>VXAV01003445.1:487684-508395 GCA_013399715.1 Alectura lathami
CTTGTTTTTTTATTAGATCTTTTTTTTTTTTTTTTTTTTTTTTTTGTTAGGTTCAGGTAAACCACTCCATAAAACATTCAGAACACAAAAAAAAAAAGATCAAATTAGAATGTTAAGCCCACTATGTGGGAAGCCTGAAAACATGGGTTACATTACTAAGTGATGCCTCCTTTCCTATTCTGTCATTCTTACTGCCTTTCTCTATCCTACATTATGAAAAAAAAAAAAAAAAAAAAAAAAAACCACCATATTTCAGCAGGATCTTTTTCCTTCTTCCTCGCTCAGGACAGCAGTGCTTTACTCAGGGCCCATGCCAGGCTTTTAGGGATAGGAATCCTGCCTCCTGTCCTTACCAGCTCCTGTCAGGCTCTCTTACCCTTCACCTCTGTAAACAGAGCTCTGCTGGCCAGTGTGCACTTGAATCCTGAATATATATCAGATTTTTCCCATTCCCTCTTTGCATCACCTGCTGCTCTGCGGCTCTGTTCAACTCTTCCCAAGCCTTCCCTCTCTCTGCCCACCCCACTTCCCCGTAACTCTGGGGACAAGCAGCACATCAGCTCTGCTCCACTCTTTGTCAACCACCAGCGGCAACAGGCAAAAGCTCTTCATTCCTCAGCTCCCTCTTAAGAACAGGACACAAAAAGGCAGGAGAAAAGGATCCCTTCTGCAGCTGGCCGGGGTAAATCTAACGACAAAATCCAAAGAGAGATGGAGATGAGGGTGAAGGATCAACCTTGCGGATGGCTGCAGGCTCTGGGGAGGAAGGGTTTCACAGAAGAGCCTTCACAAGCTGCAGGGCCAAGTGGAATGGGGTTTGAGAAGGCAGAGGCCAGAAAAGTGACGCTGGTGGACCTGCTGCAGGCTGAAGGGCAGAGCTGAGGAAGGGTCTGGGGCAGAATTAATATGGCAACACTGGCACTGGCTGTGCACATGGAATGTAACGCCCGCAGGAACAGGCTCGACTTGGGCTCTGGAAAGCAGCAGCTTTCAGATCAGCAAATGTGAAAGATGAGACCAGCTGCAGCACCCCAGACCACCTCTCAAAGTATCTGAGAGGATTGGTGGTATGTCTGATACAGTAGAAAGAGCAGCTGAAAGTTCAAACTTCAAAGAACAAGAAAAAGAACTCAGTGTCTTCTCTGAAAAGCAGATGATTTCTTTGAACATCTGACTCGAGATTTTTAATCTCCTGAGGCTGGCAAACCCCAGACTATACCCTTTAGGCCACTCCCTTACCCACTGCCAAGTGCCTACTGCGCGGTAGCTCCCCAGCCTTGTAGTTTCTGCTTTCCTTCTCTATCGGACTTGCCTCATTGCATCAATACTGGCATTTGCCAGCCCAGCTGGGGAGCTCTGATCCCCTGCTACATCCCTGAATGTGATCACTTACTTCATGAAGAAGTTCAAGCCTTTTTTCTCCTCCCCCCCAAAGAAAATGCAAAACATTTTTCTTCCTTAAGAATTCACAGTCAAAGGGGGAAAAGGGAGAGAGAATTTGTCTCCGTAGAGAACTAAATCAATTTCAAAACCTCAAAGAGGGAATTTCCAATTTCTGCACAACTCTAACAAGCACACCAGGCCTGAAACAAGACTAAGAACGAGAGACAGGAAGCTGCAACCAGAAGCAAACAGGCCTTTCTGCCGGTGCTGCAAAGCACAAAGACAGACACACAATCCAACGCCTGCTGAAATCAGAGCCTTTCCAATGGCTGTCAGCTTTGGACTCAGCACACCCAGGCGTTCTCTGCCAAAGTGAATAATGCTGCAGCGTTTTACAAAATCATGAGAAAACAGCTAGACATTTCTGATTGTAACAAATAAAGATGCGATAATGACAATTAACCACACAGAGGAGGTCAGCTTCTGTGGACAAAACAGAAACTGGGTTGGCAGCAGCTTGCTCAGAAATGTGCTACAGATGTACTGCAGCACTGCGCTGCTGGGACTCTGTCACTACTGGCTCTTTGGAAATCAATCAATCGCTAAGAAATTACACTCCACGTCATGGCTGGGGAACCCCTCTCCCCGGGTGCTCTGGGAGGAGGGACATACAGCCATCTCACGTTGGCCTGGGATTTCCAAACACAGAATTAAAAGCCACTCAAAACACTTAGATAGCAGAATTACTGTTGAGTGTCATTTCAGAACACATGACAGCCACTACAACTGGTTAAGCACCATTTGAAGTTTTTGCTTTTTAACCATCCACCAGTGGCATATTATTTCGTATTAATTAGAAGCATTATGCAAAGGGCAGCCCATGAAACAGGTTCAGGAGAAATGTGGGTCTGAAAATAACAGTGCTGTGTGCAACCAGCCATCACTACTTACATAACATCACCCCCCAAACCATAATAAAGTGTCAAATACTCAGAAGAAAAAATGAAGATGTAATTGTCACTTATGGATAAATGTGATTTGGTTTTAAAAGAGCTTGAATGATTGTAAGGGATTATGTCAAATCACACTGCAGCTGTAATATTTAAAAAGCTCTAGCTGCAAAGTTCTAGATTATAAATTACATTTGATTTCGTTTTTATCATTCAGAATGGATTATGATTGAAATGAGTATGTAGAGTAATTGCCCATGCATACCACGCACCACCCTCCACCGCCCCCAGAATCCCTCATAAACAAAACAAGGTAACTCAAGGGAGTATTCAGGGAAGAAAAGTTGGTAATGAAAAGCACACCCTTTGTTGGTGTCTGTAATTTCTCTGTATTCTTTTGCAGCCAATATCTGCACTATCTTTCATTAGCAGAACAGTCTGTCTGCAGCTATGGGTTGCGGAAACTAGTTATTATGTTTCTCCAATAAATAACTTCTGTTCTAAAGAAATTCATTCAGCTGTCACCTATTCTGTACTGATTTACTCTCATCCTCATTTTTATAGAAATCCTCTATGCCCAGTAAACACACATGTATATTCACCAAATCCACCTGCTCTTTTTAGTTCACAATGGAACTGATTTGGCATGCCTTCCCTATTCCATTTGAAGGTATCACCATGCCCCACACATTTCTTGACAAACACCTTCAAAAAGTGGGGTTTTCTGTTTGCTTTGTTTGAAGTGGAAGAGGGGAGAGGGCTCTGTGCTCAGACGAGAGCTAGGCTACTGGATGATTGACAGTGTAATAAAATATCACAATCTTTGTAATCTCACACAAAATAATGTAAGTGAGCATTACTTCAGCAAAATGAAACCTGCGACTCTTGACATTGTGTGCATCGCTGTTGCATGCAGACAGCATGCTTCATCTCACAGGTCTGGCTCTCTCCAGAGTACCTCTGCTTTGCTAAAACAAGATTTTTATATATGTATATGCTGAAAGTGAGAATACTGGTCTGTTTTTTTAGACACACAGAGCAACATGCATGGAGTACCACAGGGAGTACAGAAGGGGAGTGGGTTTTAACAGCAATAAAATAAAGAAATGGCAGCAAGAGTTTCAGCAGATGCTCAGGTTGTTCTTCAGGGTGGCTGCCTCCATGTTCTTGAGCCCCTTTTTCTTGAGCCCCTTTTGTGCAACTTCCAGGTATCCTTAACCACCAGGAAGGATGAAGGCAATGTAAACGAAAGCACGAGAGTTAGCTTAGTGGTTGTTTTATAAAGTGATGGTCTGTAACATGGAGGTGGGGGGGGAAGTGGGTTGTATGATTTAGTATCCAGTTTCCTTCCTTTATACACCTGAAGGTGTATAAAGAAATAAAATTGACAACAAGAAGGAAAGAACCACCTTTTCCCACTTCCCCTCTTCTGCATCCATCCTGGCAGTCATGCAAGACTAAAGCAGTGTCAGCTTCATTGGAAATGCCATCATTAGATCCCTCAAACCAATGAGTTGTTCCTCCTCAGCTCTCTGCAAGTTACTGATCTGTAATGCTTAGCAGAACATACATGGATAATATGATATTTTCTATAAAAGCAAGCAACAAAAATTTAAAATTCATTCCATACCCAAAATATATATATTTTTTGAAGTAGCTGTTATATACATTTGTTACCTGCTATACCAGTGTGTTTCCATGACTCGTGTTTGTTTTGACATTGCAGTTTATCATAACCATTTTGATCGTATCTCATCCCGTGCAACCCTACACACATATAACGATCAATAAAAAGAGCCCTGACAGGGAATGAGTACGAACATGTTAACAGAGCAAACAATGATCTATGGCCAAGTGACAGAAGTATGATTTACGTGATGTAAGAGACATCTTCTTGGCCTCAGGAATTTCAGAGGACAAGAAATTTCCTGATGCTACAGGAATCAGACCAGTGGAAGGACACCTACCAAGACAACCTCAGCCAAATATAGTCATGTTCTTCATAAGCCACCAAATAAACAGGGGAAAGTTATACTCATTTGTGAAGTCATATGTATTAACAGCAATTCAAGCTGATATTAGCAAGGCTTTTGATGCTTCCTTATTTTTCCTTCTATACTTTTTGCTGTGACAATGCCTATCTGAATGCCCCAAAAAGCACAGTTCCATTCCTTTGTTGAGGTTTTACTCTCACTGACAATGGTCTCAATGGCAAGTGGCTTACGCTGCAGAACACTCACTGCACTCTGACACTTTGCACACCTGGGAAGCAGTGGTGCAAGGTAGCCCACGGAGACAGAGGCAGTGATCCAGCGCTCTGTAAAATTAAGAGTGCAATGGAGTAAGAAATCTCTTGATTGGGAGGCAGAAGTGTCACGTAAGTTGCTTGGGTAAAACCACTAGTTATATACCTACTGCAGAGTGGATGCCACCTATTTTTTGTGTAAAATTATCCCCTTTCTTGACTGTTAAAATTGACTGTTAAAAGTTAGCTACCATTGAATTATTTTCTTTGGCAATAGGCTTAATTTTTTGGTTATTATCTTCCCTGCTCTACTGAGTTTGGATGCCCTGTGACTGCTGATTTCTCCCTTAATATGTCTCTATATCACTGTTTCTCATCAACAGATTTCAGTTCTAGAAAGAGGCCACAGGAGACAATGGGGAGTGAGGTAAAGGAGAAAGCAAGGCGGGTACTCTTTAGTCAGAATTTAAAGAGAATCTTGTTCTCTCAAATTCTTACATAGCTTCATCCTTCATGCTGCAACTGCTTTTCAAACACATCAGTAAAGATACAGACTTAGCTATTGTTGATTTTTAAAAAAAGTAAAAATTTTTAAAAAAAAAATTCTAAGGGGCAGGGAGGAGAGAAGAAAATGTGTCAACTTCACACATTTCTGTGGAAAGGCTGAGAATGCTGTTCCCTGCTGAAGCTGCTGCTGAGAAGGAGCAGTAACACATCTGTCTGCTTCACAAGCCTCTGCACAGCCCCAACACCCCAGTAGCTCAGCGTATGACACGCTTACAGTGTGCCTGTGAGGCAGGAAGATCCTGCTCTCTCCACTTTCCAGACAAAATCAAAAGAGTAAGTGATTTACTCAAGGTCGCATGGGAAATCTGGAAGATACAAGGAATTAAACCCAGAGCTCTTCAATCTTACTTCATCTCAGACTGTATTCCTGCACACAACAGAGCTAAGCACAAATGAGTTAACAGCACATTGACTTGCACTCTCTCTGGTCTTCAATGGCAAGTGTTTCAGCAGAGTATTTCCTAAGGGTTCTGAAATAAAATGACACCAGTTATCTGGTTCTCCAATAATCTAATTGGAGAAATATTATTAGCTACTGAGGCTGTGAGTTTTATGTCATTTACAGAATAAACTGAACACAACATGGGGTTCTAGCAATATCATAACCAAACCCTTCAGCTTTTACTTGCCTTCAAACCAAAAAGCAAAACCAAGTTCAGTTGTAACACAGATGTGAGTTTAAGCACCCTTGGAACCTCACTAACACGTCAGCATTTCTGCTTCCACTGCGACGGCTCTGTTATGGGAGATGCCTTCCCTCTGCTGATGATGTCTGAATACTAAAAACGCAGAACTAGGAGATGGTCTGATACGGTCCATTCCTGTGACGTTCGCGTTTCATCCAGATAATGCTGCTCCTTCCATTGATGTGGTAGCTTCTGACAGCGATGGCAGGAGAGGTACATAATGCCAGCTCAAGAGGTGAGTCAGATAACTGCCATTTCACTCGTACAAAGGAACATGAATCTAAGAAGTACAAAAGCAGCACATCACAGGCTTCACTGGGTGAGGCCAGGCTAGAAGGCCAGCAACAGCATCACTTAAACTGATTGCGAAGGGAAAATCTCAAAGACTTTCTCAGTTTGTTTTAAAGGCCTCTTTTACTCTGCATTAAATTAAGCATTTCATGTAAGAATGTAAATGAATCATTATAGCTGGGTTGGAGACAAGCGGATAGATCAGAGGAATTGCAGTAATTTACAGCTGTGAGTATAAATCTGGACGTCTTGATTCTCGTAGTTCGCAAAGAGCCAGCCCAGGCTCAGACAGAGGGATGGGGCTGACACTGCTGCCGGCAGGTTTCCAGCAGCCCTAGTACCTCAGGGCCTGCCAACAGATTCCATCTCTACAGGGAACACTCTCAGGATAGGGCTCTTACCAGGACACCGCACTACTCTAGGAAGACTGCACTGCAAATCAGCAAGTACAGAATGTTGCTTCTCTGTCAATCATGGGACTGAAAACCAAGCTCAATGGGTTAAGGAAGCGATTCCTGGCCAGCCTGTGGATGCCTCATGCCCACGGATGAGCACTTATGCAAGAAAACACTGCTTCTTGGAGATAGCACTGTCAATGTAAATAAGGACTCTCTGGAATTCAGAGCCAAAATGCCACAAATAAAAATTCCACTGGCGGGCTAAAATAAATTATTTTTATTAAAAATATGTCAGTATTTTAGAACATGCTTGTCTGTAAGCACAAAGTCTTGTTCTGTTCTCTGTTTAAAATTTTACTCTATTTGTCTGCAGTTTTCAAAAGGTTCTGCTTAGGGCTGCCCTAAAACTGCCTGCTTGCACTGTGCTGAGGCATCTGCCTTGAAACGTTTCACAGCCATAACCTGAGCACAGCTCTGATGCCAGCCAGGGAGGTTCTGGATTCTGCCAGGAGGCTGTCCCGCCTCCTGCCCTTCAACGTGCTCAGCCACGCAGCAGCACAGCAAGGTACTGCTGGGGCTACCAGGATACTTACTGCATGTCTGCCCCTCCAGCATCTCTAAAGCAGGTGAATGCCTTTCATTCGCCGCAACAGCGAGCATCCAGGGTACCAGAACCCAAAACAGGCCAAGTGACATTAAAAACAGAGAGTGAACTGGTGGAGATCCAAGCTTGTCTTCAAGGAAAAGGAAGCAGCCAGAGTCAGCAAAAAGAACCAACGAGACCATGATGTAATTTGATTATCTAAGATATTTCACAGTAATCAAGTGCTGTATTTCTCATAATTTTCAGTAGAAAATAAATTCAGTATCACTGTCTGAGAAAATACTGCAAATGTTTAAGAGTAGCTATAATTTATGATGCCCACTGCACAGAGGTATCTGCTAAAATTTATGTGCCCATTGACTTTTACTGCTATTAGTTGAGCATCTTTTAATACCTCTCAACAGGTGAAAATATGCATTACACTGGAAATGAAAAAAGATTAGACATTTGGTGTATAACAAGCAGTTGCTAAATCTTTAAAGAGCCCTGAGAAAACCAGACATATTGGGTTATTTCAAAAAAAAAAAAAAAAAAAAAAAAAATGGTNAAACAAAATACAGATATCCCTACAATGCAGACTAAAATTACCATGGTGCCATTACGGTTAATAGAGAGAAGTTATTATTCATTGATATTGATTAAATACACAATGCATCTATTACAGCTCTATTAGGCAGGCTGTGACCACCATAAATGTACTCTTATCTGCTAATATAAACCTTATTAGAAGAGTTTCCTACAAATAGTCCTAAGGGTAAATTTAATTCTCTTCAATTATCTTAGGTATGAAGTTGAGAGTTCAGAGAGATTTTCAATGGGAAACAGTGCTTAAAATCTTCCAGCATTTCTGCACAGATATCCACTTTAAAACTGCCATTTTCACTGTGCTTGCCTTTAAATTATTTTATTCTTTTCTTGTCTAAAAGACTTTTGGTAAGGGTTTTTATTAATTTAGAGCTCTATTTCTAGCTATTTTTAAATGGAAAAGCAGTTTTCAGGAGTCCATTGTCCTATGTTTAGACAGACAATACTGCTAGCAGTGTGTTCACAGAACTGTTTTACACACATCCTTCCAAGCATGTCACGTGATCAAGTATAAAAATAAATGTAAAAAAACACTCAGTAATAAGGGACACGTTGCTCTGTATACTTATTTTTGACAACATTTGTTGTAGGTTTGTTTCTATGCTTTTTAAGCGCAATTAGTGTGTGTGCATGATACCGAAGGCAAAGTACCCACATCTCTCCCAACCATGTCTCCATCCTCCAGAGTTTACAGACATGAAGGCCTTTACAGCTTTCCCATAGTACTCAGGTAACTGCTTTCCCTGAGTAAACGCAAAGGCTTTAAGTGTGATCCACTCCAAGAAATCCAGCAGTGATTTCTATCTACCTTTACCACAGTTTTCCTTACATTTGCATGCAAAGAGGTCCAACATGCATGTAACACTGTATGTGTATATAACATGTAAAAACACAAGACATCCAACATGCATACACACGTGCAGATCAGAGCAGCTGCAAGGGATCTCAGAGACTGAGAACAGGAAGGTTTTGGAGTGCCTGCACCGTCTGTTGTGCGCTCTGGACAAGGATCACTTTTGGTGAGATTCTGGCCCCAAAACACGAGGAGAGGTTGATGGATCAGTTTCCATCCTCCACCCTTCTGGGCTGACCTGTATTGGAAGTGCTGCAAAGCAGGCTGGGCATGCAGTTCTTTCAGCTTGGCCAGCCCAGATTCTAAAAGAAAGAGAGGTGCCACCACAGATCTGCAGCAGGGCGAGGAGGGCAGCAGGCACCCGAGCGGCTGAAAGCACTGAACTAATCTGAAGCTGTACAACTTAACAGCGGGGTTAATTAATCATGGGAGAAAGTTACCCACACCGCAGTGAGTTTCCCAGCACTGGATAATTTAAAACCAACATGCACTGTTTTTCTAAAGCATATTGTCTAGTTCCAGCAATAAGGAAAGCTAGTGGATATGCAGCAAAATACAAGGGAGTTGTATGAGTCATGTTACGCAGGAGATCAAACTTGCTGACCCAGGCAGCTAATCTTAATTTAAATTTGGTGGGAAAAGGGATGGTTCCACAATGTGCAATTAATCAACATCTATTTACCAACTGACAAGAAACTTTTCTAGACAAGATGCCATAAAATAATGTTACTGAGTTTGAATTAACCAGCACACTGTTTTTCACACCGATTTTTTTTTTCTTTTTACTAAAATGTATTGGATATTTTTTCCATTAAGCTTCACAGAGGCTGCAGAAAGTTCACAAAACACAAGAATTCTCCATCAAGTAAGAGGTGAATTTCATCAAAATAACAGACATCTAGAAGGGAGAGCAATTCTTTAAAAAGGGAATTTATATTTTAACAAAGAAATATATGAATGAATAATGGAGAAATACCTGATAAAATCCAATGGAACACAGAAGCAATAGAGCAGATAGGACATCCCTGTGCCATGTCATAAATATGGCAAGAATAAAACATTAAAGAGCAATAGGAATGGGTGAAGAAATGTGAAAGACAATCAAGGATAGATTTTTTTTTAAGAGATGCGTTATGTATGAAACATCAGCTCCGCGGGAGGACTGAAGAGATTCATGATGAAGTTACATGAACAGGGAAATTAGAAGCAGCACAACTGGCAGGAAAGGCTGCAGCTAAGTGCTTATGGCAGGCGAGGAGGTGTCAGGCAGACAGAGCAAAACGTGATGGGTGAGAGGCATGACAACATCCGAGGGTGTGACAGTGTAATTTGCAGCACAGGCTGGTGACATATCAAGTTAGGAAGCAAGCCAACCACTATATAACTATGTATTAACTTCAGAACACTTGATTTTGGAGTGAAAGACAACAGTGCTTTAACAATTTGTTGTTTGATCAATACTATGCACAATTAAGTCCAGAAAGCCAATAATCCACACCGGTTCTCACAAGCCTGCTACACAACGCCAACAGAAAAGATGCACTAAAGTTTCCTGCTGCAACATATTCTGCAACATGGACGACAAAATCTCCACTCATTATCTAACCTAGCTGACCAGAAGAAAATGCACTGCTTCACAAGAAGTGTGGGGCATTTTACTTCTCCCCTGGGAGCAGTGAAGGAAGCAGGATTCAGTCCTGTGTCTGGAGCAGCACTTGTACCAGCACAGAGAGAAGTTACACCCTGGTACTATTTGGTGACAAACAAAGTTGTATTTTCATGAAAAAAGTATTTGTTCAATTGTTTTAGATTGTTATTAAGCAGTCCACTTGTCAGAACAGTAACATTTCGCAAGTTACCACCAACCCTTTTTAATTTTATGCCACAAGGAACACTTACATCTGCTAATAAGCATCTTCTATTTCCACTTAGGATGTCACATCAAAAGTTACCTGGAGCTAGAGGAGAATCAAAAAACTTTCTTTAATAAAATATTAATACAACTTAATTCACTGATAGTTGTTACTATAGATAATTGTTACCAAGTTCATTCTTCTAAATTCTGATTTTAATTCGCCATCCTAGCACTGTACTGCTGACTTTTTAAAGACCTTGTGAAGCAAATTATAGCAAAACCTCTGCAAGACAGAAAGATGTGCTGGATGAACTATTTTTCATCATTGCAAAAAATCTGTACTTACCTATTTACAGAACTGTACCTGGTCTGGCTTGTCCCTCCCTCCTCCACCTCTTCCCTCCTCCCACCAGCCAGTTATTCCCCCCCATACTTGGGAAGCACAGGACCAGCTACATGCCGACAGGTGACTCGACTTGCAGAGAGCAAATCTGAACAGCCACCACGCTGATGGCTAGAAGCAATCAGATTTGGCTAGCAAGAACTTCTGCTGCATTAATGAGTCCCAGCTGCAGTTAGCAGGGGGAGGGCTGACCAGCCCAGTGACTTTAAGCAACACGCATCTGTGTTGTGTTCAGTGTTATGTCTGCGAAAGTCCCAAGCCACAGCTTTGCTCAGTCTATCTCACAGGACTGGTGGTTTCTTTTATCAGTTCTGTCACTGACTCACTGTCTGACTGAGGGAAATTAATTTAGTTTTGTCTGTACTCCAGTCCTCTCAGCTGCACAACAGCAATGAACTCTTCTGTATACTCACATAGACACAAATACATGCACGCATTTCCACCGCTTAAGAGGATTTTTTAGCATGCTGAGGTCCCACAGTCAGCATCTTACAATGAATGCAGTATTCTAAACTTCTTGCCACAAATCTTGATGTACTGAAAGGGCAGCAGTCTGCATCTTTCATATCCTAAGCTAAAACAAAGGTCGTTTAAACATTACAACCAAAGCAGAAGTGACTAGGATATCAGGCATATTCATGCATGCAACACTTTCGGGAAATACAACATTATGTTATGCATTTCCCAGCACTCTGACATCAGAGCACCATGTTAAGCCTTCCAGCTTCATGTAAGAGGAAGCTTTATGCAAACTTCAGCAGGAAAATTAGAGTTACCACTGGCTATTTCTCTTTTTTTTTAAAAAAAAAAAAAGAGGTCATTAACTATTTTTTGTTCCAAGCTAAATGTTTTATTCATTGCCTATGTTGTTTGCCAACTTGTAGAAAAGGTTAGAAAACAGATTAAGTTGCTGCATTAAACTCTTTCTTCTCAAGATATGGGAATATTTTTGGCAGTGCTTCTAAACCAACTGATCTAATCCCAACTCCTCAATTTTTATTTCAGATTTTGTGCATGTCAGACCTGAGGGCAATTATTCTGAGTTACATATGTACTTGGTGGGAAGAAACTTCAAGTGATTCAAAAAAATTCCAGACATTCCTTGCAACTACAGTATCCTAGAACAGTTGAAAATTTTAAGTCAATTAGAAACAAGTTTTGAAAAGTCAATAATGAATGATCCTGAGAAAGCCAGATAGCTAGGCAAATGCTCAGAAAATACTTGACTGATCTATTTTATTTATGTGTTTATATGGCAGTGATTAACACTGACACCACTAATCCTGAATGAGCAAGGCAATGTTTAATTTCTGTTATTTTGCACTCAGCATTTACTTCTGCTTCTACAAACATCAAGACATTTAGCATCTTGCAAATACTTTGCTAACGCTAATGACTCAGACAGATTTTTGGGTTTGTCTCCTTTAGTGAACATGAACATTGAAGCTAGAAAGCAAGGATGTCTTTTCTATGTCACTGGCAGCACCATGTCACCTCAAACACCTTCTGTGGTAGGTACATGGTGAGAATTCACATCTGGAGAACTCATCACATCCAAGCATTCTTAAGGAAATACTGCAGTCCCACTGATACCCCAATGAGGTGCTCCCATCCCAGCTACACAGGTATCTTCCTACTGCACAAAACATACTGGCACAAACCTTCATCGGATACACGAACAGCTGCACGGTACCTGAATAACCTTTGAGCCTTCCCTGACAGCTGACTTCTATTGGCCTTTGGCTTCAGCCCAATACATTTTTCTGACAATTACTTCACTGTGTGTACTGTGTATTACAAAGCTTGCTTTCTGGAGCAGGGTTTTGTACAATATTCTCAGACTCCACAAAAATCCCCCTGAAGCCCAGGAAGAAACTCTCGTCGACTTCAACAAATACTGGCCAAAGGCCACGAAAACTGTCCTGTACTGTTATTTTAGGTTAATATCCATGTTGCTTCACCCTTTATTAAATTGCATATTATGCATTCACCCAGGAACTTTAACTACAGAATTGAGACTCTCCGAAAACTCCAGGTGGCCATGAAACTCCAAGACAAAAAGAGCACCCTGACTTTTAACAGGAACTCACCAGGAACTAAACCACTTCCAGTAAAATACAACACAGATGCAGCAAGCTTTCAACTCTGCAGTTTTCATGACAGTTACCTGTTGACACGTGTATCCCTAACTGCACTGGGACTCACCTTTCTAGTATAGTGGTAAAGAAAAAAAAAAAAAAAAGAACCACTACACAAATCCTGTTAAGTAAGGCATGCAGCTTGCAGAAATACTGCCTCATACAACAGGAACATAGAGGAGAAACGTGAGTCTGCATACACCCAGAGGAAGGGGAAACCAGAAGGAAAGGAATAAGAAACAGCAAAGCTGGAGCAGGTGGGCTGGAAGTGATGAACTGACAAAGCTGAGAGAGGAGGTAGGGAACTGAATATGAGTAAGTAGAACTGTCTGGAAGAATAAAAGCAGTATTACTCTCAATCTGATCTTCATCCAAATGTTTGTTGTTGATGGTTGTTTATTTTTTGTTTGTTTTTTCTTCCTTTTTCTTTTTCCCTTCAAGCTTAATAGGGCTAGGCTTCGTGAAACCAATCTTGTTACTGTGTGTAGGCTGGAAACTGGGAGTTGCATCTTCCTGGTTGAGCTCATACACAGCTGTGTTTGTGTCCCAAATGCATTGGGTCCAGGTAGGTTCGGCAGACCTGCCAGCCCTCCCAGTGTGGATACTGGTCTGTCGTTTACAGCGGGAAATCTCTCTCTGCTGCTTTGAGCAGTGACTGAACACATTTGTCTAAATGCTGGATGTCTGGATATCCTGAAAAAAATGGCCAGCTCACAAGAATGCTGAATCACATGTGCATAGACCATGGCATCAACTTGATTGCACATATGATGTACAGTCTGTGTTCAAATGTGCAGTGTGCCTGACCCAGCTGGGATGTGTCAGATTTGCTCTGCATATATACATCAGCTGTGCAACAGTCATCACTGAACCTAATGTTTTTGGACCTGCCAGTGTTGGTAGGTACATCTAAGTTTTGCTTGGCCTAAGGGGGCTCTGGCATTGCCTTTTACCTTGGCCTTTCTGTAGCACTTCACTCTCCCCTCCTGTACGTATTTTTCATCTCCAGTTCACAAACCCTCACTTTGTTTTGCTGTCCTTTCTAAGCAAGAAGTTTCCCTTTTATTTTTCAGCTGGTCCTATAGCTAAAAATACTCTTCCTGTCAACCAGGTAAAGCCCTCTGTGCCTGCTCACTTTCTCAGAAGTTATTTGCACTCCTACCCAGAAGGCGTCTGTGGAACTGAAGACCAAGCTTTAACACTATCTTGTACCCCAGTTCCCAAGGAAATTACCACCTTCTGAACAGCTAAGGACAAACCTCACTCTCATGGTTATTTAATGACTAGCTATTGCTTAGACTGGAATAGGTTCTGATGTTTACTGACACTCCGGTATCACCAACCTGTAAAATACATAGCCTGTACGTGATTTCATATCTACAGGGGAAAGCGTCACCAGACAGTAGCTTCATAACCTCAGTTAGAACCCACAGGTAAATACAATCCTGAAGATATCATGCTATCATTACATAAAACACCAAATGCCAGATCATCTCCACCCTATTATAATTCCTCCTGGCACAGGCACCAATCTTGTCCCTCTTAAGCCAATTTGAATTTTGCTATTCAATTCACTCAGTGGAAGATAAAACCTAGAGAGGAACCAATAAAAGAAGGAAGACAACTCACTATTAAACACAAAGCAAACTCAAGTTTTCCTCTGTTCACATGTGAATGTTCTGGGTGGATTTTCAGAAAACCTGTATGACCTCACTGAACGCCCAGCCTCTCCAGGTGCCAGAAGAATGCTGGTGACCAACTGGAGCATCCTGCCTGCGCTGCGGGTGCTTGCAGCATTCTGTTCCAGCCTTCTTGCTCTCCCCTGGAGATTCATCTGTCTCTGACATTAGCAACAAGGGAGACAGAGCAGCTGGGGAATCAATAGGGACAAGCTGAAAGTTACTTACAGATGTTAGCCGAGAAAATGGGAAACCTGAGGAGCAGTGCAGTATATGCAACTCTAGCTCAAACTAAGCGCTCTGCTTCAATTAGAAACTGTCATATTTTCTACTAATCCTCCGCTTCTGCTGTGAGCAACGGAACCTATTCTCATGCCTAAATATTCCAGTATCCCTGACATGGAGATTCTAAACTCTCAGAGAAAATAAAAGCGCTATGGCAGAGTTCCAATTATCTGCAGAGGCAAAATCGACAGCATTTCCTGCATCTCAGCTTTGTCACAGCACCACAACAATGGTTTCAGCCGAACACAGGATGTTTATGAAGGTTTAAAGAGGGCAGCTGAGTTCCATCAGCCTTAATGCCACCTTCAATAAGCTCAACTAAGCCCTGAATTTATTGTTAAATTTACTGATGAGTCTGTCCCACATCTATTCCTGCCTCAGCTATTTCATTGGATTCCAGCCAGTCTGTGATCATTTAACCTCAGCACAAATAAACAAGCAGAACTGAATCATAATCACACTAACCATCATTACCACCATCCCATCCTTATTTGATGTTTGGGAGTATGACACACCAATACTGCCCACAGATGTCTACTTGTTCCTAATCTTATAATTCAAATTGATCACTTGAGTAGAATTACATAAGAACACATTGTACTTGGAGGATGAAAGACACTCCGCAAATCTATGAATGCTATATCCAGGACAAATTGCCTATCAATGAGATTTGTAACATCACTCTTCTTACTACAGCTCATAACTGAAATCACACTTTGGAAAAACATTCCCTGTTAGCTAGTGCATAAAACCTCATGTAATCTCTAGCTACTGTAATAGTTCTCCTGATGATACAAAATAATTAACTCAACACTCAACATTATGACTGCTTTCTTCAAACAGGTTGAAGACCAGTTCTTTTTAATTTATCCCTTAACTATATGATGGTATATTCCAAATGCAGTTTGTTCATATATAATAAAATCCACCCTAGTTTCCTAACTGTTCTGAAGAACAATTTTGACTAAGGGAGACAGTGAAATTAAGAAAATATATCACCAGTGTGATTAACTGATCTTAACACACCAAGTAAAATGCAAGTATCAGTTGACAGTCCGATACCTGCCCAGCCCCTGGCACACGCCTTTCCTTTGTATGTATGGTTACGTAACTCCATGCTAGGTTTCTGTACCAGCATTTTCATGTGTTATTCAAAAAAATATTTCCAAGTGTTCTGTTTCCAAGTCTGGCCTTAATCAGCCCTGTAATGCCTTCACAGCAGGCTCTCACTCTCAGTCTTCTATTAAGGCTATAATTAATTCTGCAGTTCTCAATGTTCCATGGCTATAATTTATTTATGGGTCCAACATTTTCCTCATATCTGAGGAACATACATTTTCAGCTCTTTAGTTTTTCCTAAACCTCCCCTTGATCATTCTCAATCTATATGGCTACTACATTTAGCATTTCTATCTCTGTGACATCTTCAGAAAAGGCCCCTGGTAGAGTATTTGCTAGCCAGGTGCATTGTGATAGTGTCACCCAGAGTAAAGGTCTGTACTAGTTATTTGCTCTGAAAGGCTGACTCACTGCTATCATTTGCCTTTCCCCCTTTTAACTCATCCTGAACAACACACTAATATTACTGTTATCATCAGTCATCACTCATTTTCATTAGTCTCTTTCTAGCAAAGACAATATTAGAAGTGCACATCATGCTTTCTTGATCATTCTAAGCAAGGGAATAGTAAGACCCCAAACAAAAATAAAATTAGTAAGTAATGATTGTGGTGTGATATCTTTTTTTTTTTAAGACACTACATAAACAACTACATAAAGCAATCATGGTAAGTGAACCAACAAGGTCCGTAAAGCCAACAAGCCTTCCAACAAGTGCCCACAGGCAACCTGACACAGCTCAGCAGCACTGCAGCAGCCCTCTCTGCTGCTGCAACCAGGATGCTCACAGGGAGGCAATCCCCCTCAAACAATCTACCAGTAAAATGAGCCTTGCCTGTTTCTAAAACCAATTTGTTTCTGGTGCAAAATTTTGAGACAAACAGTTTTAAAGGTGTGAGGATGGAAACCACATATTTTTCAGGCATTCATCTCTTTAGCCAATGATAACATGCAAGGATAGCACGGCCTGAGGTGGGCACGAACCAAGAAGCCTGCCCTCTCTTTTCAGTTTTGTCACTGGCATTTCAGTTTGGTTTGTGTGAAATAGTGCATTTTACTTCAGCTTGGTCATTTCTGCCGTGTCTAGCGCAATTTTGGCTGCAGTTTCCAGTAACTGCTCTTATAATAGAGCTCTTATTGTCTGTGTAACTGCTGTGGTCCATTTAGCAAATGCTGCTTACATCCTGCATTTCTCTGACAGGTACACTAACACTTGTGTTACTACCTGGTCAGCACAAGTTGACACAGAAAATCTTGAACCAACTGAAAAGAACGAGCAAGAAACTTGCACTGTGGTAGTGCAACTCCATCTGAAGCATTTGCTTGCAAGTTTCTGTTGCCTCCATACATGCTTTCTCTGCTTCAAGCTGGAGAATGACATCTCCTTTGGTATTCTATCCTACCTAAAATCTACCCATGCAGAATGCTCATACAAGCTTAGCTTCTTCTGCTTCACGGGTGGCAAAGAGAGATCTGGTGTGCGAGTGCCTGGCTGTCAGAATACCTCTCATCATCACCAGCTTACAGCTACCAAAGAAATGATCCTCTGTGTCTTTACACATCATGTCAGGGCACAACTGACAATATTATGGCAATTACGTATGTCACGTAACAAGAGCTATGTTTGCTGATCATATGTTAAGAAAACAGGAAAGTCTCTTGGTTCAGTTTCAAGTGTGTAGGCAAAGCAAAGCCTATTCCTAACTGTCAAGAAACCATACTATAAGCAGTCTGCCACGCTAACGAAACCACGGAGCGCCACAATGATCTGGAGTCTCCCTTCCAGGTTTATGTCACATTTATTCTCTCAGCTCAGAAACACATTTGGTTCACAGAAAAAACAAGGAATGGCTCTAAATGAGTCATTCATGCCTCATCCAAATTGTACTGCTCTGCAATGCACTGCAATGTTTTTTTTTCTCCCTAAAGGCAGCCACTCCATTCAGCTCAGAGCCTGTTTTATTCACAGCCCTGCGACAACTATTTTCTTCCATCAGAGCAGAGCTCCAGGAGCACATTTGTGTATTCAATCCAAGCAGACGTTTCCATGATGAGGGAACCACAGTGAAGGAGTGGGAGTAGAAGGTGGGTGTCAAAGAAAACCAAAGAATTATCTTGAAAGCACACCGAAGACAGGAAATGGAGTTGGCTGTACCTCAGCTGTGAGACCCTGTTGCTGACAGGGTGAGAAGGAAACTAAATGACAGCACAAGAAGGAAAAGAGCATAGTACTGGAACCCAAAATTAAACGAAATTATTGGAAATTCCACTGACTGAATGAGATCAGGAAATCAACCTGATGAGGGCACAGCAGTCTCTGAGGTATCAGGGACAAGGCTGATTCAGCGAGCAAGCCAATAAAAGGTGCTCCAAGATAAATTCAAGAGGGAACAGGCAGAGCAGTAAGAGGTTGTAGATGCCCGTGTGTGTACCCCAGGCAGCATCATCAATGAAAACACTGTATACTTTGGAATGCTCCATCACCTGTGATGGTGAAAGCGAGGGGTCCCACGCTTCTTACTGCAGAAGGACATGGAAGAGGAATAGCTAATTAAAAAAAAAAATAGAGCTAGACAACACAAATATTGGTTTCAGATAAATCAGCCTTGTCTTAGGCAATCACACTGATTTCTAGAGACTTATCATGTCTGTACCTGAATGTGCTGTCTGGCTCTCCCAGCAGAATCTCACTGCAACTCCAACACTTCAAGCAGGTGAACTCCTACAGAAGGGAAAACAGAATAAATCTTTCAACTTCATGGATTTATTTCAACCTTACTCAGTTCTTTAAACACATGTGAATGAAACTCCTCACAATCGCTTAAATTCAAGTAGCAAGAAAATGATACTTTTGATTAGAAAACTAAGTGAGAATACAATTAAAATAATAAATGTGAAAACATGCATTAACTGTCATTATTTTTTACATTGAGAAAACCAATGCTATTTGAGAACTAGTGAATTCAAAATGCATAATTTCTCCAAGTCAGGAATGTCAAAAATTATCTCCCCATGCACTGAGCTACACAGACTCTTACATAAATCACCGACGATATCCCCCTGAGGGAACCGAGGATGAGTTGCCAATTTCTTTCCATAGGTTTGCAACAAAACTCAAAACTGATTTCATCAAATCATAAGATCAAGGGATGTTTTGAACAAGTAGAGTGTCTTGGTCTGCTCCCTCCACTTCTGGCAAGAGCCTCCCAAGGAATACAAGTTAGATAAATAGTTGTATCTGAACCAATTACTAAACCCAAACCCCACTGACATTAAATCAATCAGTGACAACTAAATCATGCAATTTTGCTGTTCACACTGAATGACAGATGCACAGACTGAAACAGGAACTAGATTACCAGTGAAACACTGCACTATCAAATCAAACAAGTGTTATTGCATGTTCTTATTAAGAGAAAAGGCAAATTTATTTAGCTAACAAGTTTTCAAGGAGTTATTTTTGGGACACCAAGTAACACGTTAACACCAACTTCAGCAGCCCAGGAGCAGCCAACATGCCAAAGAACAGCAGAAGAGTGGAATTTACCATATTGCATCAGCAAGTGAGGAACAAGCACTCCACAAGGCCTCCCAGACAAATGCCATTGAACTTTCAAACAAATCTGCTCTGACTGCATTGCAACCTTCTGTGATTACTGCCCATGAATATTGCATCAAATGAAGATTGTGCATTGGAACACTGAATTTTAAAGAAATGCTGCACAATATCTGAAGAAATTGAATTATTAATTTTTAATTTAAGTATCCACATCAGAAATAAGTCTCTAAAAGTTTGTGGTCTTCTAAACAGACAGACATTCAGCCTGACCTGCAAGTATACAGTTACAGCTTCAAATGCTCAATATAAACAACAAATCCTGACAAGCATCAGACCAAGAATTAATGAAACATGGCTTACAACATTTTAAAAAATTAAAAATATTTCCACATTGAAAATCAAAAATTTTTTAAAATAAAACTTTAATAGCATATTATTTTAAAAAATCTTTTTCCCTAGCTTTCAGAAAAAAAAAACACAAAAATAATCAAAATCCCACCCTCTAACATCATCCACATAGAACAATTTATGCAGCTTCAACCCACTCCAACTCCTACTTATACCAGGAGAAGTTGATCCAGCTGATTCAAGTCAGCTGATTGTAGAGGAGTGGGATCCAGCTGATTGTGTTCTTGGAGAAATAAAAGAACTGCAGCTCCTTGTCTGAATCCAATAAAAATTTTTTTTTTTTTTTTTGCATTCTGTTGAGCTACAAATAGTCTCCAGATTTCACTAGGCCTTAATAAATCTTCCTGAGTCATAAATGTACATGATAGCAAGTATATAATTTTTTTTTCCATTTTGACTTTCATAAATAATTTTTGCTACAGAAGATTATTGTGTATCTCACGCTATAAAGTATATATTAACCAGATGTTGCTTAGTAATTCCCAAACAGTTCACATCTTAGCTTAGTGCATGCAGAAATTTCAGCTGAAGAGAGTTTTAATAAAGAATGCTAGGCATCTAAAAGCAGGGAGCTATTACAAAAGCATCAATGAGGCATTGAAGACAGTCATTACTAATTAAGAAATTAAGAGAGCATGAGCACAGGGCATGGTTAAAGGGCTACCTGCCACAAAAAAAAAAAAAAAAAAAAAAAAAAAAACCC
>VXAV01003445.1:508401-551067 GCA_013399715.1 Alectura lathami
AAAAAAGCCCAAAAACCATTGTGACAAAACATGTGGAAAACATAGGCCAGAATGAGGGGGGAAATGAATTATCTGTGTGCCACGCATCTTAAACTCAGCCTGTTCTTCAAGTCTGGGCTCCTACAGGTGCCACTAAGTTAGACAGCAGCTTTTACATGTTCTGGTGATTTAAAAATTAGATGGATTGCCAGTGGCTGGACAGGTAGGAATCAGTCCATCAACATATCAAGAAAAAAAAAAAAATACCACAGTTAAAACCTCACATTCTGCCAGGCTTCAAGAGTATTTAATACATTGGGGCATGCCATACTCTTCCAGATTAGAGCTTTCATGACCTTTGCTAAATCTCATCATTTTTTCTCTTCCTGAGAAGAGACCCATGAAAACATCAACCCTTTCTTTCATAAACAGAAGATGTATAACACCTGCTTACCATTGCCACACGTCTTCTTTCAGTGGCACTCTCAAACCAATCAATGAATCATCCTCCTCAGTCACCTACAATGAATATCCTGAAAAAGTGTCTGCTAAGAGCTCCAACAGTCAGAGCCATTTCATGCTAATATTTCACGCTCTGATTATCTTTTTTTCCAATGCATTACCTTTATAAAATATAACCTGTCCAACAATACTATTTACAGTTCATTTCTGTCCTGTGAATGTTTTCTGCCTGTTCCTGATACTGTTCTTTATTTCTTTGGTTGATGACACTATCATCTGTCACCTCATCTGTCATTTACATCTCATTAATAACATTTGTGCCCTCAGGGATGGGTTTTGTCATCAGAACATGGCCCAGAGGGTCTGCAAATGGAAGAAACAAGAAGAATCAGTGTCAAAAACAGTAGAGACATGGCTCCTCTTCCTCCGATCCCGCAGACGCTCCTGTGAATAATTACAGGGCACTGACATTGTTCCAGTCACCCAGGTGCAGGGAAGCTGTATTTAACAATCACACTGCCTTGTACTGGGAGGCTGCTAACTAGCAGAGCAGTGAGCTGGCTCTGACTGCAAGCCACCCCCTCCACAGCCCCAGACCTCACCTACGGGGCAGCAGTGGCTGCTCCAGACACGGCTCGATGACCCGGGCTGGGAGTGGAAGCGCTGGGACAGAACCACTGGGGCTGCTGCTTCGGGCCTCGCTTCCCAAGAAAAGCTCACTGGCATGGCGTGTAGGTGAACTCCTATCAGGCCAGTAAAGGCAGTCAGGAATACCATTTCTCTGAATACCTTGCACACACTCTTCACTTCTGCAAACCATGGAAGTCTCCACATTGCTTTACAGTGGCCAACCAGACCATTACCATGGCTCTGCAAACCCCACCTGCTGGAGGAAGTACCAGACAGGCTCATCAGACCCACTTCAGCCTCCTGATGGCTCTGATGGGTTGAATGCTCTAAGTTTGTCTCCAGGACTTAGCTAACTTCCATGTAGATAAAAGCTCTGGGTTTTGATGATCTGTATGACTTTGGAGGCTGAGGATTCACTAAAACACTGTGAAACACCTGAAAAAGCTTTGCAGCCGGCTGGGCTGTCCTATGTACTTGTGAGTGTATTCCGTTGTGCAGCAACAGATCAATCAGCATTTTCAGCTCCTTTTTTCTGCCAGTCTTTATTGGTGAAACAGACCACTGACGATTTTGTTTCTCTTCCTAGAAGCCAGTCATATTTGCCTTTTGAAGAAATCACCAGTTGCCTCTTCTGTGATTAAAAAGCTTCTTTGCCATATATATATTAAAAACTCCATTCCATCTGTTTGCACGCACATAAGACAATTGTTACAAAATACACCTTCAGGTTCAATACATGGACATTTTAAAACTTCTGGAACTACTTATGGGTCCCTTTGCAGCAGGCTCTGACAGCTCCTAAGGTGCTCATTTCCCAGTGAACATGGCATTTGTGGGCTCTTTGAAAATCCTAGCTGTAACTGCAAAATCTTAGGTTATTATCTAAGGTACTTAAATGCCATTTTCATTTCAAGCTGGACAGTGCTGCACTCACTATAGCCACATAACAAACCAACTGTTAATCTATTTACATGCTTGGTTCATTTGCTTGCAATTATATTTAGGAAAATATCTCTGGCTGTTCAGTCACTTGCCTCTGCACCTGAGAGAATCCTGCACTGACTCACACCTATCGAGCAGTCTGTATCGACATCTGCCTAACTGCATAATGATGTATTACCTCCTATTCTATTGCAAATAGTGTCTGCCAGATTTTCCAAGAGCTATGTGTTTCATACATCCTCCACTACACTTACCTACAGCCCCAAAACCTCGATCCTAATTTCACTTGTCAGCTTCTGGTGTCTTTATACATCACATTAGCATCTAGTCGGCCTCCTCTTTTCCACCTCAGTGGCCATATATCTCGTTGCACTGTTCCAGTTTATCCACAAGGCCCACACCTCCCATACTGCATCGAGATGACCGCTCATCCAGATAAACCTGGTCAGTACTGTCACAGCTTTGACAACAGGCGACTGTACCTGTCACATTAGATAAGCTATCCCATTTGCTTCACATTAAGCAGGGCAATACATGGATGTCATCTGTCACACGAGAAGCCTTGGTGAAAAGACAGCTCTATCAAACACAAGAACTACAAAGAGCAGAAAAAGCCTAGAGACTGGATGATCTGTGTTTTAGCATTTAAAAGATTCCCCTTCTGAATGAAAACGAATTGCAAGGCAAAAGTACACACATCCATATATACAAAATCGCCTTACTAAAAGCTCGCCTGTTCTTACACTTGATCTCTATCAGCCATCTTGTTTCTATCAGAAATGCCCTTAATATGATGAGAAGTTCCAGAAAAATCAAGGAATTAGATGCATATCTTTCACCAACTGACAGTCTGTGCTCCTTACGTTATTTTTAACAGAAAACATAATGATAAGGGTTTGAAAGTCTGTAAGCATAGGCGAAGGCACAGATGCATCAGAAACACTCCCCAAAATATGAGCATTCTTCATGCCAAGTCCCTCTTTATTCACTTCTAGGGAAAGAAATTGTCTGCAGGTTACACCATTTGTGATATTTTATCCGAACAGACTGATGTGAGTGGCCTATATGTAAATGGTTGCCAAGTTGCAGCTTTTAATTACCTAAAAAGCCAGGATCCTATTGCTCTAGTCTCTGGGAACACAGGAGCTCTTCCAGCAAAAATAACTGAAGAAAATGCCAGAAATGAACAGGCAAAGGCAACCAGGATGGTGGACATCTTATGAAATGATGATTATTTGTACAGCAGCAACAACTCTCTGTAACTTTGCTGATTTAACTTTGGCTTTGTTTTGGTATTCTAAAACTGGTTTGTGGCATGATGTATCAAGATTACTAGCAAATTCCAAATGAGGTGCTAAAACCATTCTTTGTGTCCAGCAGCAGTGAATTTGGGATATTTATTCCAAACACAGGAGACCTTACTAAAGTCAGCTTATCTACTATGAGACCTATTCTTGTGAAGGGTCAGACCAGGGAAGTTTCCAGCCAATTACTAAGGGCAGTGATTATTAAGGTCTGATGGCATTGCCCTCTCTGATGCAAAGGTGGGAATCAAGTTCTCTTTCATAAAGCAAAACCTGTAAAGGTCTCAACATTGCTATGCAGTTTTTCAAAGCTGTTGGCGACCATGGACGACTCCACTCCAGCTCTGAACAAGAGCTGCAAGATAAGGTCAGGAGCTCAGATTTTATGACTGATCCACAACTGCACGTGTCAGTTCACGTGCTTCATAATACCACAGGAACTTACAGCTCAGAATATTAAGTATTCCAAGAGAACTGAGGGGAGAATTGCTATCTTCTCTTTCTCTGACCCATCACTGAAAATGTAGAGTTTTTGTCCAAAAAATTAAGCAAGCTCCCAAGTTATTTCCTTATATTTAAGCATTTTAATCATGTTGATTGAAATTATTTTTCAAAAAAACTAAAAACTTAAGATTTTTACTTGGTAGAAAATTCAGTTTTATACATAGAAAAAGTTTTCATAGAAAACTTTCAAGATGCGCTACATTAAGTTTATATTCATTTGCTAAATAAAAACAACCAAAAGACTCTTAGGAGGGGGCAGTGAACATTTAAGAAGGGAGTGCAACCTTCAGCCCAGATTGCAGCAGCTCACCTTAGACCAACTGTGTGCGACTAGCTGAAGCAGAGACCTGTTACCACACCTGAAATGCTTTTCCATTCATGCCACGCAGATTATTAGCAATCATACATTTGACTGGAGTGTGTACATACACAAAGCCACTTAGCTTTTAACTGCAGCAATAGTATCATCTCAGCAGGAAGCTGGGAGGATAAAAACATTCAGGATCCTGCGCATACCTACATTACAGCAGCAAGAGTAAGACCAGACAAAATTGATACTGTTCTCTGCCTATCACCAACATGTTTACCCATTAACCCTGAGAATGCCCAACAGGTACAGGGCAACATTTTCAAAATGCTAGGAATGGTGTAGAAATTCCCAAAGGACTTGGGCTAATTCACTAAGGGGTGTTAAAAGCTGCATATATTAAAAAAAAACCAGCCCAGGACCCTGTTTCCTACACACAGGACTCCAGCTGGGCTCCAGTCCCAAAACAGCAGGCAGGCAGGAGGATGTCTTCAGGGAGGGAAGTGGTAATCCTCTGAAGGGTTCAGATTAACTTGCAACACCCTGTTGCCCAACTCAAGAGTGCGACGCACAGAAGCAGTTGCTGTTGCCAGCTGGCTGTCCTGCTCAGCTGACACGTATCCTGCTGCAGTGCCCACAGCGCTCGCTGCTTTGCAGTGGCTGAAGGCAAGATCAGCCGACATCGCTGCTCTCCAAAATGGGATGTTTGTGCAAACAGCAAAATCGTGCACAGATATCGTGACTCTGGGTCTGCCAATGACCAGCTAGATAGTAATGATTGTGTTCAAGTGCACATGCAGTAGAAAAGTAGATCCAGGTGGTGGAATTCAGAATTAATAGTGAGTATCAGAACAAGAGATGCATTTTGCTTTGACTTGTTATTTGGCTTAATTTTAAGAGATTAGTGTCCCCTGCTGAGAATTGGGGATGTTCTGGGATCATCTGTGATGATATTTATTACCTGCTCTACTGGAGAAGATTTAATCAGTTCACACTTAAATGTTCTAGAGATGGAAATTCCATGTCAGGCTGAGGTACTAATATTGCTTAAGTACTATGAAGCAGGTGCAGTATTTCAAATCTAAGGTGACTAAAAAAGAAGCATTGTAGAAAGCATAATACAAACATTTCATAGTTGGGACTTCTGCTACTACCCTGTTGTTATTATTTTCTTTCATTATTTTACTTCAGTGTTGATAAAAAATCAGTCCATATTGGAAACTACCGATTAATATTTCAGGAACTCCCCAGTTTTCCTCTTTTTTTGCTCCTTTGTGTCCTTGGAGTAACCACTTGCTTTTTAAAATAACTGATTCATTTTAAAATACGAATGACACAGCAGTCTTACAAGGAAGCAGAGGAATTAGTCATAGAAACAATTGTGTGCTTAAGCACGGAAAAATGTGGAGCGCCGGATAGCAGGGGGTGGGAGGCCGGGACAGATACGAAGCTGCCATGGCTATTTTGATCAGCAAAAATAATGCCGTAGTGGAAAAAAAATGCTAAGCCAGGTTCATAGCCAGCAGAGGGAGCCAGGAAAAGCCCTTAGTATCCAGAGTTGAATAAAGACAAATTAAAACAGATGCATCTCTTTTCACACCTTTTCTCACATCTCCAGCCCTCCAACGAGAGTGACACACTCTTGGATTCCTGACACACACCGTCCATTTCCACTAGGACACGGCACATTGCATGCAGTGACGTATCTTTACATGTTTCGCATTTACCTTCTATCAGAGACAATAGGATTTATACACTTAACAGAGAAAACAGAGTGCTGCATGGACATGGATGACTTTCCTGCTGTGCACTTCAGTTGTTGCTTCAGAGAACAAAGTTCTGCTGCAGTATTCTGCAGGCTCCACCACAAACAGAAAGCATGCACCGACCCATGGCTCGTGCTTCTCTGGATATACTTGTCCACAGATGATTACCCTGAACCAGGCGGCTAAGGCACTGATACTGCACCTGAATGGTGCAACGACTAATGCTGGATTAGCAGTGGACTAAGACACTGCTGCTGTGCACCGAAAGGACAACAGAAGACTGGAAGCATTATTCAGCCAGCGACAAAAATGTCTGAAGAAGTTGCAGGACAGATTAATAACATTGCTTAGAAAAAGCATTGATTTATGCGAACAGACTAGATCACAAGCTGTAGGAAAACCCAGCCACACCTCTCTCATTGGAAGTTGTCTCACTTATGCAACCCTGCAAATCTGACCCAGAGCTGGGCAAATGCTCCTTTAAAATAAAATCCAGATAACATCCTTTGTGTTTTGTTTTGTTTTGTTTTGTTTTCCTTCACTGCATCCTTCAACATTTCTTGGATGTTCATTTCTGCCCCTGCTCTTGAGATACAAAACCAGGTAACTTTACTGAAGTGACTAATCAGAGTCCAAGCGGGCTGCTGTTTCAAAGTGCTGCAATCAGCACTTTCCGCAAGTAGGAAGCTGCACTGGCTTTGGGCAAATTGCACGTAACTCTTTTTTTCACCATAAGCAAAATACTCATTCCAGAATATCTCAGTTTTCATCTAGACTATCAGAGTAGCCTCACTAGTTGCAGTTTGACTGCCACTTTATCTTGGCTGGTCAAAGTTGTAAGGTGTTGCAGGAAACAAGTGAGACTGCAAGCATTCTTCAAACAAAGTTTTCCAGGGTTTCTGAAAACAGATCTCTGTCTAATACTTACAGAAAGCCATGTTCACATTCGTTACCCTACAGGTCTACAAAAAGCATATGAAACATACCAGTGTTCAGGGCAACATCACTTGACTTATCCCATCTGAAGGACTTTGGTTGATGTAAGCACTCACAACGCGTTGGCTACAGTGAGGCAAGGACCAGGATTTTTTTGGCGACTTACCTTGTAAACAACTCTGAAGTACAGCTAGAACCAAAGAAATGTCAGTCTATTCATGAATAGGCTGTTAGCAGAAAAGGTTGAAATTAATAAAATCCAGCCCTCTGTAAACTGACTGTATTCTTCTGCATCCTCTGGAATGCCAGAAGGAGCAGAAACAGGCATTTTGAAAGCCTGTAACTTGGTTATAAGTGCACTTAGGACAAAAATGATTTACTGAAGCTTACGTCATGTGCTATTATTTTCCACTATGACACAGAATCATGGTTGTTTGGCCCATAACAGTGATACGCAAACGTCTTCTGTCCCAAGGATTTGCTCTGTGGCGAGGAATACAGAGCACATTATGTTCCCAGCCCTCAGAGCAATGACAGAGGACTATTCTACTGGCTAAGCAGAAAAGAAAGGAAGAAAATGATCAATAGCCTGTATTTGTAGGGCCTTCTGTGGTAATAATACAAATGTTGCCTGTTCAGCTGTGTGCTGTGGATTGCAAGTGCTGCCAGATCTGCCTGACTTACCTTGAATGCAAAGGTATTTCATTAGCCCTTGCTGTCACTTATTACTATTTTTCTTTTGTTTTTTTTTTTTTTTTCCTCAATGTTACCTAAAAATCTTGTAAAAGTATTCTGCTATGCTGTAAAACTGTGATAAAACTCTATTGTAAGGGAAATACTTAGCAAACAGGTCTCATTATTTCTTCCCCAAATTCAGCGATCATAATAGTTCTGGTGTTTTTCCCCTTTGCAAAGTGTTCCTAAGAGATAGGGATATGTTTGCCTTACCAATGTTCTTTATCTTAAAAATAGCATTAGTAACACACAATATAGCAGTTGCTTTGGTAACTGATTTTTCCCCTTTTAAAGGCTGAATAAATAGTTCTGTAATACACATGTACATTATCAGCACGTATGTGATTGGTTTGGGTCTGAAGCAACAATTATACCATAATCTTTGTTTTTAGTTTTTCCATGAATATGCATAAATGTTGAGGTATGACAAGCTTACTAAGTAAGCAACTTTTGTCAACATGGCATGTTGTGATTAAAGGAGGTTATTTGAAAAACTACGACTTTGAGCAGAAACTGCAAAATTAACAAGTGTTGTGGGAAATGAAAGTTCAGCCAGTTTCACTCTATGGTAACCTTCACCTTAATGAGAGCTCCAGCGCTGTGGGAGCCTGGGGAATGAAATAATGCCATCATGCATATTTTGAGGTGAATACAGTAGCGGAACAGGAACAAAGCCTGTTGCTTTGTGATTGTGGGACAGCGCAACAGAAAGAGCAGATCTTCTGAAACTGCACAGAACTGTTAATGTCTGGCCCACAACTTGCTTACACGTGCGGACTGCTCAGCTTTCAGAGCAGCCCCAGTCCTCGGCAGTGCCATCCCGAGCGGTGCTGGATATAGGGGACTCTGCTCTGTAACATCCCGAGGCAGCAGACGGATCTCCCTCCAGCCATAACAAACACAGGGAGCAACCAAGCTAGGGCCAGGTAATTCCAACTGACTCCATCAGCAAAGTGCAACCGATTTCAGTGAGAGGAAGGAAGACACTGTGCGACTCCTGGCAAAATGAAATGCAGGACACCAGGCAACAACACTTCCACTCAGAAAGGACTTGTTGCTAACTGAGAGATGCAGAAGATTTTTACTTATGTACGGGCATACTTTCACATGACGCAGAAAAAATGATAAATCACACAACTGTGTTACACCTAGAAATAAAATCATTTCTCCCCCCTAAGATGAATGCAAACATATTTGATCTCAACTATCACCATAACATCTCTCCAGCTACTTACTTAAAATAAAATATTATTACTGAGAGTATTAAATGACGTGTTTATATAGCAAAGATTTAATTTAAATTCAGACTACAATAATAATTTAACACTGAAGCACAGAACTAAAATTCTTTCGTTATAAATTTTAAAGGGTATGTTAGCATTGATATGTCAGCAATGTGCCATACTATCCCACCTGTGAATTAAGCGCAGGTCAGAGCAGAAGGATCATATTCTTACGCCTGCTCCTGAATGGCCAAGCCACCATCCCCACACAGTGAATGCTGCCTGACAGTACCAGAAAAGAACAAGTGTAAATATTTTTGAATAATGATTCCTTACAATATCTTCTAAGTGATTTCCAAAACCAGATACAAGGTCTACCAAAGTCAACTGAACAATTTCTATTAATTTTGGCAGTAAGCCATAAAAAAGAGGTTGCATGGAAAAGCGGTGGTCCTGTACTTTAAAAATATAAAGACAGTGAGTCAAGCAGCAGTTTCCAAGCGTCCCTCACGAATGACAAGATGGTAAGAAAACGTGGAACAGACATGAAATCAAACTAAAACAAGTCTCTAAAAATGCCCCTGTCTTGTCAAAGCCATTAGCAAACTGGACATAGGTAGTAGCTGTTGCAGCTGACAGGAGTGACTTCGTTTAACTCCAGAAAGTTTTTAATCCTTCTGCATTGATTAATGCTAAGAATCAATTTTTCTCCTCAACGTCTGAAAAAGATTGTCCATTTCCACTCAAGAGGGCGATACTTCAAAATGAAAAGTGTCATGGTTTACTGTCTCCACGTGTGTAATCAGACATGTTAAACATCAGCCTTCCCATGGGCACTTCAGAGGAAAAATGGCTTTCAGTGCGTTTAATTTGCTACTTACATGTCCATACTTGCACCTTGGTCTGCACAGGAATTTAAAAAAACATTTATATTCACCCCCATCAGTTATTTCTATATGTGTGACAGTGCAGAGATGTAATTTTTTTAGAATTGGATCCACACCTTCCGGTACCTGTGATGAGGGTTTTGCTGTCTCCAAACTGCCGTGTCATGTAATCTGCTGTCCGGTGGGGCCTGGGCTCATTTAATGCTCGCTACATGTGATTGCCGTGTTTCCTCTACTCCTGTTTCTAACATTCTGCACTAATTCTGAGCACACAGTGTCATTAAAGCACTCTGATGTCTTCACAGTAACTAGCAGTTCCACCAAGTGAAGTACTTCCCTTTTATCACTATAGGCAGGGAGTTTCATGTGATCTTATTTTCAACAGCAAATTACTTCCTGTTGTGAGTTCAACTGTTTGAAACGCTCTGCAAAGAATCCTACACTGCAGGAAATAGTCCTGTTCTATTTAAATATTTGCTAGTTATACAAATTACTTCCCTTCCAAATTGCTTTGCTTTACTTTTTAAATAGTTCAGTCTAATTGTCAAACTGCTCTCAAGTGCAGGATAGCTTGTATTGGGATTTTTTTTCAGAACACTATTAGTTTTAAGTTATTTCTGTAACTAGCACATGCTTTTGCTAGATGATTTTCACCTCCCACAAAAATAACTTGAAAATAACTACAGTATCAGAAAAAGTAACACGGGTATATTTAAAGTTTAAGGGATAACATGACAACAGTGATTTTTCCATTCTGATAAAGACAGACATTGTCACTTCAACCCTTAAAAATAAAAATAGCCAAACATTTCCTTTTTTTTTCCACACCAAAGCCAAAACATATTATACTTTCATTTAAAATGGGAAAGAAGATCATCTCATGTTAGATTAAGTGCATTAACTGGGTACTGGGGTTACTTGGCTAAAAATTTTGGAGGCAAATGCAGGGTGACATGAGCCTAATGAGCTGCCAACAGCTCTGACTTGATCCAAAGGGCACCGCTTTCAGGTTACTTAGAAAGGTCACCGTAAAAACAACGATGCATGTTTAGGGTCAGCTCTGATACCTGCTTGCTCAGTAGGCCAGCACGCATCAAGCAATGACAAAAGCACTGTTAGGAAAGTTGAGCAGTTGCGGCTTAGCTCCGCCGTGACATCAGGATCTAATTATGGAAGGCTGGGTCACGCCGCCGGCCCTGCGGCTTCCTCCCGCGCACGCCAGCCCGCACTGCTGGGCCAGCACGGCCAAGGGGACCCTGCCAGTGCAGGCTGGGCACCTGGCAGGGCCGGAGCTGCTCCTGGTCAGCGCAGGAGGAACACCCATGGCTGATGGCACTGGGGCCACCTCTGCTCAAAAAATAAAAAAATACAAAGAAGGGCAAGAAGCGCGGGAAATGGAATGATGCTTCTGCGTGATTTATGCCCTCACCTATTCAAAGCTCCAAATGCAGGATTTGCCCATAGGTGCACTTAAAGACATCCAGCTGAATGTGTGTAATAAATCTTTTCTTCAGTTGTTGTTTTTTTAACACAATCTACTTGATCATCTCATTGCCAAATAAAGAAAAGCTCCCCACTTCCATCCACGGGGAGACACGTCTTCACAGAGGCTAGAAGTTCAGACTTAAAGACTGCTTTCTGGGTTACACCAATGACCTATATTATTTGTCAATTCTCAGGAAATCTGTCAGCTGTGCAATACCGTTGTGAAACAACCAAATTGTGTAGAAGGAGGACAGCGCTTTGTAAAAGAGGACAGCGGCACTGAGAATGAATGCAGAAGCTTGCATTCAAAAATGCATGAAACTCCTTAAAAATATTAAATTAACTCTTCTTCAGCAGTCAATGCCCAAGCTGTCATTGGCAGCAGTGTCAATACAATGCTAGTTCATCCTCTGTTTTTAATTGCTAGGGTTCAAAAATTCGGTCTACTCCTTTTAGCTAGTTTTTAAATTCAGTCCATTTTCCAGTTCTAATCTCACAAAGGCAAACAGAGAGGTCAGATTAAATGATTTTTTTTTTTTTTTTTTTTTTACAAAAAGGCTACTAATTATTGACAGCAAATACACAGTGCAGTTTTGGTATCTTTTTTGAAGGCATCACCATGAACCTTTCCTAAGACTGTTTGTTCCTGTCTGATGACATTTCACTCCTGGGACTTTTATGATCACGTTAAATGTTGCTTTCTGTATAGCTGTCAGTTACTGGTTAGATGGAATTTGAAGCTAATTCTTCCTTAAAAAACAAGTATGCAACCATATGTGAAGGAAGCAAGTGCGAAGAACTTACAAAAGCCATGTTTACTGATGAGTGAGCCCTAATTCTGACTGTGCTGAAGAATTGTGCTGTCTGAAGGAATGGAAATGGTTACCAGAGCACGCTGCCCTACGACATAAAACACATCTTCATCCAGTAAACTAGGCAACAAGAGCACCCTGAAACTTAAGCAGAAGGTCAAGTTCTTACAATTCTCCTTTTAATAAAGGTGATAATTTTATATGGCTGTATTAAAAACAAAAGAAGGTGCCTAGTCATTGCTGAGAAAATACTGTTAGAAGGTCAAATTCCTCTGCAGCTGCACAGAGGTCACCTGCATTTCACATAAAGAGCAGAACTGGCCCTGTGCTAGGAAAAGAAAATACCTCTAACATTTAATCTGTTTTTTTCTCCTCTTCTAGATGCTTGGTATATTATTATACTGATGTTATTCCATGAGTTTATAAATCTAAAGGGCCCAGTCTCGAACAGTCTTCTCTTCCAGAAGAACTAATATATAATCATAAAAGAAGGAAGATACTAAAACACGTTTACAAGTGTTGTCCATACCAACATTTTCTGGCAAGTAAAATTATTTCACGTTAATATATATTAATAGTGTGGTCAGAAATTTTAAAGCATATTTAGCTGGAGAAACTCATAGCTTAATACAGGTTGGAAGATTCATGTTAATGGTGGCTGTCCACTAAATGAGTTCCTGAGAGCATTATACCAGTGAAGGATGGAATTTTTATATGCTTTTTATATACACACATGTACATATAACAATTGACTATTTAATAACAAATTGAGAAAATGACCCTTCAGTTCTTTGAGTTGTGAGATAGCTCACTGAGGAGTATCTGAAAACCATCCCACCTTGCTGTTTACAACTACCTACAACCGCAAAATTCTCCAAATAATGGAATGTTGCTTCAGCTTCCTGGGAAGAACAAGTTGACCAGACATCCATACCATCATCTAACAATACAGTATGATTTAGCAGTCTCTCATTTACCTAGAAAGCTGCCAAACTGAAATATTTAGACCAACATTTCCATCACTAGTGCAAACAGCTTCACCTTCTGGGCTTCGCCCCATGCTTCCTTGTCACAACCTTACCACTGTGTCTACTCTCAGGCCAATGTCACCACCCTTTCCTGCTCCAAGACATGGCCAGATCCTCCTCCTGCTACCAGCCACATCTGGCATAAGGGATGCTGAAGCAGAAGGTGACCGTGGCAGCACACCCCAGCAAGGCAGGGTGCTTCCACAAGACGTGCACCCTGGCAATAGGCTGCTGGTGCTGCCCTGCCACGGCACCTGCCACAGCCGAGGCAGTCGTGGTGTGATTAAGACCTGCTGTCACATAACCCTGCAGGCTGACACCTTGGGATCCCCAACTGCTGCATGGTCTGAGTGAATTGACATGGGTCCATTGGGAACACTGAGTTCTGGTTCCTTAAGAGTCTGGGCTTCATGCCAAATTCTTAATAAATCATAATTAGGAGCTCAGATGTTGGGAACTGGCATAATGATCATATCCAAGCAGGGAATTTGGTTCCAGTCCCCTCACTTTACCATGCAAATAGAGGAATGACCACCCAACACTGAGAAAAGCTCAATTTAGCAATGCACGCTGCTCAGTTTAACAGAGTGAATTGCACTCAGTTATCTTCTCCTCTCAGAGCAATCTGTCTCCTGCACAATTCTTCATCACAGTGAACTAGCTCAAGAATAAATTATTTTAACCTTGGCATTAAAATCCTGGGTATTTAATACTCACTACTGGACAGAGAGGTAAGGTCATAGGAGAAACATTGCTCTGAACCCTCATTTTTATAGACTTGCAACTAAACTGGAGACCTACAAACACAGCCTGAAATCTATTAGACAGAAGCAGAGCCTCTCCTCCATCAGAGCCCTGCTTGGTGCAGAAGACAGAGATCCCGGGCTGAGGTCCAGCTCTGAAGCCCCAGCAGGGAGTCCTCCTACAGTAAAGGATTTCTCTGCTAGCAGTCTGTGGCCAAACCCCATGCCCTTTGCATAATGGAACATACAGACCAGAATGTCAGAATCCATTCCAAGAATTGTGCCAGACATCACAAACGAGGAGACTTTTTACAAGTTTTATAAATGTTGATGGCATTTATATGAAGGCTTTGGGCTTTGCTGGAGTATGAAGGAGCCTACTTTACCTCCTCCACTGAGGTTACTTTTCTAGTTCCAAGCAGCAGGACTGCAGCAGTCAAGATAAAAAAGCAGGTCATGCATAATTAAATATTAATTTCTACTAAGTTTTTAGAAATGCCCATAAAATTACTCTCAGTATGTGTAAGAACTTGACTATTTCACTACTCCTGAGTGTTTTACTTATGCTAGCCTGCTACTGTTTTCAACAGCAGAAATTTATTTTCAATTTTTGTAATTGATTACCTAAATTAGACTTGATTTTTATTAAGCTGAATAATTTTCACAAAATTAGTATAATATTAAAAGTAATTTGAGGCTGGCTGCATGTTGTAAGGGAGTTAATTTATTTTGTAAAAAACAATTCTATGTTTGGATGCATTCTGCTTACACTGAAGTCAGTGTGTTTTCTGTCACTGACTTAGATGGGGAAAATTAAACCAAGCTGAAGAGTTGATGGCAAATGCCATCCTCCATCATGGGCTTTGAGCGGGCATCTCCTTTATTTTTCTAATCAATTATAAATAGATGTTATACCTAGCAGAAACACATCCCTTGTTGTTAGGCAGCTCTTTAATAGCAAAATATTTGAGCACTACAACATTTTTCTACTGGAGTACTAATGGAAACCTTAGTATAGCCCCTATTATGTATTTAAACTATTTGCCAATTTCCTCTCAGCATGGGAAAACCCTGATTTGTGAGCAACGTGCTTCACACACGGGGAGTATCCCACGGAAGGCAATTACTGCATACAGCCTGGTTACGGTGTAACGTCTCCAACCCATAAAGGCATTAGACAAAACAGATGAGAGAGCCTTCACTGCTGCCACGCTCTGCACAGTTACCCTTTAAAACCAACTGTACCAAAGGCTGACCTTTCTTAAAGTACCTCAGCTGCATTCCAGCTGGCGACACAGTGATGATCTGTTTTCAGAATGCGCCTCATGAAATTTTGCTGAATTTGCTCTAAGTTAAATCTTCAGTGCTGGTATAGCTTCTTTTTTAGGAAACAGAGAATATTGAGTCATTTGCTCTTTAAGGTGGAATAGGCAAGGAACAGGTTTGCACATATCAATGATGCCTACTGAAGTTTTATGGGCATTTTTTTTTTTTAAATACCTAGCAGATGGCCCACAAGTTTCCAGAAACAATCACAAAAGTCAAGCTTATAGGTCAAACCATCTTCTCTGAATATTAACAACAGAATAGCTGTTATTTGAAAACCAAAAACCATGGCTCTGTTGAAGTGCTCCAATATAAAAATAACACGGGCAAATTAAAATGCACTAACATCTCCTTAGAATTCACACCGCTCAGAGAGAGGAAAATCCAACGATCATACAAAGGAACAGGAAAAGGTGATGAGGGTTATAAAACAAGGAGTCCAAGAATAGTTGTTAAAACACCTTCAAAGTTAGGATATGGAACAAAATGGGAAATAAAATTCCTGCTCTAGAACTCAGCATAATCCCCTCACAAGCAAATCACCTGAGCAATGTCTGTATACAAAACTCAGGAGATAAAGCTAAAAAATTCAGAGCATTTATGACTCCTGCAATACCAAAGAAGCACCTTAAAAACAAAAAACCTGTTAGAGTAGCAAGAATTTGCGTATTGCGAACAATGAAAGCAGTATTTCAGAAGTCAAGTTCAAAATGACTCTTGATGTTTTCACAGTGTTTTGGATGATCACATTCTGCAATTCCCTTACAGAAACAGCTTTACAAAGCTTCTCAGTTCATCAGGAACTGCTTGGGTGTAAGGTCACAGGCTGCTCCACGCCCAGCTCTGTGATTCATTTCAGATCCACTGGGCAATAGAAAGCTTTTGGGTTTGTTTTCTTATTCATATCTTCACTGCTTATCGTACCACAGCATACATTTATATGCCCTGCTAGAGAGAAGTTGCTCTTTATTGCCCTGGGTTTCAGGTGAGGGGTGGAGCGCTCTGTCATCATGACCGAACAGCATTTTGCTGGCGTAGTCTGCGCTATAAACTGCCCCGCACAGGAAGGCACAAACCTTTCTCCATCTTTCTTTGGAGTCAAACCTTTCAGGGTAAGGAAGTTTCTTACAGTGCAGCTCCTTCTTTCTTCTCCTGTTGAAGCCATCGTATTCCTCTAAGAATCTGTGGATTAGTTGTCCTACTAATATGTGAAGGATAGGCTGGATAATGGAATCCTGCACACAGGCAAACACCTCAGACCAGGAGTGATAAGAATCAAAAAATTCTTCTGAGGGCTCAGCTGAAGCCACAAGTTAGTTTGATATTTCAAGGTGGCCATAAGGTGTGGTGCCCACTGTAAACTCGGTGGCAATGCTCGGAATGTGGAAGTAACTGACGCGGACAAGAAGACGCTGTATTCCACCTGGGCTTTTACCTTACAGAACTGACATCTTAACGACAGCTTAGGCTCCACTACTCCTGTATGAAAACATTCTTTTGCAAATCAAAAAATGATAGTGCTTCCATGCTTTGAGAATTTTTTCCAAAAAAAATTCTACATAACTTCGAGAAAGTTGTATCACTGCTATACAGTTTTATGAGCTATTTCAAAAGTCTATCTGAGGTATCACTTACTGTTCATTTCTATGGTAATTCTAAAAGTTTCCATGGGACTTTATTAAATTCTTGTAGAATCCTACTATTCTTGTTCCTATTAAATTTCATAGCATTTTTCCACAGGGGTTTGCACAGTCTGTTAAAGCAAAAGCCTGGAGTCAGTATAATCTAATTTGGACATTCTGATGAATGAATTTAAAGGGAAAAATTGAGTCATCATTAATTTATAACACATTGCCAGACTTAACAGTAAATAGTGATCACCACAGTTTTGGAAATATCACAAAGCTTATGCTCCAAGTCTTTTACTAACTGGTTTGCTATCACAAACAATGTCAACAATTCCATGCTGATGCAGACAGCTAACTATTTGCAATGGATACCAAGCCCTGACTCTTGAAAAGATGATTTTAAAAGTCCAAATAACAGCTTCTTCCCCTAAATACTCTTATATATATATGTATAAACAACAAGAAAACAGAAAATAGCTTGCTGTTATTTAATTAGAAAGCAGAAGCTTCTGTCTGAAACATTGTATGACCATCCAGGATGAACAAATTGGGGCACGGAACTAATAACTTCTGCCAGCATTGCTCCGTGCATCAAGGATCTTATATCCACATGGGAAGGCATTACAAAAATCACAAAAATGTGCCAGCAAGAATGAGTATGATCTGCTACAGCATTATCCTATCACCATTGCTTTGCATTTGAGGCAACTTCATGACAAATACCTGCTCGAAGACTGAGATAAGTGTACCTGCTGCTGGGAATTCACCTCACTTGTGCTGGGCTGTGGGCCTGCTGAAAAAAATGTAGCAGATGAGTGAAGTCATAACGCATCTGTGCTTGCTCCCTTTCATGCAAGTGGCTGTATATTTGATGGGAATATGGAAATGTTATTTAGCCTCTTTGATGAAGTTGCTTATAGTAATTTAATCAGCTCCATCCCTCCTTCAAACGACTTCAAGGGTTTCTCTTCCCTGGCACAGAAGCGTCAGAAGGGGGCCAATCCAAAGAATCCCAAATGGCAGGTGGCAAGGCAAATCCTTTACTGAAGTTACCACACTCAAGGCAGGCCACATCCCGTCCCTCCATCTACAAATAAGGCTGCCTGCTGAAGCCTACCAGAACATGGAGCAGTGGTCTTTTGTAGGAGATGCCGCTGTGAAAACTCTCCTGCAAAGTCTGGCCCTTGACCAGACGAAACTAGGAAAGCCTTCAAGACACTGCTCAATGAAATCAACAGAAAGTCTTCCATGACCCCACATCTTTCACTAGCCTCTAACTCAGCTGAATACAAACACAATTACTGCAAAACAAGAAGAAATGGTGAATGGAAGAAGTTCTGTCACTGAAAAACTCCACATGGATTCTGCCATCCATTTCACAAAAGTTCACTGGTTGAGGAAGAATTTCACAAGCCTTGTCTGAGTTTTTTAGCTATCTATCTATATATATCAATATATAACACAAAGTAACTTCTCACATATTTAATAGAGAAGATCAGTGAATCTAACAATCCATACTTCACACGCTTTCTACATTCAGTGTGTATTTTGTGGACAAACCTCCGAGACAAGCCCTAGTAATACATTAGCATAACAACGGTACGTTAATAACATCAAAGCCATAATACAGCAATAATAGCTTACGGAACATCAATATTTTGTCACCCGTGGCTCTTCCATGGAAAAGAATAGTAATATAAAAGCACTGATAAAAGCATGACTTTATTCTTCTGTCACACACAAAATATCACTACCATATAATTAATGCCAGTAAACTCGCAGGCTCTTACTCGAGCATTGCTTTTATTCCCCTTGGGAGGAAATAATTCCAGTGGTTTCCATCACATGCAAACCAGTTTTACTGTGACTCTTCAATCCAAAAAAAAAATGCGTCATTTAAAAATTCATTAAATACTGTATTTTCAGTCCAGACAAGGAAGAGAATTCACAGTAAGGGAAGTACAGCTCCTCATCACCTGTGGCTGGTTTGCTGTCATTCTGCAAGGTCCTGAACTCACACTGTTACTTGCCCTGCCTGATGAAATGCTTGCTACTGGTTATCAGTGCCATAAACAATGCCTTCCAGTAACATCAGTTGTATTTTTAGGTTCTGACTCAGCTGAAAACAAAAATATTTGCTGCAAAGAAGTAAGTAATTGCAAGAGTGATGAAGTTTTGATACTGACTCTACAGTTACTGTAGGTAAAATACAGCTAATTTCTGCTGTCCATCAGCCCATGCTTTGCAATATGTGATTCTTCCACGTTCATTTGTATGTGGAATTTAAATTTGCAATGGTAGAAAAAATACAAAATACACAAATGTTCTGTTTGGTAAAACACAGCTTTGCAAGTATCCTGTATAATAACACTTTTTTTTTTTTTCCCTATTAATACAGCAATGTGAGCTATTGTTTCATCTTCATTTACTAATTTATTTAAATGTCTTTTCTCCCCAGAGCTGGATATAAACTGCAGATTATAGTTCCTACGCTGTTTGTCTACTTACCTCTTTCAATATTTTACAGACTCAGAATGAGTCAAGTTCAGCTGTTCTGCCATCGACTGTGCAATTTAACGTCAGCTTCCAGTCAGCTCACTGACGCTGTGCTTCTCACAGGTCGTGGAGGGGAGATCCAGCCCTTTTTGAGTCATCACGGAAGTGTGAGAAACTGAGCTCAAGGAATGGTAAAAGCTGCATTTAAGGACCGAATGAGACTTCGGAGTGCCGGGTCATAGCATCTGAAGCTCTAGCAGACATCTTTTGTGATTTGTTATCAGAAAGGAGTTGTGCTTCCTGAAGACAACTGCATTACTATTCATTGCTTTGCACTTTAAAACACCTTGCTGCTATTTGCATATGAGTGAGCCCTGCTTCCTGTACAAAGGAAAGAAGAGAAATGCATGCGGTACTGCTGCGTGTGAACACACGTTCCAACCTCCGGTGCTGGGCACGAGGCCTGATAAAAAGTGACCTCGGAAAGCTGGGCCGTTCCTTGTGACGCTCTACACAGTTCTGAGCACGCATCAAAAGACAGCCGCATGTTAATAATGTCTTCTGCTGGAAGGAAAAACTCTTTTCTGTACGTAAGAGAAAATGGGAAATTTAAAACTTCACCATACTTGTGAAAAGTGCTGAAGAGGAAAGAGGAGTTAAGCACAAGCTGCTGCAGCCTCTGAACTCTCTGCTCTAAGAGCATGAAAGGAAGAGGCAGAGAAGGAGACAAATGACGGTAAAATGAGTGAAGCAGGAGGTGAGAAAGGAAGAAAGAAGGTAGGATGGCTTTTGGAAGTGAAATTGCAGGAAAACATCAGAAAGTTGAAAACTGAAAACAGAAGTGGAATGAAACCCTTTCTATTCTGTGTGAATCATTGTTTGGCTGGAAACCAGGAAATAATTGCTGGGACAGGCTGACAGAGAAAAGCCATTGTAAGACCCTCAGCAGGAAACCAGCAAGATGACTTGGGAGAAGCTGCTGGACGGGCTTTGGACAATTTCCACTGATGAGGCAGGTTAACAGAAAACGCAGAGCAAACAGGAATGGAGAACAGACAGCTGCTCACCGAGAGGTGCAACACCCCAGTGGCGTGATCTGATACGCTGCAGGAAAACACTGCACCCAGAGTCACAAGGGACCTTTGTGAGAATGAACCTGCCTAAGCCATCAGGTGAAATGAAAGTATCTAAAACAGAAGCAAAACGTTTCTCTCCTGTGCCCTTAAAGTGGATAGCTGCATCTGACTTCAAATGGAGTGTTTTGTTTTCTGCTAAAAAAACACATAAAGCGTTGGCCCTCCTCCTTGGAAAAAATGCTGACTCATTTTTTTAAAAGAACTTATCACAAAGGAATGCCCAGGGGGTGTGAAGTGTTACTGCCAGGCTGGATCAGTGCTGCAGCTGGAGCATCTTATAATTCCATGAGAGGAAAACTGAAGCATAACTCTAAGGAGGCCATGGGGGAGAATCAGGCACCCTGGCAGCATTTCCAAATTCCAAACTTGATAGTTTAAAATAAAAACTTTTTCCTGAACATTTTTGTGTTTTCTTTGTTGGCTTTTTATATAAACATACACAAGGCATAAAAACCATCATTTCTGTGATGTCAGACAGCAAGTTACTCGTGCAAGAATGACCGTGACCAGGAGCTACTGTAATGCCATGTGAGTGGGGAAGCCAACCCTTCTGACCAGCCCCAGAGCTTGCTTGGAGTGAGCTCCTCCTCTGAGAAGCCTGCATGACCGAAGGTCTATCTGACCACACGTGTAATTAATGAAAATAGTCAGTCCTCACTCTTGGCAAATCTGACTTCTAGGTGGTCATTAAATATTACAATGTTCAGCCTTTGTCACACCCGTGGAAACATACTCCAGTGAAGTACGATTTTGCCCACAGCCATTAACTTAATTAGTTTTTATTCTGTTTTTTCCAGGCCAGCTCAGAACGCTACAGGCATGTACAATTTTCCCATTTCTTAAGGATGACACAGATCTGAGCAAACTGAAGCATCTCAGGAAAAAAAAAAAAAAAAAAGAATTGTATCTTTTAGTAGAAATACGCATTTCTTGTGTCTATGGATATCCTTATAATTTCACTCTTTAAAGAGATAATTGTGGTCTCTTTCTTTTCCCCTGATGTAAATTAGGAACACCTTTATTAACTCAGTAATATAACAATGGTGAAACGGAACAAGGAGCAGGCCCATTATACTCCTGCACCAAGTAAAAATGGTATTCTTCAACACAACTTTTCATTGTGACCGCTCTCTAGAAATTAGAGTTTTAAGGAAAATTAATACTTACACGGGATTTCAAGCTTTTTAAATTTAACTTCTTTCTAAATTAAAAAATAAACCGTTTAAAACAAGTGTGAGGAGGAAACCTAAAAAGTCACAAAGTCTAATATAAGATGATAGTGTCATACACGTCAGCCCAGAGGCACTAAGTGCCGCCCCGGTATCTCAGCGTGATGCTTGCATGATTCTCCACAGCACCTTCTGGAGTCCTACTGCACCTCCTTGGACATACAGAACCCAAACTTATATACAGTTTTATGGATCAAAGTGCATCATATGCAGTGACTTTATAATGCTTCCTGTTTGTTTGTTTGTTTTTTTCCCTAATATTTCTCAATATCTAGTTTTTTTGGTGGTTTTTTGTTTGTTTGTTTGTTTGTTTGTTTTCCAACCACTGAGCAGTAAGCTGACACACTGAGTTGACAGACCATCAGCTTGCTGATATTCTGACCTTCCTCATCCAGGGAGGTGGGACTATAGCTCCTCCAAACATCTCTTCCAACCTCAACAATTCTGTGAGTCTTTGGTTCAAGTGTAGCAGACAGCAAGTGAAACATTTTTATTTTGCCACTGCACAAGATACTGGAATCCCTCCTGCCCCAGCGTCAGGAACCGCCTCAGCAACCCCCACTGAAGAAAAATGAACACAAACTGGATCAAGCACAGAAAATCATTACGAAGATGAATGGGGAAGGCAGAGCTTATCTTCTACAAGAAAACAAAATGAACTTACGTTCAGCCCAGCAAACCAAAGCCTGAAAAGGTTTATGATTGATCATCTGAAGTACATTAAAGAGCTAAACATGGTGAATATCTGTTTAAGCTAAATGACAGCATTGACTTAACAACAAACATCCATGTGTATTAATCATTCTTGAATAAATTCAAGCCAGAAAATAGCAGAAAGGTTCTATGAAGGTTTTAAACAGCATTTCCATCTACCAGCAATACTGGGGCAGTACCAAAGCCAAAAGCACATTATATTCAATACATAGTTAACTGAATTTGGAATTTTTAGAGGTCTGTCTGTCTTCAAGCTGAATGCTGGAGAAGACAAAGCAATTTCTCAACGTGCTTTAACTTCCATGGAATTTCACACTGTCATGGAATATGATTTTTTTGAAATTTCTGCATCTGTGTCTCTGAAATGCAATACACACAGTTTGACACTATTAGCTAAAAAAGCAGTAAGTGATATGTTTTCCACCAACTATGGATAGAACTGTTCCAAATTCAATGCCAGGTGAAGCTTCACAACTCTCAGAACTGTCTATACTGAAACAAGAAAAGCAAGCCCAGAGGCATACAGCTCTTGGAAAAAAGCAATTAACAACTTAGAAACTGCAGTTCCTAAATCTTGCTATGGAGATGTGGCAAATCTTTACAGTGCTAAAGCAGTGATTGATACCTCATTACCAAGACCCATATTAATGACTGGATAGACCAACAAATTGTTTGTCTGTTAGGTCAAAAAATCCAAGACAACAGCTTGTATTTTGCCTGTTAAAACAGGAAAGGAAAACATGATCAAATTAACCAAACTGAACAGGCAAAACTTGTTTGTTAAAACGTGGTGTTCACTGGCCACCCTGATCATTACCCATCTCAGCTACACAAAGGTGGGGCAAATTTGGAAAACTCATTGGTCTCAGCCCATGAAACATGTTTAGCTGCTGATGTGTCAGCAGCGTGTCAGGCTTTACCTCAGCTGCAGAAGTCACTCTGGTATAGGAAGCACAGAGCACAGGACATTATGCACCTCATAAAATCTTTTAGTTGGGGCATTCCATACAAAAGATTTTGTGCCAGTGGCTTCCTGAATTTCAAGACTTGTTAAGAACACAGCAGCACGCCTGGTGGATCGCTGCTGCGAGGAGAGCTCTGCCGCTCCACTCCAGGCTGACGGCTGCTGCCCATCCAAAAGCGGCTCTGTGCAAGACCTCTCCTTCCCCAGCACAGTGCCCACCTGCACACACATGCGTGATGTTCTGTGGAGCATCACATGCAGAGGCACGGAGACTACGGTGAGACGCTTGTTTTCTGAAGACAAAGCAGCAGAGCCCCTCTTAATTCTTCACAACTGAAAAAAGTTCTTCAAAGTAATTTTAAATAAGAAAAAAAAAATTACATCCACTTCTTAGAAAAGCATCAGTCTCTGAGGATCACCTTTCAAATACTGATAGCACAAGTAGCTGGGCAATTTTCCATTCTGTTCTGCCTTTTACAGAGCAACAATTACTACGTTATCTCTGGAGAGGGCACAAGTCTCCCTGCAATTCACATTTTAATTCCAATTTTTATCGCTATCACTTACGAAGCCATAACCTCACTAAGGGAATGGGAAATACATCACTGACCTGAATGGAGTCAGTTTGAGACAGGTTTGTGTACACAGATTTCCAGAATGTGCAAGACACACACAGAAGTCTGTAACACCTAAATCTTTGATTACTGTTATTGCAGATTACTGGAATCGCTCTCTTATTAAAATGGTGAGCCTCTGACAAGCTTCCAATAAATCACCCTCGTATGGTGGAAGGGATCACATCACGCCTAGCAGCAGCCACATGGGTCAGCCACCATCCTGCCTACAAAGCAGCAGCGCAGGCAGCTGCCTGGCAAACCTTGTGATTGCTCCTGGGGAGAAGGGAGGAACATGGCAGGCTCAGGCGTCAGTGTTTGCTTCTGTATCTCTTTCACTTTTTACTTTTAATTTTCTTGCTCAACGGATTTTTCTGAGAGTCTTTTGGATACCTGAGCTGCCTTACCAGGATAATCAACTCACTTAGACTTCAGTTTTCTGATAAAAGAATTTTAATTTGAAGGTGGCTGCATTTCCCCACCCAAGTATATTCCCATGCCTTTTTTGTGTGTAATTCTCCTGCCACTTATTGAAATTTACTGCTTGAAAAATATATTTAAATAGTGCAGCCGAAGGATCTGGCTCAGTCCCATCTCATCTGATGGGAAGTCTCTCCAAGACGCTGCTGGAAGTGGTGGCTTCCCACCAGTTCCCTGAACACCAGGTCAAAGCAGCAGCCACGGCCATGCTGACGCTGTCATTGCACTTTTCCTCACAGATATTAAGCCAAGCACCACTACATGCTTTATGTTCTTCCTCAGCATCAACAAACCCTGAACATTAAATAAATTTCAACAATTTACAGTTAAAGAAAGCTTCGTTGGAGTTTCCTTGAATTTTGGATGGAGCCCAGTCAAAGACCTCAGCTCCAGCTTCACCCACCTGCCGTTTTAGCCAGCCATTGTCTTTATCCAAGCTCAAGGATTCATTCCGAACAGAAACAGTTCAAAGACCATAGCGATAATGCACATGTAATCCTCTGTGACATACATCTAATAATAAAAACACGATGATACCTAATTAACTCAGATTCCAAGATTTACTGACATCTTGCAAACATTAACTGTCTTTTCTTGCACTGTGTGGAGCAGCTAAGAGGAATGATGTATTAGCATCATTCTCAGCAACGCAGAAGAACTTCCCATTATGGGTAAATGGAATCACCTGGGACTGCATCATCCTAAGCACCACACTAGATGTGGAACACTATCATCCAGATGTAACTCTGCATTTGGCTACTTCAACACATGCCATATCGTACCAGAACTAATAGCTCTTCTCTCTTCACGAGACACATCTACCAAACTCTGGTGTTAGGTGAAACACCCTCAGCTCACAGGTATCGTTATGGAATATTACTCCACCAAGTTAGATGTTCAGCTCTTCTGTAAGTTCCCAAGTTGATTGAAGCATTAGTGCCTCACAGTGTCACTAGAGACAGAAAACTGATGAAAGCCTGCTTTAGCCAGATTACTCTCACTTACTATATAAACAAAAAAATTTAATTGAGTTCTCATTCAAGGGATCCAACATTAGAAAACCATAGATGACGTTGTACCCATCCTCTGTTTTAGCACCATGGTATCAGTTTACATTATCAGCCACATCACTGAAGCTCATACGATACTAAATGATAGAGGATCCTTTTGATATAATACAAAACTCTGTAGCATAATTTAGACTTACTCTTCTGCAATATTGTAAATTACTTTTGTTTTATATGTTAAAATAACAACATTCATGTACCTTACGATAGGTTTTTTAACTATTCCTATGTTAATATAAAATCCAACCCCTTCTAAGGTGCGGCAGTACGCGGAGAAACCAGCTTGTGCTCCTTCACTTCAGTGGAATTAAGAGCTTTGTAACTAAGAGTCAGATCAACCCCAAACATGAGTTTTAGTATCTGCATAGTTTAGAAATGTAAGACAGGGACAAGTTCAGTACAGCAAAATGGTATAAGGTAAATTTAGTACTGAAATACATCATCCATAGAACAGATTGACATTTCCTTGAAGGTTTGCAAAAGGCACTTTATGTCCCATTAGGAATCAAACATAGTATTTGTAGCACGAGTGCATATACCATAACATTTATTGAGCCTATTTATCTGAGATAAAACACATAGGATAAGAAATATGAAAGCCATTATATTATTTCGTCCCCATTTATTTACCTGGCCAGGATCCACTACTAAGTTTCACAACTCATTTATGATGGAGTCATGGGAATACAGCCATTGCATATATAATACCCCAAGTCAAAATACTAAGCTGTAACCACTGAAAAATGTGCAATTGCTTTTCAAAGCAGTTCTTTATCTGCTCTTTCCTCACCACACATTAACCATTTATCGATCTTTGATATCATCACATGAGCTATAAAATGAAAAGGTGTGGACTTAAACAAAAACTCTGTTCCACAAAAATGTAATGCAGTTGGCCTTTCTTGTGACATTGTTATAGTTTCCAGAGTAAGTGTTTGTGATATCAGATGCCAAGTATTATAATCACAGCAAGTACACAAGAAAGGCGAGCCCTATGGATCACAGTCACTTGTTTAGCTTGTGGAATGAGCAGTGACCCTAGATAGAAGACCCTAGGCTACATCTAAAAGAAATTACGCCTTTGTTGGAACCAATGATTAAAATAAATGTACCAGTAATGAAATGAAGTTTTCGACTTGCAGCTACACCATATTCAGATTGAGCATACCACATACTCCACATATTCCAGTACACAACCATCTCATAGCCAAATCTCTTCAAGCAAGGAGCGCTGGAACCTACACACACAGGTGATTAAACTGACAAGCACAAAATCCATTTGGGTGCACGAGTCTTCCTGTCTCATGCAGACAAACGGATGGCGATGCTCACGAATACAAGGCTGATATTTGTGTGTGAGAAATCGTGCGTGAGACAGGTTGAGCTGTTTGGCAGAAATCAGTGCTGCAGGAAGCATCACTGGAGACACGATATGGCAGATATTAATCAAAGATGCAGTGTGGTGAGATCTGAGCAGGAAATGGCCACATAGCTGACCCTCCTTGGTATTTAGTGAATGCAGAGGGAGTAACAACTTGTGGATGACATTTTGTGCTAATAATGAAGTCATGTGCTTTCATTTCTGCTGCCTTTTCTTTTTAATTGCACCAGTTATACTAGAACACTCATAATCAGATAAACTGCTGAGTCATTCAGGATGCGCTGCTGACTCATGACTGTTTCAGCTTTGTTGTATGAATGAAAGACCTGGCAGAAGGTGTTTTAAGTAGCTACAGATGAATTTAAAATTTTACTCACATGAAAATAATGATAACATTTAAACACATAACTACTTTCTTGCTTGCTTGAAAGCTGAATGAGAGACGTAGCTGCTAACAGAAGAAAGAGGAAATGTATCCCGCATATTCTCAAACATCAGTCTTGTAAAAAAGAAAAGGTGAGAGAAATATCACAGCTTTAGAAAGAAAGTGTTAAGTTTTCCATCAGGAGACAACCAATGTCTATCATGTGTGCAGTCTCAGAACTGCACCACCATCTGGAAAGCTGGACAAGCAATGCAGATAGCTGTCCATCAGGTTCCAGCATTCCCCATGATGCTGTCCCCCACCAAATGTAGTTGACATTTTACATCTCACTTGATATTTCTAGTACAGAAGTGATGGGACATATGTTCCCCAGTCACAATAAGAACAACGTGTGGAGAGACAGGACTTTCAGGCAATGCAGTGGCAAATGCTTTTCTGTTGCAACAATGTGGCCCCACTGATTTCAAGATGTGGCTTTAGGGATGAAAGAAAGAATGGCAATCCAACTACACAGAAGAGACAGAATACAGTGGAGTGGAAGCAGCCTTATGAGTACCATGTAATTATGTTTTAAAACAGAACTATGAATCAAAATACTTATTAATGGAACCTTTAAATTTATTAATTTCACTGAAGAGGTAAGCCACTAAGCTGTCTTGGAAGTGGTGTTAATATAAAGGTCAGTCAACCATTAGCAGCGTAAAGCATCCTCCTGCACTTTGGAGAATTCGAGTATTTAGTAATGGATGTTGAAAGACAAGCCAGAGTTCTTTCAGCACATTTTAGCTGATAACTGGAGTATTCTTTACATAGAAATGTAACATCCTGAAAAGCTAACCTTTTCACTACAGAAAATGCCAGTACTAAACGACACAACAACAGAAACATTAAATTTCTGTTTTTCTTTTTTTAAAAATGTGACTTTGTAGGTGTTAGATAACGCTAAGCAAGGACAGACACTCAGCAAATACTACAAGTGCTTTTTACCCTATTTATCGCAGCTGTAAGGGATTCAGAACTCTGCCAGACAATCTCCACCTGTGGAAACCCAAACAGGATAGAGAGGAGGCAGCTGGGAAGCCATATTTTTTTTATGGAAAGTTTTAATCAGAGACAAAAATATTTTGTTAAAATCGGGGGGAGGATGTTGTATAAAACATGTTTTTGATTATCAGATTTGAGAACATTTGTATGTTTTCATACTTTAAGAAAATACATAAATGTACCAACTGAAGTTCCCATCCCAAAATTACTGTGTAAGTGACAAGCTATTTTCTTTCCAGTGGAAATAAATAAATAAATAAATAAAGTTTTGCTGAAAAACATCCTACTTGCAACTACCAGTTTTAATTTTCAGCCTAAGTCGGGAAACCATTGACACTGACAAATTTGTGAGTAGTACCAGAGCGATGCTGCAAGCTCCCTGCAATCCCCACCTCTCTTCAGGGACCCACAAATAGCTGCTGACGGCCCACAGTGGCTTTTGCTGACTGATGAGAAATGAGTTTAGGCCAGGAAGAATACGCACTGATTAGTCACTTCTCAGATAGGTTTTGCTCCTAAATTGCAGGTGAGGACTGCAATCTCAGAGAGGCCTTTGGCTTGTAAGAAATTCAGCCACACCGCAGATAACAGAAACTGTCCTCATTAACTGACTCTTAATCCACAAGTATAAAGTAATTTGTATTCTGCTCGTGGGGATTAATCTAGGCCAAGGCAAGAGTTTCTAGTGAGCCTGGCGCGTAAGAAAATCCCAAATACTGAAAGGAAAGCTTGCAAACAAGAGCCTGGTTTAACACATTTTATCTGCTCCCACGTTTTGCAGCCTTACAGTCACTAACAAGCTGTAGGTCTGTAAAGGAAGTTGGTGCAATGGGCATGGAGAATTGTTACTGAACCGACGGTCGCACCTAGAACATGTAACACCATTCCTTGGTAAAGTGCATCAAGCTTGTGCCAACACATTAATGAAAAGGAGCACCTCTTACACCTTCTTGTGCAGTTAAGCCTCTCCACAGTGCCTGCACACTGCACATGTAATTGCTACAGACCAGTCTTGGGCCACAAATAATTCACATTAGCTCAATTCATTCCATTAAATGGATTACACCAATCCTTTCCTCAAAACATGATGAAATGGAGCTTGTTTTCCAGCTCCTCAGGTTAGCTCTTCTGATTCAGAATTTTTTAAAAAGACACTCAGCATTATTGCTATTAGCAGGTCCCAGATTTATAATGTCTAAACCCTTGCATTTTAAAAGATTCTTCTGACTATTTTGACATGCTACCATGGCTTGCCAGAAGCCTGTGAAATACAGAAGGCAGAATGCCCTTAAGCTAGAAAAGTGCCTTTTCTTTATCCCATTAAATTGTACTAAGGCTGAGCTGTTACAAATTGTTTAAAATTGACATTTTCTTTTTTGCTTGAATTGCTCAGGAAAATTTAGGAACAGAGGATCGGAGGGTTCCTGAGTCATCAGACGCAGTCTGTAGGCACCATGTTACATAATCCCTTTCACAAAAGTATTGAGCTACACCTTCTGAAACCCCCACCTACCTCATTTGTAGGCTGTTCCAGAACCTCATACAATCAAGGAACCATCTTCTAATTTCCAGCCAGAATATATTCACGGCCAGTTTAGACCCAATTTTTTTTCAGAAGCAAGTACTGCCCTTTATCTTCAGAAGCTCTTTTCCACGTCTTGTACTTCTTCCCTCTTATATCCTTGTCGTCTCTCTGTTCTTCTCCTCCCATGCTGAACAAGCCAAGTCTTTTTCAGTTCCTTGTGCTCAGGTAGGTCCTCCACTCCCCTATTAGGAGCTTCAGGAGCACAAAAAACATTAACCGCCCATGGGCACCCTCGCAGGCCAGGCCTGCAGCGCCACAGGAGCAGAGGCACATGATGTGCTATGAACTCCTGAGATGTACTGGAGACACATGACCAGCTTGGAACGTAATCGGGAGCTGCCCACATCACTTTTCCTGAACTCCAATCATCAATCACTCACCCATAATTTCAGTTAAGAAAGGGAGAAAGCAAAAGTCCTGCAGATGTACCTGGTTTTGGAGCTCACCACTACCAGGAACAGAAGAACAGAGGCAAAAGCTTAGATTTTAAATTTCTTGGGCGCTTTTGAAAATTGTATTTCCTGAAATATTTGACCTAAGAATAAAACCAGAAAACATCAAGAAAGGTTCTTAAATGTCCAATCAAAAGCCACTGAAATCAGTCTGAATTTTAAAGAAGTTCTCAAAAGGCTTTTAGCCAAGTCCAAAGGGAGAAAGGTCTTACAGGTTTAGTTACAGCCTACATAAAACAATGTACCACTCCAAGATTGGTGCAATTATATCATCCACAGACTGTCATGGATACAATAAACATATGCCGGGGAAAAGAAATGTGAAAAAAATCAATACCAGTGATGTGAAATAATAATAATAATAATAAAAAAAAAACAGAGTATACAGTCACATTTGGTGAGTCAATGCGATTTTGATGCAAAAAACACAAAAGGACCATTAGCTTGAGTACTAAAAAAAGTTCCTTAATGATGAGAGGAGTTACAGCCTAGAAACTGGGAAACAGTGAACACGTAAAAGTTAGCAGCACAAAGCACTGGATGAACAAACTAGCATTGATCTGAGAGAAGGAATTCTAATTCTACGTCTTCTCTATCTCATCTCTCAGAGCGCTGGTTTTTTGGTGATTAGAGCTTGGAGCTTTTGATGGTATTCTACTTAATAAATGTCATTATAAATTCGACCCTGAATTTTAATCTGTAAAGGAATTCCAGAGAGATCCAAAAGGCACCACATCCCTGTCTCATGTAGCGAACACACCTTATGCCCTGGAGAAGGGAAAGACATTTCAGCATTGCTCCACCATTTCTCACCTAAGTCCATTGCTGAGAAGCATTGCAGAAAGACAGCAAGATCGAGGGACTCTGCGCATTTACCTTCCTGAAAGGTGAGTACTGACCAACGGCATTTCTGAATGATTCAGTATTCAGAGCGCACTCGGGGCTCTCTTCTCATGCCATCTCTCACGGGCACACACAAAGAAAGACGCACAAACTACAAAATTAATCCCTTATATCTAGCTTTATCAAGTGCAACGTATCACTGTTGTGGTTCAGCCTAACTTTGCAAAATAAACCCTGAAGACACCACAGGAGGACAACAATGATACATTTTATCTAGGAGGGGCTTCCTGTGTAAATACTGCATTCCAGAGGCCAACCTAGGGGAAGGGGAAGGTTGGTACACCTTACCGGCATACACTTAATTTTCCTCCCTCCTGAGCTCTGAAGCAATGGACTACATTTTAATAAATAGATTAAAAAGAGTAATTTCTACTTCAAAGAGAGCTGAGTACACAACAAGAGCCTTTAGGACATCCATGTCATGCGTAGCTTTCAAGACCAATCACAGGCCAACGGAGCAGTTGCTAGCACAGCTGTTGAGTCATTTGGCAGCAGTTAGGGAAGTTTTAGCTGCCACCGCTCAATTTTGTTGTAGCAACCACTCCTGATGTCCCTACTCTGTCATCTGATAAGAAATAAAGTTTCTTTTTGTAACTTTTCTGACACAACAGTGTTACTGAGGGAAATGTTCTCTGCTCTTATATGAAATCTCTTCCATTCAGCCATGAATACTATTGAGAGAAACAAATATTCTTTGATCTGGACTTTCTGAAGGGAGATTACTCAAAATACCTATTATATTTTAAATTAGTCTTTCTCACTATGTTTTGTAGAAATACATTTTCTAAATGTCAAGAAGCAATGCTTTGAAGGGTGCCACCTACCAATACAGCTGAAATCAGCCAGCTCACGAGCTAAGTTACTTCTACCCTGTCAATCCTGTCAAGTTAATTCTACCCTGTCAAGGGGCAAGATTTGGCCCCTTAGGAATTTTACTATCTAAGCAAGGCAACAGTTAGCAAGCATGAGGACTGAGACATGTCAAGGGATCCCTCAAGAGCAGACAGCTGACACCTGTAACCTTTGGGCTAAGCAGACCACCACTTAAGATGACAAAGAAGTTCTGTTTTTACATCCACTAGTATCAGCCTTTTGAGACTGCCAGAAAAGGTGGTTGGTTTTGTGATATGGGTTACGGTTAATTTAGACCTGAAACTCAAGATTCCAAAACTCATTTCACAGGCATAGTTTCCTTTCCTAGCAGGGAGCAGACTTTTCTTTGAACCCTCCTCTGAGTTAACTGCTTTTTCAGCCTTTCAAATGATTGCATGGGTAGAGTCAACAAGGAGGCGATGACTGAGCATGACCGGCTGCATCAGGAAGGGGAAAGGGCAGCTCTGCTGCTGCCACCACCCCGTGACAGCAGAGCCACTGAAGCAATCGCATGAATAAGCCAAAGAGTCCCCAGCCCAACCTGTCCATGACCCACACAAAGCACATCGCAGCAGCTAGCACCACTCCCAGGGCGCTGTTGGCCATGGTGAGACATTTGGGTGGGTCAGCACAGGATCTGCAGACCGTGCAACAAGGGGGTGACCCCTGTGGAAAGGAAGGGAGGTGTCATGCGGCAGCTGGCATCTGCATGAGAAATAGCAACCCTGTTTTGGCCACTGCTGCTGGGCACTCTGCACGGCTGTGACCCCAGTCAGAAGCAGGGCAGCACCTTTGCCATGGGTATGACTGGATCAGTGCTGGCTCTTGGCATTTGCACCCTGCTGGGCACTGGACTGTTTCGGCACTACCAGTCCCACAAGCATTTTTCTCGGGCATCCAAGCAGTCCAAGCTATTCTGTGAGACACAGAGAATCTGCAAGATCTTCTGCTGGGAAGAAAACAGGTCATTCTTAACACCGTCTTTCCCCCTTTCCATCTCTTTCTCACTGTGACTACAGCTCAGCCCCTGTGCAGAGGTGTGGGAGGGCGGCGGTACAGCACACGTCATGTGGGACAGCCGGGACAGCTCTCAGTTCAAGCTCTGGCTGTTCTGCTTTCACAAACCAGGGGAACTACCCCTCGTAGCAGGCCTACCAGGTACTGAAGCCTCCAACAAACTCATTTTCAATTTCCAGCTGCTTCTAACCAATCAGCAGCGAGACCACTGAGCCAGAAAGACTGCCTAAGCTTATTTGCTAGCTCTACATACCAGAATCACCAAGTAGCCATCAAGCGATCACATCTTTGGGTTGCACTGCCCTGGGATGGACTGGTATTGCTAACACTCTAGAAATGTTCAAGGGATTGACTTTGAAGTAGCCTGAATCTTACAGGTAAAGGCATGTGAACGAACATAAGATGTACAAAATAGATTCTAGCCACTCAGAAATTATAAATGCCCAGCTGTAGGTATGGCTTACTAGCTGAAAATAGCACGTGAGTGGTACCCAGTATCATCACAACCACAGGCAGTTCGTGCTTGCTGCACAAGTTCACTTGCTTCCTGCCTTCCTCCAATACAGTTGCACTGGTGCACAATGCCATGAAGGCAGAGCACACAGCAACGCAGATAGCAAGAGCTCCAGCCCAGGGTACATTCTGCTACCACCCTTTTTAATTACTATTTGGAGTTCAAGGCTGCACAGATTACCTCCACCCACACAAGGTAATTTGAACACTTTTATTTCATATAACTATGTACTGACATGATGTTAACAGTTGCAATTTCAAGCAGTAAAATCCTTAGAACTGCAGTTACAGATCAAGCAGAAAATCTCCAATTTTTCCCTCTGGTTTCACAGAATATGAGATCGTGAAAACAATGTCTGGAGGTCATCTAGACCAGCTTCCTTCTCAAAGCACAGACAATTTCAGAGCTAGATTGGGCAGCCTAGGGCTTGTCCACTTCTTGTAACTTGTGACCACTGCTCCTAGCTCTTTTGCAGTGCATCTCTCAGAAACATCCTCCCTATTACCACCTCTAAGGACCACAATCAGATCCAGCTTAGGCTTATCTGCTTTGGGTTAAACAAAACTTTGGCCCTTCCACATGAGGTTGTCAGTCCCTTGACCATCTTAACAGCCCAGCTGCGATCATAGCACATCCCTTAGGATATAGATACACTGTACCTCTTGGCAAATGGAAGGGTTGAAAATTATATCTACATAGCACCGTGACATCAGGTGCAAAGTCCCAGTCTCTAAGTAAAGTGAATTTAAAATTTGCACTAGTCTCAATGAAGCCAGGTGCTCACCTAAGACATCCGCACCTCGTTACAAGGTGGAGAACATGTCAAAGACTTTTGCACTCGGGAGGAAAAAAGAACAAAAACAGTGATAAAGAATTGGGGAGCCCTTTTCAAAGAGATATTTAGTTGACATGTTCTGAAACTGCATTGTCATTAAAATGAGAACAGAAAATTGTATGTGTTACTCAGAATTAGAATGAGAATAGACTGTTTTGTGCACAAAAAAAGAAGGTGCAAATGAGAGGCCGTCAAAGGTAACACAAAGCAAAACAAGATTGTTATCCAGTGATATTATTATCAATATTCTACACTATGTCCTGTACAACAAATTATCTACACAGTGCAGTTACAACTAATGCGTTACATGGGCTCACAAACAGAGAAAACAGCTCTTACAGCCATCCAGTAGGCTCAGATAGGCTTAACTGCTCTGGTCTGTCTGTTTAACCATAAAGGGAACAACATGTAAAGTAAGTCAACGAGAATTACAACTACAACTGACCGGATGCCAGACTGAAACGAAAATGCAACTTCTGGTTGCGGGGAACTCCGAACCAGAAGTAACACGTTGCCAAGAGAACAGGGAAAGAATTAAAATTATTGCATTATTATAGAACTAGCATAACACACAGTAAGCCTAAGTGATGAGAGGTGAGCTGTGAGCACGTCACCTCTCTGGTACCTACCAAGATGTGAATTACCTCCAGTTAAAGACTCCAGGCCAGAATTTCAGGGAATGTGAACTGCTGTCACTATCCTGAAGTCACTAGTTTAAATCCACTGAAATGCCCACATTCATGCTCTGGCTTTTAATACGCTCCAGCTTGCTTTGTTCCCACCAGACTGTGCAGGAAATTTGGGTTTCAGTGGAAAGCTACAGACCTGATTCTCTACTCAGTTTTACCCTTCACTGACTTCCCAAGAATTACTCCTGATTCACACTGGTAAATGAATCTATCTTTCAAATTAAAACTAGGCTTTTTTTAACTCTCACTGTAGGTCACTCCGCCTTGCTGTAAGAAAGCCCTGTCATGGAGACTGTGGACTAGCCCAAGCCTACCACCAGAGGCTGGCTGCCATCTCATCTATGCCGACACAGCCTGGTAGGGACACTGAAGCGAGGTGAAATGGTTCATTATTTGTAAATCAGTACTGTAAGTGGAGCTCAAATTTGCAATAGTTACTCCGGTGCTACAACTAAGAAAGTCAAATTCTTGACATTTCTACAGTAGAGAATGTTTCATGTCTTAAAATAAAAATCGTATACCAAAATTAGAATAATGTCTAAGAACCAGAAATTACCGTTCTGCAAGTTCTTTGTCAAAAAAATGCATAAGCATGCTTTTGAAGTGTACTTTTCCTGCAAATAAATGCAATGCAAATACTTGGTCCCATAAGGCCTAGTTTGTAGCCCTTACACCAAAAAGTAGTCCTAAGGATTAGCATAGTTAAGTGTGTACTGTAATGTAGAGTCTGTTGTATATTCATTCGCAGTGGGTATAATTCTCTTCTCAGAGACATTATGAAACCCAGCAACAGCCCTCGTATGTAAATGGAGAGTTCCTCTAGCTTGTATTTAAAGGTGTCTATAATAACAAATAATTGACATGTATATTTTTACATATTTTTAAAATGTAGATTGTAACATAAGCCACCATAAAATACATTATTTGATAACACAGAATATCTTAAGAAAATAAAAATGTTCCTTTCCATTTTATCTCCTAAGCCAATTTCTTGTAAATACATGCAATTTTAGAAGTAAGCCATTAGTAACACTAGAAAGAAAAACCCATCAGAGAAAATTAATGCTACTTCTCCCTGGACTACAACTGGCTCTTCCCTTTTTATCAGGATCTGAAAGCTCTTTGTTTTCAATTTCCAGGCAAAGAGTAGCGAATCCTTTACCAGCTCATAATCATATTTTGGGCTGTGTTATGATGCTCAAACGTAATGTATACGCATCATATTGAGTGGAATCCAACGTGATCTCCCAGGGCCGAAAAACCCTGTAACTGCAAAAAGAAGTTTCTTCTTACAGAATGCAACCAGAACAGGTACAATAAGCATGCAGAGATGCTCCTTTCCATAGCACTGATAGCCTAGCTATAGAGAGGATGCTTTGCAGGTAGCAAACGCGGAGACCCAAACTGAGTCCACAATTAAAAAACACAAAAGCTGGAATTGCTTAACACACAAAAGTACACAAGTACACTTCAAAAACCCGAGTATTTGCATATTAGTAAATATCACTAGTTCAGTGCAATTTTTATAGCACAAAATTTCAGGGAAAAAAACTCCATTAGCCTAGCAATACGCTGTAATATACTTTGATCGGTAAACATCACATATACTTCACATGTAAACAATATGAATTTGTTCGATGTCTCCCCTCAATAAACTTTCTCAGCCAGCTAAATCTAGCAGTGTTTTCTATCTTGTGTTGCTGTTTATGGGTTCTTTACAAGGGTTCTAATAGAGCTCTTCCAGAAAGTAATGATAAAACTTAACCCACCTTCCGTCAACTGGCACTGTCCTATTTTCAAATCCCATCTTGCACTACAGCTTCTAACATTCTTAGGTGTCTGCACACCTTCATTTGTTCCCTAACAGAAGAAAGCACTTGAGCTATCCACTTCACACTTCCATTTCTACCTACATAAAAATGAGAACATAAGCCAACATCTCTCACAATGGACTCTTACCTGATGCTCCAGATATAAGAGAATATAAGAAAATAATGCTTGCCACAATCTCTTACTAAATGTATGTGAGGATTTACTAAATCTGTTGAAAATTCAGTTGCTGAGCTGTCAATTTTGAAAGCAAGTTCCCATAAGAAATTTATTTCTACTTGATCTACACTTCCCCATGTGTAGATCCATGCTTTTCACTAGTCAGAATGTTAGCAGATCTTTCTGTTTTAAAATGAATGTTTTGGCACCTTTCTATTATCTATGACAACACGTCAGGTGGAAGAACAGCATTTGCAAACAAGAGGGAGCAGAACATGGAAAGATATTATTTTTGGTGTCACTGGGAGGTACTGGCAAAGAACCAATGTGTTCAGACAAAGACAAAGCTGTCTTTGTTTTAACATACGAAAAGACGAGACAATGGTTAGCTTCAATCCTTGTTGCCACACATGGTTCCACAAAATAAGATCGCGAATGATACAACAAGATAGCAAGAGGAACCACAAAAGGAGAGATGAACAGCTGTGGGAGGCAGCAAACGTCACAGGAGTCAAAAGAACACTTCCATTCACTTCCATGCTTTTTGAACGCAGTCCTGCATAACCACGGATGTTCCAGCACAGGTACGTGTCCTGGTAACGCAAACCGCAAAGGCCAGTACGTGGCTGTGACAATAACTCACAGAATACATACCTTTGCTGACTCACACCAGAAACCAATTCTGAACGACTTCTATCTGACAAGTCTCACTCACTACCAGGTTTTCCTCGTGCTCTTTTCAGTGGTTGCTCTTACAGAACACTGCCTGTACTGGTTTAGAGAAACACTGTTTTGACAGTGAAGTCTCCTCTAGCAGAGTAATTTCCATACTCGCCTTTTTTTTTCTGACATTCCTCTACACTGTCTCTCCTTCCTTCTCCCATTTCATGCCATTCCATGGTCTACTTTTTAAGGTAGATTTTCTCCACATCTTGCTCTCACATGATGCCAACCTGTTAAACTGACTGCAATGACCTGATCCTCATACTTCCACAGAAATCTGTTAAAATCAACAGATCACTTGAAGCAGCTCACAGAATCAGGGCACAAACTACACCTGATATGAAGTATTTCCCAGGGAAAGCAACTGACAAGCACCCAGGTGCTAAGCAATGGGACTCCTTTATTTCCTAAGTCTAGAGAAAGACAAGTATACACAACTACATCATATGGATTCCCAAAATGAAGTACTAACCATGAGAAATATTTATGTTTGCTTCCACATAGCTTAGCTGGCATCCATTTTTCTACGCAATCTTGGTCAAAGTTACATTTTTCCCTTACCAGAATGAGGCAAAATTGCATCGGTCATACTTAACAAAACAGATCAGAATCTGGGAAGCAAAGTTGGTTTCCAGAACACCTGCTACTAAAATGCATTTCCAACAACAGAAAGGTTTGATTTTGCATTATTTGCCACACACTAACAGATAAACATCGCTCTGTTTTCAGTATATTATTGTTTATTCATTACACTGTGGTATTTTAGATTCTGTTTCAGATGTTCCCTCGTGATGATAGGTAATTGTATGTTATAAGCTCCAAAGAAGGGCTTGGAGGAAGACATTAATTTAGCAACAGAATCAAATGATGACAACTACTTGTTCGCTTCCAAAGACAGAATGGCACAGTGCAAAATACATTGAGCTTTTCCCAAGTTTACTTCTTCTTGTCACAAAATATGTAAATCGATCATTGGAAAAACTGGTGCCTTCCTGCTTCCATGTTGATCTATTCTCTGATCTTCGGGTACTAGCTCCCTGGTAAGGACTTCCTCATCTAGTTTGGCAACTCCTACTTGACCTCCTCCTACACCTACTTGACCCCATTTCTTTGATAATTTTCCTGACAGCCTCCCTGGGGTATCTTAGCTCTCCCTCAGACCTAGGAGGTGAGTACACAGCCATCACAGTTCCTAGGAAACCCATCACCCAGCCAGAACAGAGGCGTCACAAGTGACTCTCCGCTTCCTGCCGTAGGTACTCACCATTTCCTGCCAGCTCTTCCCTCATGAACTCACTAGAACACTTTCGTTTTAACCCCGACTGACATTTTTTCATGTTCTGGTCATCCTCCCTTCTCTGGTTGGAGAGAGACACTGCACTACTTTACTCGTGGCTTCACTTCCAGTTACTGCTGCTATAATATTCCCTTTGCCTTCCACTTCTTCCACACAGCCAAGGCTTCACACAGCTTTCTCCTTGCACTCACATTTGGTTCCTTGTCCTTCTCTCCATCCCCTCACTCACGCCTTTTTCTCACCCTTCTGTTGCTCAATTTTAATGCCTCCCTGCCACCAAATACAAGAATTCTCTCATTTCCTTTGTTTACCAGTTATTCTCTCCCACCATTTAGCTTCCTCTTGAAGACACAATGCAGTCCTTCACAGTGACTTTTCATGAAGCTTCCTGCCAAAGTGCACTATCAGACTGTACACTCCTTGGGGGAAGTGTATTATTGACTGCACAATATCTACAGTATTTGCATAGCACTGGACAGACTGCCTAAACAATCAATAGCAGATCAATGGCACAGCTATGACAACAGTATTTTAGCTTTCTGAAATGGAATAGTTTCGGTTTTAGGTTGATTCCGTCTGAGAGATAATTCCTGTAATTAAAGCAGTGGAAACCAGAGCATCCACCAAACCCAGAGAAGTGTTCAAACGTGACGTATCGCGCTTGGAATGTCTCCCTTGCTTGCATTACTCTCTTGGGATGGGAAAAGGAGAAAGCGGCAAAACAATAAGCGTAATGAATAATCATGTATTTAGCAAAAACGTTCAGTTTAGACCTTGAAATTTGTACAAAAATCTGCATATTGCAGCAATTTCATTTTGGAGTAAAGACACTGACATTTAAAGGCAATTAACACTGGTAAATATTTCTTTACAGAAAATCAACAAAAACATTTTTTTAAAACAGGTCATAACAAAACTATTTCTTTTCTTTCCAAAAGACTCAGACAGATGCTGCATGACCTGTCCAGCTACATTAGAGACCTGCCGGACAAATGAGGGCCCACTGGATCTTACAACTTTATACCTTCTCTCTTGCTAAACATCAGGGACACATGCTGAAACCACAATCAACTTTTCCCGTGTTTGACAATCGCAAAAGCCCCCTTTCTGCTCCTCACTATTGACTCACACACCGCTGCACCTCAAGAGACTGTGTACTCTAAAACAAGGAATGAATAATCAGGAAAAAGATGTTTCCCCTCTTCAAAGTATTTACTAAAGCATCAATCTTTTCAAAACTTCCAAACTGGTATTTGTTTGGGCAACAGCATTGACAGTGTTAACATAATCTAAACACCGTACAATGTAAACACACCTCTGAAAATACAGACCAGCCCATGGATATTTCTTCCAACATGGTGCAAGGTTGGCTGTCCTAATTTTAGCTGTCTGAGAGCAGAGTAACACCAAAGCCCAGAAAGAAATGTGTTATTATTAGACCTGTCTTGAAAGAGAAGACATATATTCTTCCTCAGCTTGGAATGGGACATTTTTTAATTCATTCAAGACATCTTTGGAGCAAGTTTATACGACAAGCACAGGCAACAATTTCAGAAAAGGGATATTAACAGGCACATCCGAAAAATGACTCACCAGGTTTGACTGCCATTTTGTTTACTGCTGAAGAAAGCAGCAAAATAGCAGGTGTAGTAAAACAGATTTTGAAGAGAAATTTATTAAAATGCCTACTTATCTAAGAAGCATTCTGCTGAATGAGAACTGTGAAGAGGTGATTTGCTGCTGTAAACAATACAGTTTACTCTAAGAAAAAATAATTGATTTATCAAGGAGAAACCATGGGGTGTGATTATTAAGTAATGCATTTCTTGGGAATTAAGAAATTTTTGCTGCACTAATTGCTAAAGTCGCTAAAGGCATGGGTAGTTTACAGTATTTCTTAATCCTTCCAACATTTTACTCCTCAAATATCGAATCTCAAAAATCCAAATATCGCTGACAAATTGGCAAGCAGAGAAAAACGCTCGAGTTACTTCAGCTAAGGTAAAAACAGCTGTTCTACGTAAGCAGAGTTGCTTGTCCGTAGGAATTCAGCATTATCGCACCATCTAGGAGACCACATGAACCATGTCTTTAAGCTCCAAATAACTACAGGATAGTTCTTATCGAACTGTAAGTCAATACTAAACTGGTTAGTTGGCAAGTTCATAACATAAGGCAATATTCACAGCTGAGAAGATTGGGTCAATCACGACCTGTATGTGCACGTGTTATTTCCTACTTTCAGAACAAAAGGTGACAACATTCAGAATATCCAATATCAATATTTCAAATAAGAATCTTCTGAGCTGGAAGAGTTTTCAGCTTTACCCACTTGGAACTTGTTGGAATTTTGGGTCATAAGTGAAATTTCACAAAAGATTCAATGCTCAATACTAGCAATATCTATTAACCATACTGAGGTTTACTGTGTAATATGCTGTCTCCAATCAGCTAGTTGGATAATAGCGTGGATGGTGCTGAGTCCCACATTAACGTGGAGTGCAGCATTACACCAAGGACTGAAATCACGAGATGAAAAATGCCAATAAAATGAAGATGAACAAAAGCGATGACCACAGCAAAGCAATGAGCGCAGCATTCAGCATCACTCCCAGGCTCTGGAGCAATGACTACTAGCTACGTGTTGGCTGTGAGGTGAAAACATGGAGTCTAAAAGCCACTAATGACTACTACAGCAGGATCACTGTGAAGCCAAGATGCGAAGAGCTGATCAGATCAAAGCCTAACTGCACTCTTTCATATCAAGAAAACCAATATTGAGAGGATGCTCACACTTTACCTGGAGAAGAAATTCCCACACAACATATGGCCACAAAGCTGAAGGAAAACGACTTGCTAGATGAGAAATCTCCACAGAAATGGAGCCCCTTCCTTCATGGAGTGCAGTGGCCATAGCGTCCTGCATGCCAGCTTCCATCTCCTCAAGACCCCACTGAGGAGCTTCTACTCCTGACTAGAGAATTTGTCTTGATTTATGGCCCAGTTGGTGAGAAAAAACCTCCTCGACTTGGTAAGCATGAAGCAAGTTGGATGGCAACGGTGAATAAAGGCTGGAGTGGCCGTGTGCCAGCAGGAGGCTGGGATGCTCCTGGTCTTCCTCCACCCTGCGGGTGTAACAGACCACCTTCACGCAGGACTGCTCCCTCACGTGGGCCTCACGTGGGCCAGGAGAACACCAAGGGCCATGATGTATCTGTGTGCGCAGCCCAGCTGCGGTGCTGCACCCAGAAGGCACCTCTGGGGAAAAGGCCCAGAAAGTTCTAAAATGGCAGGGACTGCTGGCTTTGCACCACGCCACAGCAGCTGCCCGGCACCTCTGCGCGAAGACCAAGTTGCTGGGGGTCGCTGGGTTCCATTTCCTGGAGAGGGCCGGCTAATTTGCAAAATGGCTGAAAGGGAGCGGGAGAGGCTCCTCGTCGCCCAGTGGAGGGTGGGTGCTGGTGGAAATGAGACGGGGCTAGAAGCCCACCGCCCTCCCCAAGCTGCCCCACCTCGGGGGGCTCCCCGGAGGAGCCCCGCTACCTCCGTTTCTTCGGCGATGGCCACCGGGTGGGTGGGTGG
>VXAV01003445.1:556086-594142 GCA_013399715.1 Alectura lathami
TTTTTTTTTTGTTTTTTTTCATTCTCTAAAGAGGTGACCTGTTAAATACTGAAGAGCTGTGCTGCATATTCCTTAGAAATAGCAAACTAAAAATAAAGGATGGACAGAAGGGTATTTGTTCACGGTGGCCTTCAGTATGACAGCCCTATTTTGCTTTTGTTCTTCAGGTACATTGTTGGATGTGTTGATGGGAAATCCTTTTTCACTTTGGTAACAAACAGAAAGGCTAACAAATTCTACATTTGTTGATTCACATCAAAGCTGTGAGTGATTTGAAGTAATATTTTGTATTGTCCATCTTGAATTTACTCCCAACATTACCTTAATCCAAATAGTTCTCACAAAGGCTCTTGTATTGAAATTGTATGAAATGATTTTACAGGGGAAAAAAAATAATATCAGTATGAACAGTGCAGCTAACTTTATCTTTCCTAACACAGCATCTCAATTAAGCAATAGAGTTCTGTTTTATTGACGAGTATACAAGTTGTCCATCAGTATCGTAGAGATGCTCATGAAGCTGACTTTGATGCTTTTCCTTATTTAATATTTTGGGGTTGTATATGTTATAAACACTATCAGACACTCAAGGACAATGATGTTGAAATCTGAAGTCTTATTTTAACAACGTGTCAGATTATATTACAACGCTGTAGGTGAGTGATCTGAGGATTATAGCTCAGTCTGCGAAGGGGACTGCCATATGCATGTATTTCTGGATCACAGTAATAAAATCACTTGTTAAACTGAGCAATTTTGGCACTGAAGTGTTGCTCTGTTTGGGAAAATGATGTTTTAAAAAATGGCATCTTCTCCATGAAGTGATCCAATGCCCATCGATAGGAGGCTTGTCCACCTTGGTGACAGGTTCCAGTTCAATCTTAGTCTGTTTATGCAGCTGTGTAAGAACGAGCTGTTGTTTACTGTAGCTTATATGATCCACTAGAAACATAATTTATTTCCAGATGAGTTGCAACATCTCTCAATTTTAAGTGCACTCAAGCACCAGCAAAGTCAAAACTTGAGGATAATAATGGCACAGTTTGGCCTGCTGAAACCTTACTACAGGTGGAGATGTGCAAATTGGAGAGAACAATGCTGAACTTCTGGATGCTAGCTTTAGTTCGCAGATGTAGGGCTTCCAAAATAATCGTTTTTAAAGTATTTCAGACACATATCTTCCAGGACAGAGGTGACTTGCAAGTAAACAATCTATTTAAGCGGACATTATTGTTTCCCAACTTAAGTCAACCTTTTTATTGACGTAACAATCCCATGTTGAAGAAAAAAGATTTTGCAAGCAGAAAATAGTAACTTGGAGTGGGATCTGGGGTATGTAGAACGGTGTTAACCATCTGCTCCTGCTGTAGAATGGGAAGCCATGGAGGCACTGTTGACTTCAGTAATACTAGGTTTATTCCCACCGTCTAGGCATCTGGTCATCTGTATGTAACACCTTTTTTTAAGTGGAAAAGCTTCACTAATAAGTATTTTGAAGAATCAGCTATTTACCTATACAGCGTCATTGAATTACAGTCAAAATCAGATTTTAAAATACAACTGTACCCAAAATAAGGTAACCTGTGAGCAGCGTTATTTGCAGTCGGTAGAAATCTTAGCACGTGATGAAAGTTTTCAGGACTGTCCAAATGAGGTGCAATTTGCAGTGCAGACAGTATTCTGCACCCATGAACTGGGCAATCATCTGGATGATGGATTGAACTGAGGTACAGCGCCAACAAAACAAGAGTTAACGCGAAGCACCTCCTGCATGGCTCTTGTAGTTCGCGAAATGAAAGATACTGTGTGCGTTTCAAAAGCATAACTGGGTAACTCCAGCAGCGCTCATTCTCTTACTCAGAAATTCCAGTGTCATATGGAACTTCACAATGCACCTAATGACTGTCTTGTTTACCTGCAGGTCACTCTGTTACCACGACTCCAACTTCCTCATTACATTGTAAACTGCTAGGCATTTTTTGGGATACTGAACACCAGTTAATTGGTTATGCGTGTTCCAGTTTTGTTACAATCTTGATTGTTACAAAGTGCTTTATCTGGATCAAGTGTAGTTTATCTCCAGATGCCTGTCACAAGAATACTCCTGCTTGGAAAAACTACTGAAAATACCACCCTCAAAGGCCTGAATCTGGGAGGCGAAGATTTCCCCCCACACACACACCAATGCCCTTGCACTAAACATGCTTCCCTTCATTTACCAGTTCCAGTGTTTATACCTGACAAGATTAAAACCACAAATTTTTGTGACGCTTGCTGAATGACAAATACAGTGTTTTACTTTGGCTGTGTTCTTTGGTTCAAAATTAAAATCTGGCAGTAGACTCATTGTTCAGTTATTGTTTCTACAAGTTACAATATTTAAAGAAAGACTAGTTTAAATAATGCCAAAATTTAAATGTGATCTAATATTGAAATAAATTGGCTTTTTTTTTTTTTTTAATCAATGGAGTAATTGTGATGGCCAGCCATGCTGTAAATAGCATTTCTTTGTTCATTCTTTTGACTTTTAGCAGTATTACAGTTTCTTGGCTCTCTACATTTCCATCAGTGCAATCCCTTTTTGTTGCTTCTCCTTACCCATGTATTTTTCAGGCAATTTCTGTAGCACATTTGATGACACTGGCATCTTAACATTGGCAAAAACAAACAAACAAACAAAATGCAACCTATTTAATTGTTCCTGAGTTATTCGTAAATTATTAGAGCAACAGAATTCATCGAACAATTTAACACAAAATATTTTCAATGCAGGGCAACTAATAGGGACATGATTTAGCGGGCACAGTGGTGCTAGGCTGACGGCTGGACTAGATGATCGTTGAGGTCTTTTCCAACCTTTATGATTCTATGATGGTGGCACATATGAATGCCTGCTCACTTTACATACATGCAAATAAAAATATTCTAGTTTTGACAAAAGGAAAATTGTCCTTTGGGCCTGTTCAATAGCAGCATCACACTCTTTGTTTATTTTCAAAACTTTAGACTGGTAATACTGCAGAGCTGAAGGGAAATACACTCCAATCTGTTTTCTTCAATTACACAGAGAAAATGTAGATTCCCATGCTGTCTGATTATCAGGCATAATGTAAAATATTGTTGGAGATCTGTTGGGTTTCTAAAAACTTCCACAATAATTTGATATGATGGACTTGTATAGGAAAAAATTATTCTTGTGGCTTACCAAAGACGTTTGGCTCCTACAATATTGTAAAAGGTAGCAGCATGGTCAGTAGGCTACAACAAAGCACTAAAACAAAAGCGGTATTGAAACATCTGCCAGAAGTACACCTTTCTGTGAAGAAATCACACTCGGGCATTCTTGGATTCCTCATAGATCCCCCACAAAATTCACAGCCCATTCCTTCAGAAGGGCGAAAGACGGACAATGAGGGTATTCTCTTCCATAAGGCACTTCATTACATTAATTTAGACTGTTTTGTTTTATTTGAAATCATCTTATAAAAATGCAGTCGCTGACAGGGGCTCGGCACCTGATGGATTAAGAAGGGGTACAAGGGACTACAGGGTACCCAGTGAGCTCTATTGTATGCAGAACCTATAAAAAGAAATGGAATCAGCAGATGTATGTGAATATGTCTTGGTTTGGAGAAGAGTTAACACAAATTTTTAGAGTTAAGTCACATCTCACAGCACTCACAGAGTCAGTGAACAAGTGGGTAGGAATGGCTGCGGCTGCTGTAAATGGATTTTCAAAAAACCTCTTGACAGGATCCCACAGGAGCAGCTGCTAATGAAATCTTTGGTCCAGAAGGGTTGGTCGTTTCTTGGCCAGCCTGGTTCACAGAGAGGAAGCAATGAAGGATGGTTATGATAGAGTTTGCAAACATCAGTACTGGGACCTGCGTTGTACAACAGAATCATCAATTATTTGAAAGTAACCGCATTTGTTGCTGAAAATCTATACATTATTATTAGCACTGTCAAGAGAAAGGTTGACAGTGAAGAGCTGGATGACAGCAGCTGAAATTCAGTGTTTATAGATGCAAGCTAATGATCAAAGGAGAAGTAATCCTGACTGTACATGCATAACGATGAGCCCTGAAGAAGCCGTTACAATTCAGGAGATATCTTGGAATCATTGTGGAAAGTTTTAGGGTGTGCCTACGTTAATATTTCAACTTGGATCAGGTGTGTGCTTTTGAAGTGAATCTCTCCATGATCTCCGCTTACCACACCTTCGTTTGCATCACAGCACAGTCCTGGAGAGCAGTGACCACACTACCTGCAGGTGAAGCTAAGCCAGAAAGGGTGTTCCAGCTCTTAATGGGTGTCCAGTCCATAGGGCCAGAGTACTGCTTTGCGGAGGTAAAGCTCAGACAAAGAGAATTTGGGGTGTTAGAAAAGCATCAGAGAATGAAACAGGAGATGATCACCATCGTGTCGCTGGGGAATGCCACTCTGTTTTCATGTTTGCAGTTCTGCACCCACTTAAAGAAGGGCAAACGGTGCTGCAAGGTGTGGAATGGCTTTTGGTGAAAATACACCTGACAGCAGTTTTCTGGCTGGCGGAAGTGTTCGTGGAAGATACGAATGCTAGAGAAAAGACAGATGGAGGATGGTTAGTTAATCCAGCAATGAATGCTATTTCTCACTGCGCAAGAAAAGGCATGCAGCAAATGAAATGATCAGGCAAATGGCTGAGACAAAGAACTACATCTTCACAGTATGTAAATCTTGGAACTCATCACAGTATGTTGGGGAAGTCAAAATTATAAATGGTTCCAAAGAATGGTAAAACGGCTTCTTGGAGGACAGATTCCTTTATACCTTTCAGCACAAAGAAATCCTTAAACTGCTAATTATCTGAAGTCAGGGGGATGAGCAGGGGCAACGCTTACTCTATAGATTCACTTCTCCTAGGCATCCAATACTGTAATTTCTATTAGAACACACAAAACGTTGAGCTAGATGGACCTCTAGTCTGACCTTGTGTGGTGGTTCTTAGCTTTGTGCATACCACAGCCATTAAACAAACAGGACTGATTAAGATGTTGATGCGAGCTGTACAGATCACAAACATACATGCCTTACAAGTTGTGTTCCGGTATTCTAATTGCTAATCATTGCTAATTAGTATCCTCGCAAACTAAAGGACAGATCAGAATAGTGGGTTAGCCTACAATGCAGGAAAAAGTCAGTTTGTTTTAGACCTCTCTGTTCAGAATTCCAACAAGACACAACAGGTGGAAGAAGCAAACAAAAGACTAGGGGAACGGAGGAGGTGATGCAGTAACATGGAAACAAACACGTGTAGTAGAAGTGAAGCTTTGGCTCACTGCCACAGCTCTGTCTAATAACTAGGGTAAAAGGGATAAGGATATGCTAGAAAACAGCTGAGTAAATGCATGGAGTGAGGCAATTTCTGAAGTCAGTATTATTAGAACGTTATATTAATGTAATAAATGTTTCTAATGAATAAAGATAGCTTTCACTTTTGTAAGAAAAGCAGTTCAACATCTAAACTTTCCTGTACTTACATTTTTGGGTGGTCTTCGTAGGCTTCCTCAATGCTGTACAAGATTGTGAATACACATTTATCAATCTTTAAGGGCTTGCAGGAATATGCATTAAAAAGCCACTAACTTCTAACAGACGCACAAAGTCGCTGTTGCGGTGTGCTGGTTGGTTGGTTGGTTTGGTTTGGTTTTTTCCAGAAATGGTGATTACTAATATACTTAGATATAAACAGTCTAATTTCTAACTGACCAGCTCAACTTGTTATACTCTTTCAGATATATGAAAAATACCTTTTTTTTGACATCACTTTGCACTCACTGCAGTGAGCAGTGGTATTTTAAACTGTTCCCAGATGTCAGGCTAACTATAAAGGAGAGAGCTTTGCTTATGCATCTTGTTGGTCTTAGTAATAAGAGGGGAGTTACGCAATAGAAAAATGACATTATTTAGTTTTATGAAGGACTATTTTGGAACTACTTGACTATGCTCATGGACTCCCCTTGAAGTGTTATGCAGTTGAAATTTGCTCTAATGATATTTTTAAATTGTTAAATCATTTCCCTTTTTTGAGAAGGGACTGTTGCAAAATATAAAATTACATTGTCACATCAATACACCTGATGAATTTGTCTTCCAGGTTTTGTTTTTTTTTTAATAATAGCTTATTGGGTATTCTAGCACAGGAAAGGTGCTGGGGAATTCCTGCTAAATACAGTTCACATGGAAACAAAATGCACAGCAACCGCCCTCATAAATGAATTTTGAGACTCTTATAATGCAAATATATTGATCACAAAGTTTGTTGGTGATTAATGTAAAGAAGGAATGATTAAGTCCAGCAAAGCAGTGAAGGCATGTGTTTAGGAGGAAACCCCAAGAGAAAGCTGCCTTTGGATGAGAGGTGTTGAATTTGCCTCTAAATAAGCAGAGGAAGTAGCAGCCTTCTAGGGTCACTAACGCTATGACATAACTGTGTGGCCATAAATTAAACAGGAATGTGGCTTGGGTATTAAAATCCATATAGGAAAGAAGATAGAGACATTCTGGATCGCAAATAAGTAGTAGGAGTAACAGGGAAAAGTACATCTATGCACTAATGTCTTTCCACATGACTCCAGGGAAAATAACCTGGAAGTCCTTGAAGGAATACCTGATGGTGCTTGTGACTGACAAGGGACAACACAATTTGGCTGCAGTAGCTGGAGACTAGACTGTAATAGAATTTGGGTGCACAAACTCAAGTTTTTCACAATCCCGAGATGTGAAATGTTGAAAAGCAAGTTTCGCTCTTGTGTAATTAAACGTTACCACTGGCTCATCATTTTCTTCTGTGCAGGAATATCAGAACTGATGTGCTCTAACAGTCAGAAAAGGTGACTGGGAGAGGTACCCCTGAAAAAGGTGTGTTTGATAAGGTATTTTTATATATCCTGGGGAAATAGCTTCTCTTTTGCTTTACACCCACATAAACACTCATGTTTCCTACCAAAAATAAAAAGGGCAAGGCCTTGGCCAGCTTTTATGCCCCTCTTTCTGCTGCGTTTTATTTGCCTCTTGGTGTCAAGCATGGCAGTCCCAAATTAACCATGTGAGCCACGGAGAATGTCTGCAGGATCACCCTGAGGGCAGCCAGGAGCACGAGGAGCAGATGATCTGTTCGCTCCTGTGCCTCCTTCCCTTCTGCTTTCCACCACAGTGCGTGACTCCTGCTGCCTCTCCGTGCTCTGGCACACGCTTGCATCAGATGAGGGATTACAGCAGGAGTGCCAAGGTGGCCCTGTCATCTCTCCCTGCTGACTAAGGCCTATGCAAACAGTATGGTGCATGGCATTTATCAAGTGGATCAAGATAACACAGAATCCAGGCTCCAAGGAAGACAACCCTTTTGTTTTTCTTGTACACATCGCAAGCTTTGCATCATTATTCTGTCATCAATCTTTCATTACCCAGAAAGAACGCGCTGAAGAACATCATGGCTCAACATGTGGACTGCCTGTTGTGGTCCGTAACCTTGTATGAACTGGTGTTCTTGCCACCTTGGAAAGCTTCAGCTGCTAGAAGGACTGATGGAAGACTTCTGCTTCTCCCAGCTGAGTAACGTGTCCCCTAGCTTTGTCACAAGTCGTCCAAGGGATGCTGGATCCTTTTCCTGCATTATTTGACCATCCCACACTGCGGCTTTTTGACGTGACATGACTTACAGCATTTCCAGTGCGTGCTGGTGGTAGCACATTTCTCGCTCTTAGAAGCGGTATCAGATATTGAAGTGTGTGCATGGTTACTGCTTATTGACAAGCTGCTGTGGGCTGTGATTTGAATTGTTCTGCAACTGTGCTGCTATTATTCTTTGTGCTTCATTTACTCATATCAAATACCACTGACAACCTGCTGTGCTTAGAAGACAAAGGCAGGTCTTTTTTTAATGTGAACTGGACCTTCCATTTTTACCATGAATGATGCAGGTTTTCTCCTACACTATTAACTGCTGCTCCTATAGCCTGTTTAGTATACGGGAAAAGAAGTCGTGTTTACTGATAAATTAAAATGTCTAAGCTATCCTTTTACTTTGGATAGGCAACCTCCATTGCTTATATCTTGGCGTATACACCGTTTGATTTTCTGCAGTCTGTCTCAAGATTTGTGTCCAAAGCATAATACACAAACCAAGGAGAACATTCTTAAACTCTGTTTTATCCCTAAGCCACAAGACAAAATTCCTTCGGTCATCAATAGAATTTCTAGCTTAACATAACACTTCTGTACAATTTCTAAGTTCCCATATTAATTCTAGGTTTTAGTGCAGCTCCAAACAGCTCTAACACATCTTTACCTGTACAGCTTTCTCACTTTGTGTCCAGCTGCTGTTGCTCCTATTACCACCCAAAGATCACCAGTCCAAGAGCACAAGCATCTCTGGTTATAGTGAGCAGCAGCTGATTTTGCAAAGTGCAGAGGTAAGCACTGAGCGTGTTGTCTAGCACTGAGAATCACAAAGGTCTGTTTCGGATGTGTATTTAAGTGCATATGCTTACAGGCAGCGAGGGGATATCTGGGGATTGCCTACTGGATGCTTGCTATTTGATAGATCACTTATTCAAGATTTGGAACGAACTTGAGTAGTAAGCCTCAGGGCTAGCTGAGGAACTGCGTGCTCAGCCTTAGATCTCACAGAGGACTGATAGCAAGACCTGCCTTTCCGTTCCCCCTCTGGTTATACAGAGTATAATATGGCTTTGCAATAGCAGATACAGTGCAGCTGAGCGAGGCAGAGGATGAACCAAGACTGTTCTACAGTCATTTTGTTGCGTGTTGTTTTTATTTCCTTTTGAAGTGGTTAATCTTTAGCTCCATTTCTGAGAAGGTTGCACGAACCTCTGACTCAAACAGGGACATCTCTGAAAGGGGTAGACCGGTAACTGCAGCACTTATGGGACAGAAACTGCAAACTGTTAGGAGAACGTTCCCCTTCTCAGACACGGTGGCAGCTGCTTTCGATCTGTGTCTTCTCGCTGCTATTGTGCGAGGGAATCGCACTCTCTGAGTTTCCAGAGCCACAACAGAGACTAAGTAAAGCTGTGGCTCGTTTAGGACTGGGTGTTATTTTAATGAGCCTAATAAATCCTATATAGGACTGAGAGTTTCTTCAGAGTTCTGAGTCCTGCAAAGCAGTGCTCTCAGCCTGACCTCTGAGCACTGTACAGTGTGGAGCTCCAAAAAACTGCACCAGCTCTCTGCTGCACCAGTTTCAGCAATATCAGCAACCCTAGTGTGAGAGTTCGCCCGCTTTAGCAGCTGTTTTCAGCATCAAGTTGATCAGACTTCTCTGAGCAGAGCTTAAATGACATTGTGCTGCAAAAGGCTTCTGCTGCCCCAGGTCACCATGTTCACAGACCTTCACAGAAGTCCAGAAGGTAAACTACTCATGTAGAAACAAAGTGATTTGCTCTGTGAAAGAAGTGCTCACAGAAGATAAGGAGTGGGCATTTTTGTTAACCCAGCTCATCACATGGCTGAAGTTGAAATGTTCATGAATGTTAATTTTGTTCTTGTAAAACATGAATGGCAAAGGATTCATTTCATGTGCAGAATAGACACTGACCTTCAAAGGGCAAAATCCATTGCAACACCATTTATCTCACTTCTGGAAAACAGGATGGAAAGAATCATTATTTCTACAGTCATGGCTATCAGCTCTGCATCACAGTCAGCCATATCATAGAATCCCTCGCATCAAGAGACATGGATATCTGGATCAGACTCTATCTTAAAACGAGCAGGGTTCTCCCCCTCTGGTCCTAAACTTAAAGGCTGCTTCTGGAAAGGGTTGGGAACACCTAACTCCCTGAGAGGTTAGGACTGAAAATGCACTGGACGAAAGACTCAGCCAGCCAGCAACCTGAGGCCTCCTCTGCAGAAAAAACATTCACCATAGAAACCTAAAAATGACTCACCGTGATGAACTGGCATCATTTTTAAAAGAAGGTACTATCATACCTGGCTACAGGACACGAATTGTGAGGTATATATTCTTGGAATGTCTAGCTTGTAGCACTCAAAAATGAAAAAAAAAAAAAAAAAAAGACTTTCCTAAAATTATTCCAGTATGCTTTAATACCAAAAGCTGATAGCTATGGTAGATATACCAAGAAAATTAAAAGCCCTAGGGCTAAATGTTTTTATAAAAGTCATTTAAAAAACAGAACTTCAGCAGACCAAGTTGACCTTGCTCATTACAGTGCTGGAGAGATTTGTTTGTGCGTAGCTATGAGAATAGCACTTCTTAAATAACACCCCAGAATCTGCCAGTGGTGTAATACTTTGTGACTTCTACCAAGACATAATTTGTAGCTTTTGACACAGATCATCAGGGAACAATGTGATATGCTAGGTACTAGTGTTAGGGGAACATGTAATTTACAGATATATTAAAAAAATAATACTATACTACTGTTTGATAAAGCCATGTTTCCCTTCTTTTTTTTTTTTTATGGAGCATTTTGAAAAGATTTTCAGGTATTTTAAAACAAAATATACCTGAGAGCCTGGCGCTTACGTGAAAATATCCACATCTTTCCAGAATGCCTATAGTGTAAGTGGTGATGGTGCTCTTTCAGGAAAATGATGACATCCTAAGACACACAGGGACTGCTTCGTCTTTGTGACAGACCTCTGCTGCTCATTTTTCTGTGCATGTAGCTCATGAAAGTAGTAAATGGCATATAGATAAGGCAGTCACTTTCTTCACCAGCCAGGACGTACAATTTAGGCAGTAGGTACAGTGATTTCAAGATCATTCCTAATCCCAAACCACTTGTACTACTCTTAAAGCATGAAGGTACTTCTGCCCCTGTGCTTAGCCCTGCTCCGTCCACTTCCCATCCCATCCTCTCCCTCCCCTTGTTTTGCCTAGCAGTATTATAAGGACAGGGAAGTGTAGCTTCTGCACTGAAAGAAAACCTCATTCCTACTCAGCTGCCATGGAACAGTGAACTCATGTACCAATAATGCAAACTACTGCCTGCATTTACCCCACGGAGTTCCCTGACCTCTGAAATGCAGAACTGGGTTATTCTAGCAGAAATTGATTCGCTGTTCATGAACTCCATTTGAGGAAATAATGTAGATTTTGGTTCTGTCTGCTCTAAAGTGACAGTGGGTCTCTCACATACCCCAACAGTCTCAACAAACTATTGAATAAGTTTGAAGCTGAGAAGAAAATGCTGTTACTTCTTCATTCCCTGCAACAAATTTTATGGTGAATCACTCATGTCTAGTGAATGATTTCTCAGGTCAGCAAACCAACTGCTTTCGTATTTTCAGGCATATGTATCCAAAGGATACCACTCCTTGCCACGCTCAAGATTCATGTACTTAACTGTGGTGGGGGGAAAAAAAAAAATCAACGAGCAAATTCAAAGTACTTAAACTCTTTCCTTACATTTGATTGGTGCTTTATGTATGTGGTTTCAGAGTACTCCTAAAGTGATTTAATTGGCTTAATTAGTATTTTTGCATTCATAGCATCTCCTTTTAAAAAATCAAACACTGAGAATTTCATTTTTAAAGGCAGGTTACTAGATTTTTACAGCACGTGTAACTTTCTGCATGACTTCTTTGTCAGGTTTTGCACTGCGTGGTGTTATGACTCAACATAAATTCAGATAAACATCTAGCACTTGAGTTTTTACAAACACACAAGAATATTCCCGTCCTGTTTCAGAAGGAAGGGGTATGGATTTATGCGGATGTAAAGCAGTTTGTAGACAGATGTGGGCAATTATATAGTTGTGTGCAATAATCCAGTATAGCACAGGGGGAAGCTGTTTGCTTTGTCCATATGACTGAACACATGGGTACAGATTTAAGACAATAAGTAGTAAAATTTTTGCATAGCAGGGATAAAACTGGGACACAGAACAGAAGAGCACATATCTTCCTTTTATTTAACTTTGCCTTTGTCTCTAGTCACAATTGTCCCATCTTTAAGAGAGAATTCTTATTCTAGCAATAAAACAAAGAAAACAAATGATTTGTATTGATCTGCTGAATGCAGTCATTAGAGTCCTGCACTTCATGAAAACGTTCTCCCTCAAAATTATCTGAAATATGTGAATTTGAACTTCAAACACAGGTGATGAACCCTAGCAGCTGGGATAAAGCTGTATAATATGGCTTCTGAAGCAGCTACAAAATTTTAGACAGAGCCATCACATTAGCACCAAAATTTTACAAAACCTGAGGAAATACGGAGACCATCTGTGCAGTTAGCTGCAAACTAGTTTGCAGGATTTAAGGTTCGGAGAATTAAATTAGCTAACAAAGATATAAAGGCACCCGTGGCTGGAAGTTTACCCTACATAAATTAGAAATGAGACACACTTTTTGACATTAAGGTTATAGCATTTCATTTGCAGCACTTAGGAAGATTCACTAACAGTAATGTGCGCTTTCTGTGAATCACTTCAGATTAAGTTGTGATGATCTCCTAGTAGATGTGGTTTAACTAAATCAGAATTTGGGGCCTGGGACAGAACTGCTGGATGTTCAACATTCCCATATAACCCAAGACAGGCTGCATGGATGTAATTGTCCCTTCTGGCCTTCAAATCTATGGATCCATGCGCCTGTAAGTAATGCCATGACAGATCAACAATGGAGTCGGGGCCATCAGCTGAAGAGGAGCTGAGTTCCTCTTAAATGAACAGTGTCACTCCAGTGGCCTTGGTACTTCTGCTCTGCTGTGGCATCTAAAACTTACTCTAGGTCTGTACTCTACTGTCTGCAAAATGTTATCAGGACACTGCACCCCCAGAAGTTTTATAGCCACAGCCCAAATGTTTATCAAAAAAAGACAGCATTTGCAATGTAGAAAAAAATGCTGTGGTATCATATGCCCTTCACTCTGGAAGGACATGCTTATCTCAGTGGTTTTATATTTTTTATTTTAGCCTGTACTACACAGTAAACTTACACTAGAAATGCCAGCTTAAAATGCTGGAAAGCTCAAGCTCAAACATGGGGAACCTTTCACTATTATTATCAGGACATCTGATGAACAGGGTATTACTAGCTTTGTGTTCTACACAGTGGCTAAAAACCTGTAGTTTTAAGAAAGGCATGGTGACGACTGTTCAGGTTCTCGTGTGGATATACAATGAAGTGCATATCACTCTCATGTGGCAGCAAATTCTCTGCTTTATACTGTCACGAATGAACCATTCAGCATTAATTCTTTAGAATTACAAACCTTCTCACTGTGCATGCAGCATATGTCGATTGTCACAGGATGCCATTCGCTGAGCAATGCCTACAATTGCCAACATAGTTAGATTTCACATTGCCAACTGTGAATCCTGTAACTAGATGGGCATTAGAACTTAGAACTTTAGAACTTGCCTTCTAAAATCTGCACTGTCCATAATCGTGCACATTAACAGAATCAACAAAGCAGACAAAGTGGTAAAGATAACGCAGCACGCGGCAAGGCACGTTCTGTATTTGCCCTGTACTGGGCAGGGCGCATTCTGAACGCTGCACGTGACATCCAGCAGCCCAGGGCAAGGTCTTTTCCAGAATAACACCAAATTTTTGTACTGAAAAACTCCCGCCTTTTGCTTTGGCGCACACTAGCTATCATTAGCACTGATCTGACCAACATTCTATGCTAGGTTTTCCGATAAACATGTTCTGAGCATTTAATTTTAAGGACAAATTAAACTCTACGGCACACTACATATTACAGGGAAGTGCTCACAGCCCCAGGCTCCACCTGCTATGCTATTAAATAATAGTAATGATCATTAGGATCCATGGAGTAGGATAGATTTGCATGGTGCTCTGTAACTATGAAAATAACATTTCAGAGCAGTAATTGGGCCACTGTGTACTACTCTCTAGGGACATTCTCCAGTTATATGAAGACAAACTGTCAGTTTGTTTAAATCCTTTTTCCATGACCACCGAAAGTTTCTTGTTTCCTTGGAATCAAACTAAACACTTTAACCATGTACCATCTTGAAATCTTCAAAATATTTGCACAAAATACTTTTTCCTTCTTATCTAGAACGCGTGCTTAGCTGTGCTCTAGATATCAAGTTTAGTTAATATCCCTAAACATACTCCAGAAAGATGAGGTTCATATTCTTTTATTAGGCAATAACTGACAAGCATAATAAAAGTAACGCTTTCCCCAGGGTTTCAGGGTTGCTTGTTGAAGTGGTAAGAATATAACACTCCCCCATTGTGGGTGTTCCTGTTTATTTCTACATTATTTTTTCTATGTACACCTTCGTACACAACTGCCTTTTGGAGAAAAGGCAAGGCTGATATGATCAGAAATTCCTTATGCAATTCCAGAGCCATCTAATCTAGGCATATTATTCTCCCAGAAAAAAAAAAAAAAAAAAAGTGTATTAATCCTATGAGTCTCTTAGCCCTCTGCTTGTGGGAAACTCCCTTCCAGCAGCCAGGTAAATCTAAATTCAACTTTAGCAAGTCAGTTCATACACCCACTTCCACAGATCAAACAACTAAATTTTCTAAATGCAGCTGCTTTTGCGAGTAAAAAATGAATTAATAAATTCGTAAATTGATTAATAAATATTTTTGGCAAAAATTATATACTGCAGAATCATAGAATCATTTAGGTTGGAAGGGACTTTTGGAGGCCATCTGATTGAACCCCCTTGCTCAAAGCAGCACCAACTAAATTAGGTTACTCGGGGTCCTGTTCAGCCAAGTTCTGAGCATCTCCAAGGATGGATATTCTGCAGCCTCTCTGTGCAGCTGTTCCAGTGTTGGACTACATGCATTGTTTGTGTTAGGGACGACTGTCAGAACACCACAAGGCTACCAGGGATTCATTAGAAGATTAATTAGGTGCAAGATTCATGAGCGTTTCTAACGACTTACTAGCCATTTGATAAAACTCTTTTTTGTCGTTTCATAAACCATTTGTAAGTAGAATCTCCCTATTAAATGTGACCCAGAGGTTTCTTGCACAAAAATGTGAATTTAAACTTCCATTCATAAACTATCTGGAAAACAGTATGGGTGTTGGAGCACCAGTGTGTGTTGGTCTCTGCTCTCTCAATTAATAATAAGCAGACAGCTGCAGCCTTCACAGCTTTGGTTTGTGACTGGCGTAGTGCCACAGAGAGAACATATACTAGCCTAATCCCAGTGAGACAAATGTGGCGAATAAATCTAAGAAACCCCACATTTATAAAAATATAGTGCCTCATTCTACGGAGGCACAGGGAGCAAAGCCCTTTGCCTCACCACTGCTGGAAATGCATCCAGGAGCGGCTGAGGTATTAAGACAACCGCCAAGTTAGGAATCTGACTAACAAATGGATGGAAAATTTCCTCGGTAATATATTCCCTGCTTACATATTCAATAGTGCTTCAAGCGCAGACATTTCTAAATGGTTCCTCAGCTCCATCAGAGTTCCACTCTCCCCCCGACATTCGGTACACTGGCATGATCTGTCAGCAGCAAGAGATGGCAACCATCAGCACGGAGAGGTGGCTCGTGCCTCTAGAGAGCCCCCAGAGCGATCCCACGGGCGTTCGGAGCAGAATGCGTGCCTCTGCCAGACACACCCCAGCCTTACTCCTTGGGATCTCGCTGGAAGGATAACGGACTCCAGTGTACCTCAGCCTCTGTGGCTGGAGGTACGGCCAACGCTTGGCCGAAGCCCTGTCAGGATTAATGAGGGTCTCACCAATTAACGCTTCTCTGCCCTTGCCAGCGGGGTTTCGCGGTGGCATGCCGCGTGCGATGCGCGCTGGGTCTGACCCCTGCAGCCATGGCCACTGCACAAGCACGGGTGTGCTGCTGCCTTTCACCTGCACCAACAGCAAGCGTCCTCCCCACGGAGTGCACGTAACGGCTCCAAACACACCCTCACGTTACATCGGTGAGCAGGCTTTTCCTCCTTTACCTCTCCCAGGCAGAGGACCGTCCCCACTTTTGAAAGGCAGGTTTCTGAGTAGCTGCACCCCCGGATGTGTTTAAACGCATCCATCTGAAGGATGCTGACAGCTTTTGTAAGTGGCCTTACTACTGTCCCCAAGTTAGTCTGCTCCTTCCAGGCACTTTCACTCTGGACAGAACCCAGATCTTGAACACAAATGAAATCTGCAGTGAAAACCAATGCCATAATCGAGGGTACAGTTTGGTCTGCTGACCCTGCCCATCTGAATGCTGTCTCTGAGGGGATAGTGGTGCATTGATCGTCCTTTTTGACAATTAGTCTTTCACAGATAATTTTTGAAACTGTATGTGCCATTCTTCTACGAAGTTGCACTGGTGTCCTGGATACTTGTGAAATTCTGTGCTTCTGTCATGCCAGTATAGTTGCCCGAAGCATACTTCTTTACTTCTCCCTCTCCTCTACCTTTCTTTTTGGCTCACTTCTGTGTTCCACCATCACTTCAGCTTCATTTGTATAACCAGGAAAATGAAGAATTCTACTGAACTCTGAAAGAAACCTTTGTGTTTCATGTCTTTGCTTCCTTCATTATCTCACTACTTTACAAACTGCTACTCCAGCTTTTCACTCAAAGGATCACCCCTCAATCTTCTTCTGTATTGTACCGAGTTACCTATTTTTAGCCCTTTCCTTCTTAAGCCCATTCCTGCATGCTATTATTCACAGATGTGACTGTGACTGCCTTTGCTATGTGGATGCTCCCAGCCAGTTGCCTCCTATTCTAGTTTGGATAGAAAGCAAGAAACAGAGATACAATCTATCTGACATGCCCTCATCCCTGCCCAGCCATTAATACAACATGGGCAGAATTTTTCACTGTCGTCTCCTTCCTAGATGAGAGTAACATCCTCGCTCACATTCAGGCCTGTAGGTAGGGAATTCTTTTGGGGTTGCTAGTCTGTCAAACATATATTGATCATTTCAAAAATACTTCCCTCTGCTTGTATACAGTAGCTAGAAAACATATCCTGTCACTTAACACAGCATACCCAAAAATTGCTCTTCCACGGCCTTTATTTTGGAGTAACTGCCTGCTCTAACCGTCCATTTGATGTGTTTTCCAACACACAGCTTTAATTTTTCCCAAGATACTACTGCAATACAGGGCAGGTTCCTTGAAAATACCTGCTAAGCTGTTACGTTGTCCTCTTTCAGAGCTCACTGTAGAATGCAGTTCTGCAGTGCAGCTTGCAGTCCCGTTAGTAAGGAGCGGGTGTTGTACAACAGCCACATGGACTGCCCAGCGTCACCTCGTAAGCCACCTGCCCCCCATATGCTGCACCCTCTCCTTGTCCCTCATCTTCTTCTGCACCCTCTCCTTGTCCCTCATCTTCTTCATGGCATGAAAGCTCTGCGGTTTGGACAGTTCTCAGATGTCACCCTGCTTAAAGCTGGTGAAGCCTGAGCAGCTGAAGCTCCTGCTAATGTTGAAATCGTGTCCTCAGCACCTATGGAACCCCCCACATGTCCAAAAGCTCCTCCTGAACAGGGCTTCTCTTCTCTGTGCTCAAGTCTACCACTTTTCTGTAAAAGGGATAAAAAAAAATATTCTACCTACCACACAAGAGCATGTGGTTTATTTTATGACAGCATTACCAGCAGCGTTTGTGAAGCAGTGAGTCACTGGCTGATAGTAAAGCAGAGCTGTTCAAATATTTATTTATACTGTATTATAGCTGAACCTTTGCATTTTTTTATGTGGAATCTTCACTTCTGGCTAAGCTTTGGGATGCATGTAGACGTGTCGATCTGCTGTCCTGGCCTTGAGATTAATTCGAATGAAGTCCACATGGTACAGAAGAAGGCTAGCAAACGGTATGACAGAACACTAAGCTAGAGCTGAACAAGGCAGCAGGAGAACAAGCTGCAAACGAACATGAGGGAAAGCAGCATTAATTTATTCTAATGATTTCAGGTGCAGTTTTTTCATAACTTAATAATTCTTGAATTTCTGGACTTACTTCAGTGTTGTTGGTGAAAAGCACCTTGAGTGACGGACACAATAGTCTTACTTTCATTTTTTTACTGCTTCACATTTCCAGATCTGTTTAAAAACTTGAGTATTTTAATGCGTTCCAGCCAGTTTTGCTGAAAGACTGTGCTTTGTCAAACACTGGTTTGCTTAGAGTCTCTTCGAGTCCTGTTCCTGTTCCTATAAAATGCTTTTAAAATAAAAATAAAAAAACACATGGTTTAAGTCCCAGGGGCTCCTACTTTACTTGCATCTAAGTAAATTGGGAATAATCCTGCTGACATCCTCTACAGGAAGCATAGGCAGAATCAGGTCGTTACGAGGTTGTGCTTGTGCTGAGCTCTTCTGACAGACACACCTTTCCCATACGCATACTCTCAGGTGGTGTAAAACTGGCAAATCCCATTGAGTTTAGCAGAGAAACAGGCTGAGGACATAGTCATAGCTGAGAGCCACACGTGTCCAAAACAGCCAGCTCTTTGTGGAGCTTAGCAAAATATTTTGTCTCTTTGCATTTAGGTTTCTCGTTCATCTTTTAGTCATCTGTGCTTGCTTAGATGACTGTTCTTCTTACAAGGATAGTTCTGTTGAAAGCAAACTTCGTCCACGTCTCAATTCTTTTACATTAGCAGGATACACTAATTGTATTTTTAAATCTTACTTACGACAGTAAATAGGAACAACATAGGCTTTTTCCTTTGTTGGTCTACACATCAGGAAAATGTCTGGTATTTCTGAATTTAAAGTGTGCACTATAACGTACAAAACAGATTTAGCAGTATAGCGAAAGGTACCAGCTGCACTTCTCTACTGGAATGTTCTAGATAGAACTCTTAACAGGTTCATTCTGAAAGAGACTGCTTTCAAGTTTGCAGAGGGTGTTTGATCAGAACTGACTTCAATTTTTAACATAGAGGACATTTGCTGTGCCCTGCTTCTTGCTTTCCTTTCCTTAAGAAATGCCAGAACTGAAAGCCAATAATGAGCTGATTTATTGTCGAAAAGGAAGCAGTGATTTGATAAATGCAATGCATCACTGTACTTTAAACCAAATAACAGATCCCATGCTCATTGGATTTCCACACATGTTGTATGTGATTAATGTTTGTAAGTGGAAGGGATTTAAACCATTTACTGACAGCAGACCTAACGAGGCACTTCGCATAAGCACTTCTTTTGATGGCACGGGTGCACAGTTAGACTGCAAAGGAAAAAGTGCTGCTCCTCTCACATACAGAGAGCATTGTCAAGATTACCTCAGCCTACTGCTGAAGGGTGTCTCTTTATTTTAGGGCACCTTTGCACCTCAGAAAACTAATTTGCTTTTCAAATGGAATCTTTCAGTATTTTTTACAGAATGATTACATTTAGGAGCTACCAGCTGTTTGCTCTGCAACCTATCAGCAATAAGCCCAGGGCAGAAATATGTTCTGCATCGTTAACACATGCAGTATGAAAAGGTTTATATGATGTAATTGCTTACAATGACAGGGACTACACATGCTGTCCAGGAAGTCCCGCCCCGGTCCCTGCATCATTTTTAAATTTTCCTTTACCAGTCCTTTCCCAAGGGACTGTACTGGTCCATACAAAAATCCCATTCTTCCAGTGGAAGATTCTTGTGTGTATTATCATTCCTATCTGCTCAGAAACCCACAATGGTTTTGGCACTTCCAGCACAGGTATTGCTTACGCACATACACTTAAGTATCTTCATAAACTACAGTGGTTTAGAAGATATCCTAAAAGTTAGAGTGGGAGGGGAGAATGGCTTTAACAGGCTGGGTATGAAGACTGCAAGTTCTGACCAGAAGAAAGCCACAAGGAACAAAACAAGAGAAGAGAAGGGCATGACGATGGGTTTTCCTAGGAGAGGGAGCAAGAGTGACATATGACATCGAAGGGGAAAACATAGACCTTGTGTGTGGCGCTGAGATGAGGCAGGGGGGCAATGTTTAAAAGGAAAATGCAGAAGTAGCCAGAAATGAGCAAATGAGAGACCAGAATTTCAGTTTCAATGAGTCTTAATTTCAGAGAAAGGTGGAACTTCCAAGAAGAGTGGTGTAAGGCCACTAGAGATAGGGTCTGCATTGAGCTGTGGTTGGTTGTTTCTCTGCAGGCTGCCAGCCAGGGCTTTATGAGATCTAAACTGGTTCTAAAGACAAGCTTCTGCCAGAAGACCCCTTACACAAAGCCATGTTGCTGATGTAAGCATACAGGTGGGCTAGCGCTTCAGTTTCTTTAAAATATCTGGAAGGCAGGGATGACAACAAACTGTACTTACGCAGGCGAAATGCAGGCTCTGAAAGAGTCTGAGCAATGCAAAACCAGCAGGAATTTCTAATTGCCTCGCCACCGCTGTAAAACACACCTTGCCGTGTACTTCTGGTTTTCTGTGCAAGCCTGAAACATAAAATCTTCTAGCAGGGAGCCTGGATGGTGTTGCTGTCAGGCCAGGAAGATCCAAAGTGCAGACCCGCACACGGGAGCAGCCGGTTTTTTGTGCAGCATGTACTTGGTCTGTCTCACGTCTGCATGTGTCTGTGTTGCAGGACGTGTGTGGCTAGTGTGGTTTGTCACCGTGTTTCATGAGGCTCATGGGCTTTTCCAGTGAAAATACAGAACTGTTAGAATTTCTCTAGCAAGCTTAAACCTCTTCTGATTCTGAGAAGGTTGTAAAAGATTAGAAATCCAAATGCTTAAAAAGACAAGGAGGAAGAAAATAAAAAGCTATGTCTTCTTGACATGAGCAGGGTGTTCACTGAACTCCCTGGGACGATGTCAACTGATGTTTTGCCCATGAACAATTCAGATGAGGACCATCTTCCCATTTATTTTTATGACTGTCTAGCCCTTTTGCTTTCATTTCCTCCAGGTAACTGTATGACTTCACTACTGGGGAGGATTTGTGGCTGGCACATCGACTGTATCTACTCTGCTTTTAAACTGTGGATCAGGTTCTGAAGAGAGACCTAGCATTAATTCCAGCATTGTTTTTCTAGCTGTCCCTTTGAAAAGATACGTTCCCGTATTTTTCATACATCTGGAACAAATGCTCTGATTAGCAAATTTTGAGGAAATAAATAAGTGTACAAGAGAAACATGTCACATAGGCAAGCAAGCATGAGATTTAAAACTAATGAATGCATTATTTTTTAAAGAGAATATAACAAAAGGGAAATAGGTAGGGCAGTAATGAATTTTTAGAAGATGAACATGTTGAATCAGATGGCATTTATCTCTCTCAGAAGTCTTACTGCCTCTCTTTACTTAGTGCCTTCTTCAAATACTCATTTACATCCCTTCCAGGAGCCTGAGGCACAACACAGGACAAAGACCTCCAAAGAAAAAAAAAAAACAACATTTAAAACAGTAGAAGTGCTGTAATTCAGAGTAATGAAAAACAGTTTTCCTAGTGTGTCTTGAAATCAGTCTGCTGCTCTGTACTATACATTAACAGAGACCATCTGAGCAGCACGGATTCCAGTTTGAATTGTTTCCATAGATATGTGTGGACAAAGAAGAGGTGAGTTGTACTCTGGAAATCACTAGAAGGCCATGCAGTCTTCCAAACCACTCTGGAAGTTGGCTGATCTCCTGGAAGGTGTTTTCTGGGAGCATTAAGATTTTTATGGATGCTCTGTAGAGCTCCTGTGAACAGCATACTGTGCTCTGATTTTACAGCTGTATCTATAGAAATACTTCAGTAGGAATTCCCCTTTTTTAACTTGGCCTAGATTTTTTTTTGAGAAGTTGACAATAACACCATGTGGTTAAATGGGTGACTTTGACCCTGAATCTTCAGTGAAGAAGGAAACTCTGCGTTACACTCAGCATATATAAGTGCTTGATCACCAGATTGTATCATTGAGTTCAGGAAGCTCTACATATTTACACCATAATTGATGGGGTATTTTTAAACATCACATTAAGTTTAGAATGTAAAGTTTTTAAACAAAAGGATTTTACTTATGACTTTGATCTTAGTTTCTGCAGTTGTATCTACTGCTAAGTACTTGGAAGCTGAAGAGTATGTTGCAAATGCATTTGTACAGATGCTGTGGTCTTATTCTATTTGTTCTCTTTAAAACATGTAGTAACATACCAGCACCCCAAGTCATTTGGAATTAGAAGAGACAGAGAGAGTCCGAGCAAGTAATGGTATTTCTCAATTCAGGCACTCTCTTAACTGCCATCCCCTCCCTTAGACTTTGTCTGCAGTCATTTCTGTTTTGTTAGATTTAACTACTTGCTTTTCCAACACAAACATAGTGAATGCAGGGATTTGGCAAACCATAACTACCAAGGTCACTTTGAGGAAGATTTTATTGAGCTCTCACTAAAGATAGAACAGAGAGGAAAATGGAAAATCAGGCAGGGAAGCCGTAGGTGTTTTCTGCATATTCCCAAGACTGTGTATTGTTTGTTCTAGGAAAGGAATGAAATTATTTCTATTAATCACTAGCTGTCACAGAATTATTTCTCATAAAGAAAACTCATGTGAACTTGTGTAACCAGTTGTAAATGCAGAAAGGTTATTACTTTACTATTACCTGTTAAAACAAATACACATCATTAAAAAAAAAAAAAAGTGATGTTCATTATTACTACAGACTGTGACTAGAAGGAAAATGGGACAGACTGTACCAGGTGTGGGTAGCAAACTGCTGTTTGTGCTTATGCTGAGGCACTGCACTGTATGCAGTGAAAGGACACAGTGGCACTCCGAAGGGGATAAAAATCGATGGAGAACTTAAAGCTCTGAGGAGAAGAGACCATGTTGGGAGACCCTCAAATGCAGTCAGTAATTGCAGTGAGGCAATAGTGAGGACAAGGCGAATATCTATTCGGGCTTTGTATGCATCATGAGTGAAGCCAGTGGTTATGATGGCTGAACCAGAACACTCAATGACAACAAATAATTTTGGATCAGCCCGTGTTGTTTTTCATTGTCTCCCCAGCAGAACAACTGATCAGAATTGCTTTGCTGGTGAGAACTGAACTCCCAACAGATCTGGGGGTGATCAGAAACAAAACATTTTGTCACTAGTTTACTTAGTCCCTCTTCAACCTTTTCATTTTCGTTTTGTTCAGTTAAATTTGGAGTGGAATACTGATACCTTTGTCCAGAAAATGCTGTCATGAAATGCTTAGTCTTTCCCAAATATATTTGCCTACTGGATAATTTTTCTGAAACCATTTATTAAATTTGACCCAACTTCATAAATACTTCTGCTCTCCCCTCATGATGGGTTGTTTTGAACTGGTTAATCACATCCCCCATTGCCAGTATTTTGTTTCCAGAGACAAAGACTACTTATGTTTCTTTTCCTTTCATCCTCTTCATTGAAATTCATAATGCCTCATCACCAAAACAGTTTAATGTTTTCCATAACAAAAATGCTTTCCAAGGAACCTCCTTCCTACACCATCCCTCCTTGTGCTAGAGCAACAATGTAAGAATGAGTAAAGAGTACAGATAAATTTAAACATATGTCCACGAGGGAAAAGAGGTGAGGTTGAAGAGATGTTTTTTGTATGTGTTTCTGAAAATGGCAAGTTATTACTCCTTCCTTTCTGAGGTTCTTCCTTAGGTGAGCAAGTGGGGGAGTGCAACTGGTGTCATCCATCAAAAGAAAGACTCGAGGTGCTCTGAGATAACATCAACCTGACACAGTTTGTGCTCCAAGCACGAGCTCCTCAATAAAAGCGGAGGGGAGCACCCGCGTCGCGATAGCTGTGGTCTGCTGAGTTTGGCAGCAATCTAATTTTTTTCCTCAGGATATATTTGTATGTTTTGCTCCTTGGTTGAGCTGTGGTGATTAAAGTAACATCCACAGATGACCAGAGGCCACCCCGGAGTTCTGCAGTTTGACATGCGGTCTCACCGGCGAGCTAGGAGGACGAGAAGTGTTTCAAAGGCAGGGAGCATTTGGACAGCTGCTCGCTGTGAAGCCAACAAGATCGTAGTAAGTCTGCTAGTTTGACAACTGAAAGCTGCGCATCCCAAAACAGGGACAAAAAAAGTGCCAGTGCATTTTTTAACGAGTACTTTTCCTCTTTTCAGAATAATGATCTCAAACTTGCCTTAATTGTTTTGCCACACTGAGCAGTGCTGAAGGGAACTGTGCTAAATTCAGAGCAAAGATGATTCCGTGCTTTGCTTCTGCAGTGGCTCTACACAGGTCCTTGGTAAGACGGAGCACAGGAATGAGCCGTTTGGGGTGCTGCAGTTGAGTGCCCTGGAGATGGAGGAAAGCTGTCCGCTCTGACTCACACACAGATACCTTAGCACTGTTCCCATGTAAATGAACTGAGATGGAAGTATAATGTTTAGTTGCTAATTACATTTAGACTCCTTCGGGGAACCCACCAAGATTTCTATGGATGTAGAGTTCCAGCCGGTGAACACACAGAATTAATGCACTGACTTGCTCTAAGAGGGGAGCTAAAACGAGCCATTATGTACACTGCGATGATTGCCCTTCTTCAAGGTTAAATTCCCCATACAGATTCCACTGTTGTTCTTCACATTAGATAATTTTTCTCTGACAAGCAGTGAGAACTATTACATTAGCTATCTGTGTACTTAGTTTTTCTCAATAAAGTACTGCTTTTGTTTAGCAACAATGATTTTTTTTCACTGGGGGCATCTTTATCCCTCGTATGCCACATTTTCAAGATGTAAAAAACCTAATCAGAAAATAAAACTTGGAAGAGACTACAGAAGGTTTTCTAGTCATTCCCCGTTTCCAACAATGGCTACTCTGGGCCGATGTTTGTCTAACAAAAGTTGCTTGTTCTAGAACCCTCTATACATTCCCAAAGTTACCTATTCTAGTGCTTAATTATTGTCACCATCACAAAGATTTTCCTAATGACTTACCTGCATTGGACCTGATGCAATTTAAACCCATGACTTGCTGTCCGATCCACAGGGAACTGTTCTATCTTCTTCACAAATCCGTCTTTCACTCGCTTCAGATTGTTGTTACATTTCCCCTCTTCTCTAAACTAAACAAATCTTTCCAAGTTCCACTCACAAGTCAACACAGATGACTAATTGTGCTTGGGTTTCCATATGCACTCTCCCTCTAGCTGAGATCTTGCCAGTGCTGAGGTGGCCCAAAGATTTCTCCAGCTGCACCGTCTGTTCTCCACGTCAGCGTGATACCGTTAATGCACGCTCAGTCCAGTGCGCAGTCCACAATATCTCTTTGTGCTGGAATGTAAAAAAATTGAATTTGTTCTAATTGGCTCCCTGTTCAGGATAGTTCCAAGACATGCAGAAGTCATTTACAGGTACATAATCCTTATGTGGATTCAGGACAATGATCAGGAACGGCCAGTACAGCAAAAGATGCTTTGTTTAGCTCTTTCAAACAAGAGGTAGCTGAGGAGTGTATCAGTAGTAAACTCATTTTACAAACAGATTTTCAAAGAAATGCCTTCATTACTGATTTTCAGGCCCTCTTGCTTTTTCACATTGGCTGCTGCAGGTTCCCAGGTCAGATGTGATCAGGCGTTTTATGTCTCTTCTGAACGTTTTTAGAAGGGAGAAGGGCCTTGCTGTCAAAATGCCGCTGGGGCTGCCGCACTCCTCTCATGTACTGCCAGGTCTGTTCATGGGAATTCTTTGTCAGACACAAAGATGTAACTCCTGGTCCTGAACGCTGTGTCAGGTGCTTGATATGCACACCAATTAGGCTGTCATCAGCAGTCAGCGTGCTCTGCAAAGGATCCAATGGGAATAAGGTGTTGGACTGCATCCTATGAAATTAAGGTAAGTTTTAATCAGTAAAATAGGCTGCTGCATTTTGGCCAGCATGGGTAGGCTTTCAGTGTCAGAGTCATTTCAGACTGTAGGCACTGTACTGTAGGGGCTGAATCTCTTGAATACTAAAACTGCTCTACAGTGTCAAGGAGGCCTTCCTAGCTGCAAACAAGGAACATATTTCTCTTGACCAAAGTATTTTTCTGTCTAATATGATACTTTTTTGGTTTTTCTTTCAGGTGGAAAGGATTGTGGACAAAAGGAAGAACAAGAAGGGGAAATGGGAATATCTCATCAGATGGAAAGGTTATGGAAGCAACGAAGACACCTGGGAACCTGAACATCATCTCCTACATTGTGAGGAGTTTATTGATGAGTTCAATGGACTACACGTTACTAGAGAAAAGCGATCGAGACATGGGAAACAGGCCAGCACTCCAAAATTTTTACGGGAAAGCCGAGGGTCATCTGTTGAGAAAATATCACATAGACCTTCTGAGTCTGGGAAGGCGAAAGGGTCAGCACACAAAAGGAAGAGAATTAATCCTTCTCTTCAAAAACAGAAACGAGGATACGCAGCAAAGCCAGCATCTGCTAATGACAGGGCTGCTAAAACTGTAACTTACCGAACTACTCCCAGCGGTTTACAGATCATGCCACTGAAAAAGCCACATAATGGTCTGCAGAATGGAGATGGCAGTCATGAAAAGGATTCTAGACATTTTGGGAATGGCTCACAAGAGCCAAACATGGATACAAATGATCACGAAGGAGAGCAAAATTTGCCCAGCGTGTTGGAAGTTAGCAATGATCCACCTGTTGTGAACGGAATTGGTATGTGATTTCACCAGCTATGGTCTTTTGTGGGGGAGGGGGGAATTGCAGGGACTGCAAGCAGAGTCCACTGCGGAGAAATCATTGTGATGCTATACAAGAGATATGGTGAGGAGCACGTAGGTTTCCGGCTCTTTCCCAATGCCTTAAGGTGGTTTTGTCTCAGTTGTCTTCTCTCCTCCTATTTCCCACGGAGTGGGGTGAAGCAGTGTGAGCTTTGTTGCATGCCACTGCAGGGTAAAGTTCTTGTGGGCAAATGATGACAAGGCACGTAGCGGGAGTAACAGCTGAGGTATGTATAACACTGAAATTTTGTTTTTCTATGTTATCAAGTGTCAAATCACTTCCCAGTTGTATGTGCACAGACCCAGTGGTCTACAGAGATCAGGATTATTTTAGAACACCATTAATACTGCTCTTGCTAACGTATCCTGGTAAGTCTCAGAGGAACATTCAAGTTCTTCGGGATTTGTGCTAGTCAGTATCGAGGATTACTCAGACCTTCCAGACCCTTGTCTTTGACATTGACTAGAAACATCAGAATTTGCCAGACATTCGTTAGTGGAAGGTACAGACAGCCTTGAAGTGAAGATGATTTGCCTATAGGAAAAACATCTTTCTAATCCCCTTAGTTACTGACTGGCTTAGTTCTCAAAGAACATTATCAGAGAACATAAATTTGTGTTCTCTGTAAAGTTTTGTACATTTTAAGGCAATTGTGTTCATTATCTATATATGTTCAATCTTTTTTTTTCATCCTCTCAAATTTACAGCATTGATGATGCTTTGTGGCAGAAACTTCCGCAAATGACATTTTATTAGATCAAGTTTTCGATTGGTTGGTTGTATTTCTTTGTTTTGTTGCTTTTATGGGCTTTTTTTTGACCTTTACTTTAGGTGTGTGTTGGTTTTGGTGTTGATTTCTTTTTTTTAATACCTTTTTAAAACAGCAGGAGCTGTTCCATATGATTTCCTACTCTTTCTGATGTAGTGGCAATACAATCTTTTGAGTATTATTTTTTTATGCTGTTACACACTGCATAAAGGTTTTCATTGAGTGATGCACAGTTGCTCTTAGTTATTTTTCCTTGCTGGTTGCAGTTAATTTAGAGCACAGCTATATGTATGATTCCTTTCATTATGTATTTAATCTGCTTTACTGTTGCCGGTTCACCTTTTTGTTATGACTCACTGAAGTTCTTCAAAATCTTTCCTAGTATTTACCCCACTTATTTGGTATTCTCTTCAAATTTTCCTCTCATAGTTCTCTTCCCAGTTCATTAATACATACATTAAATAAACTAATCCTTCTGCAGGTCCTTGGGGCAGCCAACTACTAATCATTTGACATGATGAAAAGTAACCATTTATTCCAATTACTTATTTTTATTAGCCACTTTCTGTAGCCCATGATAGCGCTCATTTCCTTAACAGCTTCTTGTGAATCACCCTGCCAAGAACTTTTCAAAAGTCAACATAAATTGTATCACCCAGCTTTACATTTTCTACTCTACCAGCAACCTAGAAAATGCTACTTGCTTTGGGAAGCAGAGCTGCCTTGCCTAGTCTTACATCCCATAACTGCTGGGGTCTTGCAGTTCATGCATCAAATACCTCATTAAAGATACACTAGCAAAAAATCTGGTCAGCTGTAAATGTGTACACCCAGATGATGCCAATGACACTTAAAATTGAGAGTGCAGGATTCCTTCTTTAGATCAATTTGAGCTTACATAAGCCTGCTTAAAATTTGGCTGTTTCTCTAAAAAGACTTCCATATCTAACTACAGAGAGGTATAAAAAGTTATTTTGCTTTGCTTTCTTATTGGCTCTAATGAAATTATTTTAATCACTTATGTTACTCATTGGGGAAGTTGTGATACAAAGTGCATCTTTACAATGCATTAATTCCCGTATGTAGAATCCATTTCCCATGAAGAACTAAAGACCTGTAAGGCCAAACGAGCCTGCTGTTTGTCCCCGCAGGACTGTTGAGCGGTGTCCACCAGCCCTGTTGGAACGATCCCTTGTGAGCGCTGTGTTTCAGCAGAAAACTCTGTGCCGGAGCAGCCCCTTGTTTGGCCACCTACAGGTCTCCTGGCCTCACAGCTGATGCATGCAGCTCTTGCTTTCTGACCTCCCTGGAGGCAAAAGTAAGAGAGCTGTGATTTGTCCTCCTCTGAAAAAGCCATACTCAGCAGCACCCCCCAGGCAGAAATCCCTCCAGTGTTGCCCTGTGATACCCAGCATGTGCGTAGCGGGGAAAACTACAAAGATGGGAGTAGCAAAGCCAGAGCAGGCAGCAACTAGTGAAAAAGGGCCAAAACAAAAACACTAGCTTTTTTCCTAATAGAGCCCTACAAGCTTGACAAGTCATGTTTCTTGATACAGGATTTTGCATCATTTGAAATATCAAATCACAGAAGCTTGCGTGACTCTTCACCACTTGCTACGATTTACTGACCTCCCTCAGTGTTCACGCTCGCAGAAGTGACACGGAAGATGCCATATGACCCTGCCATAAGCCCAGTTGGGATCACAGGCTCATTTTAAACAGGGCAGATGTCACACTAAAACCGGTCTGAAATTTTACAATTTACAAATGAATAAAGTTTCAGAGAAAAATGCCAATTTGTTGAATAACAGAAGTTTTCTTCCAAACATCTTGGGTTTCAAAACTTTCTCCAAATCCGAGCCAAGGTCCCCAGGCTGTGTCCCCTGAGACCTGGAGCTCTGTGGCCGTCTGCTTGGCAGGGCTTCCGTGTGGAGCTCGGAGGCAGCCAGCTGTGCCAGAGGTTTTGGGCTGTCTGCCACGGAGTCTGGAAGCCGAAAGCCCGGCGTGCCCCACCAGCGCTCACAGGGCTCCGGCGCTATATGCAGCCCAGAGCCGGAGCCGGGAGGGCCTGGTTTGGCTCCCGGAATCTGCGGCTCCTGGGCAGCCCCGGGCAGCATCCTCCCAAGCAAACATCTGGGTTGGTTTTGAGCTCGCCTATGTGAAGCCCAAATGAATGTCAGTCTCCTCTCACAGCTAAGTGCAAAGAAAATATGTTTAGGAATTTTAAGTTGTTCTAGAGGTGAAGAGTAGATTCTGAAAACTCAGAGTTCCTCACAATTTAAAACCCATCTGTGTGCCCAGTTCTCCCACCAACCTGAACCAGTATTCTTTCCCATCATACTAATGTTTGACTACCAGTGAACTGAGCCAAGCAATGACAATTAACCTATCTACTGTACCTAACCAAGAAATACCTACTTTTTTCTTCTGCCTGTGGTATACCCTGCACACAGTTAGTTCTGTTAAAACAAATACCTATTTGAAAACTAGTTTTTGGTGGTTCCTTGAACAGACTTCCACTGATTTGTGATCAGTTTTGTATATACAACCACTTGGATGTGTACAGCTCAGCCCACAGATAAAGCTCTCACAAGTAAGTGATTTACCCCAGACAGATGAATGCATATCTACAGATGTATGCAGTTATGTCTGCAGCCTAGTGGAGGGCAGGAACTCTGACCTGTTGGGACAGACGTTTTGTGTCTGAACCTTTCTCCTGACATTTACACTTCCCTTCGTAAGGAGAACAAAGTCATATTTACTGGCAGTTATTTAAGGGTCTGCAAATTGGAAAATGCTGAAAACCTCTGCAGGAGAACATTCACTGGTGCTCCCAGGAGCCAACAGAAGCATTCCTTCGATGACATTTGTTGCCTTCTGTTATCGCATTGCTGCTTCTCTCCATACATTGTAATTGGGACTGATTGTTTTGTCAGGTTTCCTGACAGCATCAGAAAACATCCCCTTTTAATTTTCTCTTTCCTTTTCTACATTGCTCTATTTCTGTACCATCTGCTGAAGAATTTTTGCTTGTCATGTATCTCTAACCACTGTTTTTGTCCGTTACAAAAATCTTTGTAGTCTCATGGTGCCCTTCATTTAAATATTCTCTATGAACTTAGTCACTGCTTCCTCTTGTTTTTATAGCTTGTTCTGTTTTATTTATTCTGGAGAAGTACTGGCAGTAAAAGACAGCCAAATATGCTTGCTTTCTCAATTTGGATAAAACCTCATTGCTTTTAGATATCTTACAGATGCACCCTTAGCTGGAGAAGTCTGAAATTATTAGTAAATTGTCACCAGAACACTGCTTTTAAGTATGTACAGTATTAACCATTACCCACAAGAAAGACAGAAGGGAGACAGAGAAGGGCTGTTGGGAAGACTGAGGAATGCCAAGCTCTTTTACCAGGGAGCATAAGGGAGCATGGTTTATTTCACCTAGAAAAAATTAAACCCATAGCTCGTTTTCATTCAGCATAAGCACATGCTGCTAACAAAAGGAACAGTCCAGCCCTCCTTCCCACAACATCCTGGTCATTATTCCCATCCCTTCCCCAGCACGTTTTAGTACTCTTGAGCCTGCAAGGTGAACAGAATCTGTCTGACAATTAACAAAGGTTTTGCAGGGTGAGCTTCCAGCTAGAACAGTTCCTAGGTCAGGTCAGGGTATGGCTCCCCGCCTGTACGCTCGTGCCAGCGCAGAGATCGCCGAGCGCGGCACAGAGCCTGCGCCTCTGCACCGACTGCACGGCCGTGGTGGACCTCTAAGAAGATGTGTGTCAGAAAGCAATGGCAGGCTGAGGTGTGTGTTGTCTCTTGGCGTGGAAGCAGTGGAACAATAGAAGAAGGGGAGATTAGAGTCCTCTGAAATGAGATCTGACACTGGTGGGGTGCTTTTCGCTCTGTCCTACTCTTTGTCTGCCTTACCTCTTTAGACTATCAATTTCTGATCTGTTTTCTGCAATGCCTACTATAAGAGAGCCCCAGACTGAATCTGGAGTCTTTACACGCCTTCTAGTACCAACAGCAGCAACAGTAACATCCTTCCAGTTTCTCCCCTTTGATGGCAGTGGTGCAACAGATGAGGTACAGGGACAGGCAGCTGAAGTGTTGAAGTGGATTACAAGGCTAGAGGAGTTTTCAGGCTGAGAGAGGACATGATCAAAGTTTACAAAATCATCAAGCCCTCCAGAAAAATAGATGCAGAACTGTTGTTCACTAAATCCCTCAAAAGCAGCACTGGGGGCCACTCACTGAAACTGGTGGATCAGCAGATAACAACACAGATGAAAGAAAAGTCTTCTCTCTGCTGTGGTTGCTAAACTGCTCAAACTCGTACCGCAGGAGGCTCTGGAGACAGACAGCATCAACAGGCTCAGAAAGGGATTAGAGAAATCTATGAAAAGGTCCATGAGCAGATACTGCAAGAAACAGGAAGGATGAATCTTCTCATATCCCTGTATGACACGTAGGGATGATGCTAGGGGAAGGGACTGCAGAAAAGTGGCCAAGCTTGGGATTTCTCCTTAAATAGCTTCCTTTGTTGTCATTCTCAGAAGAGGACTAGATGCAGCAGTGGTCAGGGAATATCTTAAGTTCCCTTAAAAAAATACTGAAACAACTTCTAAATATCAGTAAATTTTTAGACACCTTTAGAAGTTACACTGGTGATTAAAAACAAGGTAATAATTAGATTAAACTCCCACTAAAGGAAGGATTATTTTCTGCCTTCTATTTGTCCTTAGACTGACCATCATATAGTCACTACAAAGCTGGCTGAGCGCATTTAGCAGTACCTAAAGCTTCCTTAGTTAATTTGTGACATCCTTAATTTATTTCACAGGCATTACAGATTGCTTTGCGAAGGTCTCTTTTTCGTTTGTCACAGTCATTTTTCATCTTGACGTGTGAAGGCACTGTTTACCCTTGTGTTCGTTCAGCAGGTGCTAACTATTAAACCTCATGCAACACAATCTGGATGCTTCAGAGCAAGCCTTCAGTAGCTCCATCGCATCCATGCAACAGCCCTGCTAAATTGGCCAGATTTCACTTGAGCTTTGTCTTTGGATTTTGCTGATAATTTTCTCCAGTTTATCAGATTAAACCAGATTACAGAGATGCGCTGTACTCACTGAGACAAGTTTGCTTACTGCATGTTGTTCTGTTAATCATCCATGCTTGGAAATGACATTTTTCCATTTATGTTTCTCTCGTATTTAATTTAGAGCTTTCTTTACCCTGGTTAAAATTTTGTCAGCTGGTATGCAGGTAATTAAAATACTGTGATAACATCAATGATTTCTTACATCGTGTATTTAGTTTACAAACTGAATACATTAAGAAGAATGTGACAAAAAAAATGAAATAAATTATTTCTGTGAGTCTTTTGGTTGAGCTGGATTATCTGTGTGAATTAATCTTCTACCGTTCTCTTAGCATCTGTATTTAAAATAGATGTGGCTTAATCTTCAACACTAGGTAGATTATCGGTACAGTTAGTCTGACACATCTTCCTCTCAATGTTCACTCATGCCTTTGATTTTTTAAGTTCTTTTCACAGTTTGTTGCTGGGTCAAGCAGTATAGTGAGGACTGAGTAGATAGAAATATAGTATTTATAAGTATACCCCAATCAAATTATTATATATATGAAAAAATATGAGAAAAATAAGAGAAAATATGAAGTATTGTGGGTTTATGTCTATTTAAACAAAGAAAAATATTTGGAAACTATATCAATGAACAGAGTGGCTTCAATCCCTGTTCCTCAGCAGCCTGTCCCTACTTCGCTTTTAATGGCAATAGTGTGAAATATCTGTAATTAGAAAGGACTCTTGCATAAAATCTTTTACAGATATTCTCCACATTCCAATCTATTGCCTGTAACAACGGATCTGTAACGATGAGCAAATAATAGTATTGAGGTCACACAAACTGCAAGACAGAGTAAACTGCTATTACTCACTCTGTGTCTAAGAAGGAACTTATTCTTTCTTTTCTAGCTCCATTTTTTTCCTAATGATGGATTGGCATTAATCCTAATGATGGAAAGCATTAATCCTTTCAATGTACAAAGTCCAATATTAACATCAAATCTGTTAGCTGAAAGTCAGCTTACTGTGATTGTGAAGTGTAACGAGGAGAAGCTTGGGATCACAGCAGTGATGGCAAACTGCTACTTCTAGTGGCAGCCACATGGGTACGGAGAGGAGAATGCCTGTTGTGGTATCTGTCAGCGTAGGGAGAACTCCCCTAGCGTACTGTCACATAGCGATGTGCAACAAGGGACAACCTGTGTTAAAATCGTCATTTCATAATGACTGTGGTCATCATGAAGGGAAGAAGATGTAACTTCGAAAGACTGAATAGGGACAAAACTTGTCAAGTTTCATCCAAAGCTGAATTAGAATTTTCTAACGAATTCAGAGATCACCCCAAAGTGATGAGAAAGACCATGATACAACTGCTTTCATCTTCAAGGCAGAACTGAATCCCATTTAGAGTACCGGTCCTACACACTACAGTTCACTCGAGCTAGCGCTCGTCTGATCAGAGAACAAAAAAGTTGGAATATAAAGGCTCTAAAGAATAATGAGAACGGCTTGAGGCCACATTTGACAAGACAGGCATATTTTTCAGTTACCAAATTTATCATGTAGGGGCTATTGTAAATACCGTGCTATGTTTAAGCTAATAAAAAGTACGACTCCACTTCTTTGAAGGTATAAACAGAATTGTGTTGTGCTTATTTCCATCTCAAAGGTTCTTCTCTGGCCAATGGAAGCTTGAATCTGCACAGCACTGTGAAAAGGAAACTTGATGGGGAGAAAGATTATGTCTTCGATAAGAGACTAAGATACAGCGTGCGTCAAAATGAAAGTAACTGCCGGTTCAGGGACATTGTGGTCCGGAAAGAAGATGGTTTCACACATATTTTGCTGTCGAGTCAGACTTCAGATAACAATGCACTGACCCCAGAGGTAAGCATGTAGCCATAAAAGCCAAAGAAAGCCCTCCTAATATGTGGGCTGTCTTGGAAACACTGCACTTGAACTGTATTTCATGTATTTTTATCCTAATTGATTATCTTAAAAAAGAAAGTGTGGAGTTCAGACATATCTAACTTTTCCATGCTTGGGATTTCTATCGAAAAGAATGCAATGGAAATTATTGACATGTCTGAAACTGGAAATTAGACGTAAAGAAAGGAATGACATAGTCTGCATTTCCAGCATGGAGTAGTGTGAAGCCGTTGTTCATGCTGAAGTTACTGACATACACCATCCTTAGCAGAAGGATGCTGTCCTTATATTAAGCAGTGCTCCCATTGTTGCATATGGAGGTATTCGGGGCTATATCCTGAGATAATAATTGCAAAAGTATACCTCGATCCCTAATTGTTTATTTTCTAAATCACCTTATGAATCTTTACTTATGAAATCTTTGCCAATTAAGGGCTCTGTTCCCCGCTGAATTGCATAAAGATGTTCAATATATAAATAGCACTAATGAATTCCCTTGTTTCAAAACATTACACACGTAGGGTCAGACTTGTAGCTTGTACTGCTCAAGCACACACACAGCTATCGCCTCCATTCCTCAGGGTCCCTGCTCACTGGGCAGCGATGCCTTGGTATAACCACTCCACGTCAGAACAAAAGGGGTGTAAAGAAATGCCTGCACTGTTTTAAGCAGCAGTTTCATATTAAGACTATCCCTTTGAGCACCACTTGAGGCAAAAGTAGATTGCAGCTGTTAGGAATTACTTTATTCAGTAAGAAACTGAGTAGATTTTAAATTATTTATGAGCTTCAGATAAAACCACTAGCAGGCATGATGGGCCCTAAATTTGACTCCACCTGTGCAAATGCACACAAACACATGGACATTAATATGTAGAATTACACTAAATAGTTAAAGCTGTTGGTACATACATTTACCACTCCTAGTTTTTAAACTATTTAATATTTTAAAAGACTATCTCGGTAATTAACGCAGAACACCAAACACCTGCTTCTAATACTAGTTCCTTAAAACATACTAGATGATTGCATCAAATCCATCATTCCATCCATGTATTAATTGCCACTAATTAACACTGCAGGTAATTTAAATGAAGAGCTCAAGGGCCTGAAAAAAGGCACGAAATCAAGGCCATGCGCTGTCTGAACAGGCCTGTCGTTACCTTACTGCTGTGCTGCTCCACATCAGCAGTGTTCAAATGCAGTAACCAGTGAACTGACTCCAGCTCCGCAGGTCTGCCAAACCAATCTGTTTCATTCGTTGACAACTTTCAATATGCCAGGAGCCCACCTCTGCGTAAGAATAAGCGATGAGCATATAACAGTCCTCTTCTTGCGTCACCGCATCTGACTATTTCTAGAACTTCTCCGGAAGTTCATTTCAAAATTAGGAAATGCATTTCAGAAAGCTACATTACTGACCAGAATGTGGATGGTCAGGAGTTAATCAAGGTAATGAGCTCTCCACATTTAGACTGTTTCAAACCCATCCAGGCTGAGAGCAACTGGAAGCTGTCACCCTCTAAAGGCCGCTTGCTGGCAAACATGGAACGATTCCTTTGGCCTCCCTCCAGAGAGCAGCCCGTGAGCAGTCACACACAAAATCCAGCACCTTCAGTGCTGGCAATTTCACCAAAAATTCAAGAAACTGACAGGAGGAATATGTTGAATGCCTTGTTCCTACAGTTTGTCTCCCATAGCCGCAGTTAAGACAAACTGACAGAGCAGTTCAAGGAAGTTCACAATTTTAGGTTTGACACCTTTGCTAAATAAAAAAGCACAAACACGAAACTCTTACAAGATGTAAGAAAGAGTGTTCAATGTTTGCCAGATCCAAAATGGTTCATTTACTGAGAGCAGGTGTACTTGGTGTGGTTACAATAGTGGGCTGGTTATTCTCAGCCACTCATGGTAGGGAAAAAAAAAAAAGAGACGGTGTGCACTGCCCACAATCATTAGAAAATTAATTTCATTCAAAATCACTCTTGCTCTCAAACACCCCTGCTTCCCTTTGTGTTTTATCCTAATCATCAGGTGAAATCTAATAGTTTTGTTCATCCACTGGCCTCTGTTATTTAAGCCAATTTAATTAAAGATCTTCACAATTATGGCACAGTGTTCTGTGCTGACTCAAAACCAAACTTTTGCCTGAATTTATCACTTGCAGTTATGGCCACAAAGTTTACTTATACCACATACATACACAAAAAAAAAGAAAGGAAAAAGCATAGAAATGTCTGCTTGAATCTTCATCCTCCTTTTTTGGTAACCACATCACACCTGTGTTTCATGCAGGTGATTTTAGCACAAAATGTGCCGATGCTCTTCCAGCAGCGTTTGCTCCGGCTGAAGTTGGCTCCATGCAAATACAGTAGTTGATTTCTCTACCAAATGTTCAGGGACTGTGGAAATCCTTTCTTACATTTCACAAGACCTTTTACAGCTTGCAGGCCGGTATCATGAAATGGCATAGCTTGTTTTTTATTGCAGTGGCTTAGGCTTACTGCTTTCCAAAACAGATACGCAAAATCTTTCACCTTTCCAGTTTCCATAAGCACATTTTCTCTCACAGGTCTTTTGCTGCTTCTGAAGTTCATTCTCCAGTGACGATGATGCTGTTTTAACTCAGCTCATTGCGAGGGTCCAAGTTCTGTTTCAAACTTACAATTAAACAGATCCATCCATTGTTTTTACCTCATATAATTAATATAGGTAGGAATTAGCATTCCACTGCATTAAAAGAATTAAAAGCAAAACATACCCTAAACAGCTAACATTTGTATCAAAGACTGACAGAACTACCTCAAGCACACTTCACATACAAAGGACTCAGGTTTTGGATTTCTAGCCATGAGAATTAAACGGCTTAAAGTTCTACCAGGTGCNNNNAGTTCTACCAGGTGCATTTCCGAGTACGGGATTGCCTTCACTTTCCCTTACTTAAAATTTACCAAAAAAAGATAAAAGTTTTTTTTCTGTTTTCTGTATCTTTGCTCTCATACAAAGACAGATTATTTCATTGGCCAGTACTTATGCCTGAAGCCAGCCTTACAGGTTCATTACTCCTTCATGTGTCAAACAGAACAGACTCAGAAACAGCTTGCATAAAGAGCCAGTAACAAAAAGCGTACGTATGTAAAAAGGCCTGCTTGTGGAGGCTCTAAGAACAACTGAATGGCTTTACAATTTTGTTTCACTGCAGTATTTACAGAATATTTACCTCTAAAGGTATGAATAGCAAATCCTGAGGGATTCGGAGAAGTTAACCTTTTCAACCTGTATTTCTATTTATATGAACAAGAGACTTCTGTTCATGATACTTTGTGCAATTAAGGCGATAAATTCCCAGCTTCCTGATTTCCCCAGAATGGAAGCAATGTTAAAAGCACAGGGCACCAAGCACCTTTTAAAACTTCCTCTGTCCTGTGAAGGACATTAAAATAAGCTTTTAGAGGTTTAATGAAATCTTAAACATTTTGTGTTTATTTTGCAATACAAGGTGTCCTATTAAAGAACTAACCAACTTGTTTTCTTGACAGGATTAAAAAAATAAGCAACTTTTGAGGAAGTGATAACTTTATTATTTATTTGGGTTTTAGTAAAACAGTAAGTGAATAAT
>VXAV01003445.1:594503-623516 GCA_013399715.1 Alectura lathami
GCTGCATTTAATGGAAATTCGTACTTAAACGCAGGCAGCAGGTTCTGAACCAAAATTATATCGAGCCTAGTGCAGTTTAATGCCCAGTTCAGTAACCCTAAAAACAACCCATCTCTTTTCTCTTATCGCACTGATAGCTTCGCTATAGTAATATAAACATCTGTAAGGAAATACCCGTACTTACAGCACTGAGTAATCAGAGCGGAAAGCCAGCGGACAGCAGGTTGGATATAGATAGGCTGAGTGGCAAGGTGACCAGGTGAATTTTGGACTGCCCAGGCAAGGAAAGCATGTCACAGAACAAGGGATTTGATACATTTCAGTGAGCCCCTGAATACCTTCTAATAATGAAGTTAACAAGCTTACAGATACTTGCCAAAAAAATCTCTTGGAGATCTAAACCAGTGCTACATTAGGTTTTTGTGTTTTCTCATGCTGTTTTCTTGTGCTTGAAACTAGTGGAGCAGTGGAAATAAAGTTCCACTCCTGCTCAAAAATACTACCCAGAATACTGTCAAGGCCTTCCCATTTTCAACTGTATCCCAGAAATCAACTCCTAATAATGGACCTTTAATATCACTCTCTCTTGAAGAGAGAGTGAAAAACCAGCAATAGCAGAATATTGGTTCTCCTACATGTAGTATAAACTCTGCTCCTAATTTTGCTATATGAACTTTTAGATGGCTTTTGCCATCCAAGGCAATGAGGAATAAGATAAAAAAAGAGACTGGCTTGTAATGTTAAAGATGGGTTTGATGGATAGCAGTGGTAGCACCGCAAAGATGGTACGTAAGCAAATGTCACTGGAAGAAGGGAAACAGCAGAGAAACTTGCTGAATGGAGTACCATTCCCTGGTTGTATAAAGCAAAACTCCTCACTGTATGTAACAATGTTTGACTGTTATGCCCTGATGTAATTTATACGTTGTCCCTAAGAAAGAACAGATTTCAAGGACATTTAAAATAAGCTGAGGGCAAGTTTGCATACACATGGAACTAGAAAAATCAAAACACATATTTTTTATTTCTAACATCTACCACCTTCTAAAGTTTCTTTCCAACTTTGGACAGAGGATTTGGGGTTTATTGCCTTTGTATCCCCTTTACAAAACGTGCAGTTCTGCCTGCATTTTTACCAAATCGGGTCTGAGACAGCCTCTAAGATTCTGAGCAAAACAGTGCTGGTAGCCTTGCTGATGCGCAAGAATTTCAAATGCACTTCCAAATCCTGCTGCATTTAATTGCTTCGCTTCCACGCACTGTCACANTTCGCTTCCACGCACTGTCACATACTTGGTGCTATTGAAGTTCTGAAGCGCATCTGTAAAGCAAAGCATATAAAAGTCCACCACCTGCTTTCTCACCTGCCAGTCCCAGCAGCCAGTAGCCATCAGGGGTTTTTTTGCAAACGGGAGGAAAGCGGGCAGGTAGCGTTGCACTCCATGGTTTGACCGTACAAGCTCAATCCTGCTCTCAGAAGCCACAAGATCTCTTACAGAAGCCCACCTAGTTAGGATGGTACAAACAAAACTGCTTCTCTGGGTTTAGGGACATTTCTTAAATAAAGCACTTCAGAGATGTGGAATTCTTTGGAAACAGAAAGTAGTGAACAGATATAATCACAGGCTAAAAGTGTCATGAGAAAGAATTGCCTCAACAGGACCCCAAGAATGTTTAAGGCCAGGAAGTGTCACTCCAGGTGAAATCATGGCCCCACTGAATTGAAGAGCAAATCACTGAAGAGGGGAAGCTCAAATTGCTTAAATCGATTGCAGCTTCCAGACTATGCTGAACTGTGACAAGAAGTTACTCATCAGAATTTCATGAACTAATACTGCCTTTTAAAAATCATTAGGAAAACAGTTGTACTCAGATGAAAGGTTATTTCCTTGTAATACCAGCAGCTCAATTGTTTACAGATTCTGATTGCTTTGATTTACGGTGCGTGTAATAGCTTGATCCAGTTCTAAATCAGAGTGTAAAAATGTTTCTTTCTTAGTGGCTTTTTTGCTGTAATTTTTGTAGACTGTAACAATATCACTGACCACAGAAAAATGAATAATATATTTGTCTTGTCAATGTGTACAATGTCCTCTTGTCCTGCCCTGCTCTGATTCAAGCCATATAAACCAAAGTAGTTGAAGAACTGAAACATGGGGTTTATAGATCTTATTTACAACCTGTTGAGGTTTATAGGCTATTGTTGTGGTAACCATGTTACTGAGGATACAGTGATGTACACTGAATATATGCTATGGAAACAAAAAAGTGATACTTGAAATTATTAAATTGCTGTCAAATAGCATATAGCTAGAATTTCCCATAGAATAAGCAAAGAACAGCAGTGTTCTAAGAACTCTTTGAATTAGTAAGCATCTACAAAGCACTTCCAAAGAAAAAATATTTTGTAAACTCTTGTACAAGTGTTTTGTAAACACTTGTAACTAGTGTTATCATTCTATTAAAATTATACAAATATATATAATTGATGTAAGCATTAACAGTGCCCAAAATTTAAGTCTCCCAAAATCAATAAGGTTTGTAAAACTAGGGAAATGATATTGCAACGGCATGCATGTCGAATTGTTTACTTTTCTTTATCCACAGATCATGAAGGAAGTTCGGAGAGCATTGTGCAATGCATCAGCTGATGACAGTAAACTCTTACTTCTCAGCGCAGTGGGAAGTGTATTCTGTAGTGGCCTAGATTACTCATATTTAATTGGCAGGTTATCCAATGACAGAAGAAAGGAAAGCACTAGGATTGCAGAAGCTATAAGGTGACCCAAGCTTACCTATGATCTCTAAATTATGAAATGCAGTGTGTGATTATAAAGATATTTATCAGGTCCAAAAATGTTGTATATTTAAGTGTTGATTGCATTCTAATTATAGTCCTACAAATTTGTTTAGTAAGAACCTTGGACCTTTCCTTATTACAAAAGAAAGCACATTTATTCCAGTGTTAACTATCCATAGGGATTTATTTTATTCCACTTCTCTGTATTTAGTACTTCAAATTAATCCTCCAAATTCAAATACACTTTGTTGTTTTTTTCCAAATTAGCTATTGCTTCATTTTGAAAAGTGGTTCCTGAAAGGCAGATATTTTACTTGTTTTAATGTTCATCATGTTAATGAATTTCAGTACAAATGGGAAATGGGAATCCATGGCTTGGTCATATTCTGATGAAACAGCAGTTTTCCACTGTATTTCAGAACCTTATTAGAAGGGTCTCCACTCTTTTTCTTAAACTTAAATTACTTAATATATATGCAAATGTAGTTTTATTTTCATAACTACAGTGTGACTCCTTATATATATCACATTACCTTAATAGAAATATAGCGTTTATGACATGCAGGCTACAAATCAATCTGCACAATACATCACCAAGTATTCCCATTAACCACAAGGTAAACGTTACACGTATTTGGCAGATCCTCCAGCATACGTCTACATTACTCCGCTGAAGTCTATTTCACCAGTCTGTACCAGCAGAGGGTTTGGTCTTTTTACTTTTTACTTCCTACAAATACTGTTATTCTAAGAGCTTTAAAATCTTAAGCAGCAGATTCTACCAATTCTGCGAAGAAACACATATAATTGGTTTTACAACAAATCTGTGTTTTGGATGTATAACACAAGATTAGGTACAGTTGTGACATGACCCGTTAACCACCAATTATCCTGGTTACAACTAATGCAGATCAGTTTGGATTCTCAGTTTGATACTTCTCAAAGTAGTAATTATTTTTAAAAAATTAAAATATACTTCTTAAATATAATAAATCATGATCTGTTTTTAAAATTCTAGCAGTGCTTGAATATCACTTAGTGACATTTTAAAAAGAAAATCCCTTTGAAGGATACATCCTATTTTTTTAACTGTGAGAGATTTTTAAAAATGCAGAAACAAACAAAGACAATGGAAGGGAAGAAAACTGCTATTGCTTGAAAACACAGGCACACTCACGCTCCCTGAAAAGATACAGTATGTAAATACTGTGTAGACAGGTGTATATATATACACACAGGTATGCTTACCAATTCAGCATTTAAATGACTCTAAGCCAAACTACAAGACTGTTTTTCTATCCTTGGGCTCACCAACCGCCCCTGAACTACTCGTACAATGTACTTCTCCTCATCAAGAATGTCGGCTTCAGGCCCACTCCAAGCAGATTTTTATTGTTCTTCTGGAACCAATACACTACATTCTCTGTGCCTTCTGTGAACAAAGGACACACCTCATGGAAAGTATACCCTAATAAGAGGAGTAAAAACCATGCTTTCTCAGTGGTTAGGACGTCCTCTAACACTTCAATGCGTCTCTGCTCCACTGCTGTACATCAGGTCAGACCGGTATGCTTCTATCAAAAGGAAATGAAAATCTCCATTGCCGTGTGTCGCTGAACTGCGGGTCTCGTATACTGATGACGAGTGAGAACTGAAGTTTAAATACCCACCAGATCTCATCTCACATTAATGATTTTTTTGGCCCCTCTCCCCATCCACTGCCTCTGGGCCTGCAGCTCACGCTGCCAGCACCGCAGCGTCTCTCCAGGTGCCGAGCTCCGTGCAGCAGCCAGATGTGTGCTGGGCACTGCACGCCTGCAGCAGGGAGAGAGAGGGCTGACTGACTGCACTGCAGCATGCGTGGGCAGCCAGAGAGCCCTGCCAGGCACCATTACATGAACCAATACGTGAAATTCTGGGTGCAGTCAGTAGAGAAGGAAAGAAGACTTCACTTGCCCAACTTCTTTACAGCCTTTGACGTCCTTATGAGGCCTGGCCTGCAGCACTGCAACAACGCAGAGCTATCCCAGAGTGTATCTGATGGCCTGCTTTCCAGATCTCCTCTAGCAAAAACAAAAGCCTTCTGTACGTGACACTTTGTCCTGTCTTAAAGCTTAGGTTCTGGTGTCAAAGCACAATTACAACAGTTACAAAGGCTGCCTTGAACTGAAACAAGGATCTTCCAGCCCACCAACTATACGTGTGAACAAGTTTTCTTCTGCCTCCATGTGGTCCTCAGATCTGCTGCCATCATTTATCCATACTGTTTGTTCTTTTTGACTATCGTTCGTCACATCCCTGTTTCCCAAGTGTAGTCTTATTTGCAAAGTTTACAAAACTACGAAGATCCTCAAAATTCTGGAATTACTCAGGTGCAGTGATCCACAGTCATTACTCAAGCATGAACAAGTCTGGGAACAAGAAATGATGAGACAAAGGAACAGCATTGCTCCTGCAAACAAAAATGAACCACAACTCTCCTTAATCCTGCCATTCTCTAGAAAGTATTTTGAACACATAAATACAGTGTTCCTTATTTCACTCTCTTTGTCCTTCCTCTGATCTTCTGTTTTATTCCCATGCCTTTCTATTTTCTCACAGTCAAAAATCAACTCCTTACTGGATAACCTGAAAAGCGGAACTTGTTCTTTGAACAAAATACTGGGTGATTTCGGACTCGTTGTCTCCATTTAAAATATAGGCAATGTCCTTGCACTTCAGTCCAAAAAAATACTTCAGCGTTTCCCACTTTTTTGCCAAATCAGCACTCTAACTGCAAGGCACACCTCCTGTTCTCAGAGGCACAAGTCAAGGTTTTCGTGACCTCAGTGAGAGATCTGCAGCCCATTGAAAGGCACATTGGACAAAATGCAATCATGTTCTTTCCCTAGTATCAGTCACCAGTGATGCACTATGCATCTAATAAATACCCAGGGCTGGAACAGAATCACCGCTTTTGTTTTGAACTTGATTTATACATGTCTCTTCTCTAAAGTAATTGAGCATCTCATCTGCCTTCATATACCTGCAGTGCACTGAGCTGCCAGAGCCCGTAATTTGCCCACAGTTATGTTTTTTTCCTAACTAGCGTGTAGGCCATTCCATTCAAGAGGTGTCGATCCACAGTTCTTGGTAGGTGACTTATTTTAAATACCTCCGCACTGCACAGAATTTAACACGTTCCAGTTCATTCATCCAGATGAATCTGATCACATTTACTCCCCTGTTGTTTCCCATTGGCAGTTGTGGGAAGACAAAGGTATCTATTTGTTACGCCTCTGCCTAAGTCATTTGCAAAGAAGACCCAGCAGATCACTCGCCGAATTCTTTTCCCCTTTGTCGGCCTCGTTTTTCCAGCTGATGTGCCATGAACAGCCGCTGTCTCCCAATCCAGTGATGGGACTTGCAGAAACCTTTGACATAAGATCTTCAGAGAACTTTTTGAAAACATAAATACTCAACAATATACCCATCTTCCTATCTTTCATGCTCTATGATGTACATCAGGTTAGCCAAACCAGATCATCAGAATCCACACTAGCCATTCTGGAACAAACTGAGAAGCATTACGTGTGTACAAATGTGTTACTGGTCCAAAAGTAAACTAACGCTAACCAAACCATGCTGCAAAAAGTACAACAGTCAGTGCATTCCAGTTAATCTGTTCATATACAACACGTGCAAAATTTTTTAATATCCTAGGTACTCTGAAAGATTAAATAACTAAATAGGAGAGAAATTTTGTGTGTGTGAAGTAGAAAATACCTTGCAAAACTGGGCCATGGCATTTATTGTGTTCATCTGTGGTTTCAGATTAAATACTTTTAAGCTTGGGATTTTAGCTAAGTGTTACTTCTGTATTCAAGATCTTTCTTTTATTTTTTTATTTTAGGGATTTTGTAAAAGCTTTTATTCAGTTTAAGAAGCCAATTGTGGTTGCTATCAACGGCCCTGCTCTGGGGTTAGGAGCTTCTATTTTACCACTATGTGATATCGTTTGGGCAAGTGAGAAGGCATGGTTTCAGACACCATATGCAACAATCCGACTCACTCCAGCTGGCTGCTCATCATACACATTCCCACAAATTCTGGGTGTTGCACTGGTAAGGTTTTCCACCTAAAATTGCTGAAGAACCTTTGTTAAATTCATGCTGTTCTTTCTCTCTTTAAAAAGTAAACCAGAAAACAACTGTTTCTCTGAACTGTCATAAATGGAAATGTAATCCATGGAAAGTTGATCTAATTCCTACCAATTTCTTAATGCAAAATGATCCCTGATTTCAATAAATTCCACATACTGTAAACAAGAAAGACTGAACACAGACATAAAAAGCAAAGATTGTCAAGATCATGGTAGAAAAGGGAAAAAATGCATTAGCGGAATATTGTTGCAGAGGACTTTGTGTTGCGTTAGCACTGTGCAGTAACGGACCTAGATGCTTTTCCCTTCTTCTCTGAAGACAATCCGTAGTAATTCCAGAAGGGTTGCTCAGTTTTTACCAGACTAACAAAGCAGAATTTGCCCCAGGAAGTGTTTCATACCCTATGACTCCTGGCACAGTAACACTGTATCATTGACAACAGCTCTTGTAAAATCAGCAATACAGATCCAGCCTGCTTGCCAGCTCGTTTCTCTGAAGTGAAACCCATGCTGTGCTCTGGCCACCTGCACGATCCTTAAATAGCTACCAAAACTCCTTTTTACGTATTTTGCAGTATGGAAAGATACAGCAGACCATTTGTAAGATTAATTTGGAAAAGAGCAGGCAAGTACCGAAAAAAAAGTGTGGAGAATTATGACCCAAGATCTCAAGTAATGTTTTGGTTTCACAGGCAAATGAAATGTTGTTCTGTGGGAGAAAGCTGACAGCGCAGGAAGCCTGCAGCAGAGGACTAGTGTCACAAGTATTTTGGCCAACAACATTTAGCCAAGAAGTGATGCTTCGGGTGAAGGAAATGGCCTCCTGCAGTGCAGTGGTAAGGAATCAAACTGCTTTGTGACTAAATTGCACTTTGCAGAGGTAAGGGGTGCTCCCAAGCCTCATCGTGTGAGAAAGCAGATCCTCAGTTTCCACAGCCATACCTGTGAAAAAGGGCTAGCAATAGAAAATCTGGATTGGGATCAGCAAACTCATGGAGTTTCCCATTTTTCAGAGCAGGGAGGGTTGTTTCACGTACCCATTTATTCAGTGAGGACATTTATTCACTAGTGGAACCACTTTGCCACAGATTTTGAATGGGAATTTTGGCATAGGTTTATTTTATGAAGGCAGAAGTGTCTGAAACTATGCAACTATACTAGGAAATCTCGGCAGTGCCAACAAGAAAAGAAATTTGCCTTTCACATTTTCCTGGCCTGCAATGTTTCATCTGACTCTGCCTTCTTTTCTGCACCTGCATAGCTCCTGATTCTGCAAAATGTCCTATACAGTGCACCAGAAGGGCAGTGGTGCCAGCTAATATCTTCTGTGAAGGAGATTCAGACACAGAGGGACTTGACCGCAGTCTGGTCACAGGGTATCGTGACTTTCCTTTTGTGTACATAAAAGTTGAAAGAAAATCCTTTCCTGTTTTCACTTTCTAAGGTGTTTTCCCTTCAGGCAGATAGACTTCTATTCCGGGCACATCCTTGTTTAAAAAAATTGCAGGGGAGAACATGATACAGGCTGCAGTAAAACTCTACTTACTAAAGTGCAAATTGCTACAGTTTCTTTTTATACTTCCTGTGCCTGAAACTGACTTAGCATCCCTCAGTTTCATATAAAAGAACTGTTGTAAAAGAGAAGGTAGAGACGCAGGAGATTTTTAATTAAATGAAGTGTAGATTAGATCTCACCAAAGACTTTCAGAATGAAACTCTCTGGAAATGCAGCCTAAGCTTATTTGATCGTGCTGATATAACGTGTATTATGAGTTAGGAAAACCTCTGGGCCTTACTGTGAATTCTTCCTTCCTTCACTGCGACTGGCTGCCAATGAAATCTTCTCCCGAGACCCGTTGGAAAGGCTGGTATGAACCTGTGGACAAGGATGAGAGTTAACACTGTCAAAGACTTGATGTACTCTCTGAGATCCTCAGCACAATTCAGGCTGAAGTCACAAGAACAATGAATGTGATGAGCTCATCCCACTTCACTGGCGACACTTGTTAACACACACAGAAGATAACGTGCAGGCCCTGCTATTTGCAATTAATGCCATTTACTTGACTTACAGAAATATTATTTCATATGATGCTAAGCAAATCTACCTCCAGAACGCAGTCACTTAATGCCCTTCTATATTACATACTTCACTTTTATATTATAAGCATTTAAGAAAATAAACTTTAAAGATATTTGCAGTAAAGGCCCATTCTTGTTCATTTCTGTACTGATACGGAAATGATGCATGGGGAACAACTGTTAAAGGTGGACACCCACATTTGGGTTTCCATCCTCTGTAGCCTTAAAGGCTGTTTTAAAGAAAACGTTTTCATTTCGAGGGATCCCACTTTCAACAGGAAGGAATTCAGCTCGTTCCATAAATCATGGCACTGAGGTACTTCAGCATCCCTCATTCCCGTTAAAATTGTTGGAACTAATGCATAAACCTCAGACGTCCTTAATTCTTAGAGATGCTATCAGCAACTGGAGTTAACAGCGGTAAATCAGTTCTGATTTCTACACCCACAGGAGTTATTTAGATTGTAAGTGTCAGTAGTATAAAGTGCTGTTCACACCATTATCCATAATACTTTTCTCAGATTCAGAATGAAATACTGAGTGATCTTTTGGCTTTAGGTATTGGAAGAGTCCAAATGTCTCGTGCGGAGCTTCCTGAAATCCGGACTTGAAGACGTGAATGAGAAGGAGTGTCAGATGTTAAAACAGCTGTGGAGTTCTTCCAAAGGACTGGATTCATTATTCAGCTACTTGCAAGACAAAATTTATGAAGTCTGATGTCTTGGCCTAACTTAAGCAGAAAATGCTCCAGTTGTGAACAGAGTCAAACATTACCTGTGTTTGAAAAGCAGAGGCAGTGCATCATTGAGGAGTTTGTGACAGTGTATCCTACTGCATATGGTTGTGTCGATTTCCTTGTGAGCTACACAGCTGCTTGTAGCTGGTTTGATTTCGTGTAACTGAGACGTAGGCAGGCTTGTTCAGTGCACATATTCTCTACAGAGGGCTGCATCTTTCACTTGCTCATCCAGACAAAAGCGTACATTCCATGTGCTGAGAGGCACCACTGAGGCCCAGTAAGGCACACCATCTGAAGTGATTTATTTTGTCTGCCCTTCTTAACTTATTCGTGCTGTTGCAACACATCTGGGCTGACACAGAGGGCTCAATCAAAAAACTGGGTCAGCGTAATGTTTTGTAGACCCAAACACCATACTTTTGAAATATTTTAATTATCTGTTTTCTAAGTTCTAACAGTGTAATGGAAAAATCTGGTAATTTATATGTATAATATGTAAAGTTAGTTTTACAAAAATTACTAGGATTTTTTTCCTTGTTGAATTTATTTAACTTATTTATTTTGTGTTCATATTCAGCTGTGTGTTGACCACAGATCTTATTTTCATACTTCCCTTGGCTGAATTAATGGTATCACATGAGAATGCAAACACAGTTTTAGCAGCAACATATGTAGAAAATCAACGAATATGTAGAAAACACAGTGTGCTGTGGGCACCAAAAGAAACAACCACGTGTGTGCTCCTGCGTGTGTAAAATTGTACAAAAACATGTGAAACGGATTCATTTGCCAGGGTTGAGGGAAAAAAGTGGATTCTGAATTAGTGAGTCCCCTGCTAAGTCTCTCTTCACTTCCTGCCTTCTGGAGGAGCACTGAAGGGCTTGCCACCGAGATGCTTTATTTACGTTTACGACAGTCCTGTGAGCCGGGTGTCAGTAACAGGGTGAGCAGTGCCGTTCCGTGGCATCTGACTGTTCTTCAGGTTTAAACATCCCTTTTTGGTCTGAAGTCTGAAAACAAATCCTTATGAGCCTTAGTCTAGTTGCCTGAATCCTCAGGTGTGAGATAATTTCTGCTCTGGAGGCCTTTGGGTGCGGGCCAACAGTTTATACTAGGTGCTAGGCATTGAACTGAGCGGAGGGAGAAGTTTGGGGTTGCTTTTCCCAGCCCTCCGCATCTGGCCACCCCCCCCATCTGGCTCCAAGAACGCACGGCTATCCATAAAGCCGGCCACAAGAAACAACTAAATCCAGCCTGCTATTTTAGAATGTGATCCTAGTACTTTTCAGTGACACTGACTGACTTCTGAACACTGGATCCATCTCCTTTCTTTCTTGCTAGTAAGGCAGCTCACATGGAAATGACTCTCGCCTGCTCTGTGACCCCAGCTGCCATTTTAGCTTGCCCAAATTAACGCCTCTTGAAGCAGAAGCTTTGCACGTTTTTTTGTTCTGTGATTTGTGCACTTCCTCTCCATCCTCGAGCTCAGTGACTTGTTTATGGTTTAGACCTCTGCAAACGAGGCTGGCAGGTTTTCTCCCTCCCAGCCTTTCCTTGAAGAGTTTTGACAGAGCCTTTGTAGAGTCAGCCACTAGGTGATTACAATAAACCTTCAACACATTTTTATAACACTTCTTGTTCCACAAATTGTTAGAAGCGCTGTTTCTATGGCCTAATTGTACCACTGAATTCTAAGGAAATCATTACCCTAAAGGCAGAAGTTCTCATGGAAATTCTTCATTAAAAAGACAAAACCTGGCTTCTAATAAGCCTGCTTAAATGTTTTCAGAAAATCCTATCAACACAAGTAACTCCTGCTGCGGCAGCGTGCGCACAGGAGTCACCCGCACCCGCCAGATGAGAGGGATTACCCAAGAGAAAACCACTGACATGCACAAGTGTTTGCACAATCAGGCCTCCAGCAGACGATTTCAGAATTAAAAAAAATAATAATTTAAAAGCAATGAAAGTACTATGATTCCTCACCTTCCTTTATTTCCTTTCTTCCCATCCAGAGAGCCATAACTCCTAGTCATGTGTTAATAAGATATTAGGAAGTTTGTTTCAATACTATGCTTGGTTTTTGTAGATAAGTATAGAGAAATTGCTCAGCAATGTGAAGGTATGCTTTCTATATGAGATTTTCAAATAAAGAAGAATCATAAGTTGTTAGACCTTTAACCTGCATCATTTCATCTGATTTTTCAAGTATCTGTATCTTAGCATTTTTTATGACAAAGGAATAGTTGAAATACATTTTCTATAATTATTTTTCCATTAAAACAAGCGCTAGCCATAGTTAACATTTTTAATTATTCATATCTATACAGTTACAGTCTAGTTTTCATGAAATCTATTTTCCCTTCAAGAAAATAATAATAATAATGTCAGAAGCTTCTTTTCCAGTATTTAAAGATCAGAATCAATTTTCTCTTGTGTTTCTGTCCTTACTAGGTATTCAGATATTTCGATGTACTGTACATATTAGTCTGGGTACCTTTACTAATATTCACAGTATTTAAGATTATAAATGCAATTTGTTGTTAAGTATGTTATTTTATTCTCGTGTAAATTGTTTTGTACAATCTTTAAAAATCTACAGTTTTGCATTTGTAGATATTAAAGGTAGGCAATTTATTTTGTGTTGTCCTGCATGTATATTTTTGCTGTAGATACGTGTTGCTTAGTTTACTATTTCAGTACATTTCTGTTTAAATGAATAAGCTTACAAACTTTAATACAGTCTATATTTTCAGAATATAAACTTTTATATTTCTGTGGTAGGTTAGGGTATGCGTTTTAGGCAATCTTTTTCACTACTATTAACTGTTCTTTTAATCTATAATACAATGGTTTTGTGCCAATAGTTTTTCATTAGAATACAATGCTCTTTTAACGTTCGGGATAAACAGACAATTTTGTTTGGGGTTTGTTTTGTTTTGTTTTGTTTTGTTTTTTTAATTATTTTGCCAGCCTTTACAGTTTTAAATGTAGTTTATAATTGTATTGCATTTGTGAATAAGCCTTACCATTAGGTACAAGAAATCTTTAAAGCTACATAATTGCTTATGTAGTACTAAGGACTTCCCCAAATAATTGCTGTAAGAAAGTTAGCAAATCAGAGTACAGGGCCTTAAGTTTTTTTGTGAAAAGGATAATACGGGTTGTTTCTTTTGAACAACATAGTTAGACTTGTCAGCATGGGCTTTGTTATATATAAACTGTGCATTTGTGCTCCCAACCACAGTAGTTTAATCTCAGGCTTTGTGTGGCTGGGTCTATAAAAGTCAAATCTGGCTAAAGCCACCACTCTTTAGGAGACACTAAAGAAGTTTACATAAGAGACTTATAGACAATCTTAATCATAGTACGTTTGGGTACTCGGTATCCTGGATGTGTTATCTGTGTCTGCCCAATTAACCGTATGTTTTAAGCCATATTAAATCTCTTTACTGCTACTTTAAATACTACACTGAAAGTCATTCACTAGCTTGCTTACTCACAGACAGGATTTCAATTTTTAGTGAATAAACATCTTATGCCTTCCATAAAAACAAAGGACCAAAGAATCGCATTATTCTAACAAAGCATTAGCTCCCTAGCCGGTGAACTAGTCTGACATTTGTACTGAGGATCAAACAGTCTCTTTCTGCTACAAACACTGCATCTCATCTTTGTCGAGGGTAAGGGGAAAAGACGGATCCACTGACCGACTGGGAAAGGAGTGACGTTCAGCTGGGATGGCATGTCTATTGGTAAGGCTTATTACCAAACCTCTGAGATGAAGCAAAGAACCAAAAACTCGCAAATTATGTCAATGTAAATTTATTTTCAGAACTTGCACAAGTAATTAATTGTAGAACTTCCCAAATTAGGCCCTTAAGTTATTTTGTCAGAACGCCATGGAACAGACTAAAACGTTTCTAATATTTGTAATGATGAGTACATATTATAATATTATAAGGGTACAGGCACCCCTATATCACAGTGTTGTAAATATTTTCTGAAACTGGTACAGTACTGAGGGACTTGTATCTTCTGATATATCAAATATTGACTGTCTAGATCAAATTGTACACAATTTATTTGTTGATGGTCCTGTAACTAGTGTATGGACACATTTCTGGGTGCCTTAGAAGTTGTATTTTTCATGTGTGTTAATATGCAGTATTTATACATTGTGAGAAGCTGCTTTGAATAAAAACATTGAAACTTCATTTCAATGCAGTGGTTTTCAGTTTTACACAATCAGAATGAATATGGTAAGTGGTAGCCACAGACTAACATTATGTATGACACTGTATTATATATGATAGAGATATTCTAGGACTTTTTCAAAGGAAGAAGGCATACAACAGGCTGTTTAAAAGAGAAATGAAACTTAAAACTATTTTTAATGGCAAAAACAAGGGCAGTAGAAGATGCTGTAATAAGCATCTTGGCAGTTGTTCATCATTTCTCATGTCATGATGAAATCCAAGAAAACCACCAAGGACTGTCTTATGAAAACATTCCTAGGACACCTTCTCCACCATTATCAGTTCCACTGTTTGACATGCACACATCAGCTAAAGCATCTCTGCTCTGAACCAGCTGCTGCATATGGTGTTCTGGCCCCTCAGAAGGGAACGTGGTTTTGAAGTGCTGGATGCAGCCCAGAACACCTTGGTTTGGCTGTAAGCATCGCTGAGCGCTGATCCAAACCTGCATCTCCAATGACTGGAAGAGTAACTATGAAACTTATGCCAGGGGCAGAAAGGAAGGATATTTTTACAGGGAGCCAGTGTTATCCAAACCACCTATACAGCAAGATTTCAAACAATGACAAACACTTGATTCAAAGGACAACAATTAGTTCTAGCAGTTATGCTGGATAGCTCTAACACAACAGACGCTGCTGGTAACTGTGGTCAGCTATTTGGAGCAGAGGGTTGCGCAATTCAGACTTGCTTCACCATCAGCAAATCCAATTAATTACTACAATGACTTGTCAGGAATTTATTGGAGTTCACAATGGACTGTAGGCAATGTGCACGTGATAAGCAGAGTATGACATCTTCCTTTTCTAAGCATTTCATTGATAAGGTTTTGTTTTAATGCAGATTGCCAACATTTTATGTTTAAATAGATCACTTTCAATTTTATCACCTCTTTTTGTAAGCAGGGAGAGGTGCTCTACCATGTTTTAACCCTCCTCAGCTCTCCAGTCACATCTGTGCATTTGGATCCTGGATGGCTTTGTAATGTCTGTGTAACTGACTTCCTTCATTGGTCACAGAAGTATGTTGCTGCTCATCTAAAAAAATGAAAATGCTCTTTGCAATTAAGAGTCATGTTTGAAACAGCGGCTTTTGAATTGCTGCTGCCTCCTAAGACATCAGATAACAAGCTGCATCTAACATTGGAGTTTCTGCACTGAAAAATGATTTAAGCACTAAGCAGCAATCTTGACTTGTTAAGATTAAGTTAATTACTATCATCTAGAAGTAAGTTATTCACAGTCATCCAGAAATGTGTTTCTGATGTGTCTGTAAATAAGTGCTACAATTTCTATTACTTGGAAAAAAATCAGCAATTTCATACTGCTGTCCTGCCAGCCTTCTGCTTAGTGATTACCTATGCTGCCTGCAAGGCTCCAGGGTATTCACTTTGTACAAGAGGTTCATTAAATGGATAAAGGCATTCACATAAAACTCTTCCCATGCCTAATTATTCAATATCTGCATTATCTTAGCCTCTCATTTGTTTATTTTGTATGCAGCTGCAGTGAGTTGTTTATCAGGGACTCAGACTCCGGCAAGCAATTCCCTCCAAGTCCACTTTTTGCCCATTAGGCTCATAATGAGCAATAACTCCAACCTCCTGCCAGCTGAGCTGCCAAGGGATCCCTGCTGTTCCAAGGGTAGAGGTCAAATGAGCTGTGCTGATCGGCAGCGACATGCCCACTGCTTGCAGTGTGGGTCTGGAGTCAACAACTGCTCGACCCCAACCCTCCCTTTACTCCTTAAAGCAAGCCTTAATAATATCAGTGGTCCAGCCCTCTCTGGGATTTCCTGCCATAATGATCTTTCATCACTGCTTTGCACAGGGCTGCTCCTGGAATGACATCCCAGGAAATGTAAGTTACTAACTGTAAAGCAACCTGCAAGTTTCTTATGCCAGTGGCCCAGCTCATCTGGAAAGAGCAATGGATAAGGTGATCATAGTACCCATCCCATCTCCAGCAGCACGCTGTGCCTAGCTTAATCAGACCAGAAAAACAGGACTTCTTATTTTTCATGTATTTACATACAACAGAATAAAAGACACAGACAGATTTTCCCGGATGCTAATGTGATGCCTATTGGAAAGAAATACCTCAAAATGCAGTAGAGCTGGAAGGATTCACCTTCTGCCCATGGCTATGACTAGCCAGAACATAAGACGGGTCCTCTCTTTGTAATGTTTGATAAATAAAACCACTTCTGGTACGACCTACTGAAAGACTAAACCACCTGAAAGAAATAGGCTGCAATATAGCTGATCTGAAAGGATATCCCAACCGTTTCAACTAAGTATGAGAAAATCCAGCAGCTCCCCATCCCTGATTCGAGCACTTGGGAAACACACTCCACAACTGCAGGTGGCCCTGGGCCAACGAAATGATGAGTCAGCAGCCAGGGTAGGGAATCAAGTGTCAAGAATGCATTTAACCCTCACTCCAGAGAACACTTCTCTTATGAGCAGAATGAAAAAACCCTATTAAAACAAACAAAATCAAGATAATGTGATTTTATTTTCTTTACTAGTACAAGCAACCATCTCGATTTTCTTCCAACTTACAGAAGCAATTTTAATTTAGGAGAAATGCTTAAGAAAATAGGAATCAGCAAACTGATGGAAAAAAAGGCTCACGAACATGTATCAGTGCAGCCCCACAATCCTTCCTCTGACAAAACTCCCACTGACAGCCCTGCACAGCTGAGTTCAGACAGGTTTCATGAGGGCATTATAACCTATAATGCTAAATACTTGCACAGACATAAAAAGGAGTACATTTTCCTAATGAAAATACAGTTCAGCTGATCTGTCATACTCCCAAAGGAATATCCGTGCATGCTGCTTTGCTTCACGGTATTCTTGTGGAGTGTTTGATGAAATCTTGAGATTTCCTAAACCATTTTTAAATTAATCACTCTTAAGAAATTCCCCACTGAAGCATCACTTTGCAAGATCACCCTAGATATTCTACTCAGGATAGCAGAAAAAGGATAAAAAGATTGAGGATTAAAAAAATTTTAAAGACTTGAAAGAGGACCCAGTCCACCACCTGAAAATCTCAACGCTCATTTACAAGGCTGTACAACACTGCCAAACCAGAATGGCAGCATTTTATACCTACTTTCTTACTCACTTTTCACAGGTGTAAAAAACCACACTGGACACATGTGGAGGAGGGGAGGGAAAGGAGGGGGGAAAAGCCTCTAGTTATTACCTTCAGTGTTAGTTAAGGGTAATTATATATAAAGGTAATTACAGGCTGGCTGTGAACTTCCAGCTGGCCCATTAACGAACAGATACAACTTCCAGTCAGAGGCTGAGAACAGCTAGCTCTGCCATACCTCATGCTGCTCAATCCTACACAAATAATTTTTCACACGTTGCCCCACTGAACTCCCACAGCCTGAGCCATCTTCTACAGGAATTCAGCTCACAGCTGGATCTGCACCAAAGATAACCTGGAGCTGACCACAGGCCCAACCTGCTGACAGAACCGTAGGACACCTGGAAGATGTCAGCCTCCCACAGAGGAGCACAGCAACAAGAAGGCTCTCTCTTCAAACACTGCATTCCCGTACACCATCACCTTATGGACTGGAAATACAGAAGTATAACCAAAGAGTAATTCTGAAGGGAAACCAATGTCATTTACAGTGAATGATTCTGTCATGGCTCACACTTCGCTTATAAAAGTGTGCAGACAGAACCAAGTTCTGCAGAACTTCAGTTTTGAAAGCAAAATTCCCGTAGATGCTGGTAAATTCCTCCATTTGAAATTCTTAAGGGAAGAGGAATGTAAAAGATTGTCAGCTTGCAGTATTATGCTTGCAGCTTATGGAAGGAAATCATGACACATCTTTCCTGTACGCAGAAAGCTCTAAGTAATCTTCCAACATCACCCCAGCACTAATTCCCAGAAATCCTAGAGCTACAGAACTCTCCAGAGCACTTTTATGTACACAGTACTCCTCCAAAAGTCTTTAAAAATAGTCTTTTAAAATGTACCGATTACCAATAGAAAATTAGTTGCCCAATCTTGCACTCCTATACCCAGACACCTTCTTTGCATACGCACCTCAGCCTGGGAAACGACAGCACCTATAGGTTATACCAGCTTACACTGCTTGCAACGCAATGAATAAATCCGGACAGTAAGGGAACAAATGAAAAGCTCAAGAAGTGGCACCACAAGACAGATGCAATTGCTGATTTAGCAGCAGAAGAATCTGAACACTTTACAATTTGGGAACTTGCTGAATACAGGCTCTTCACCCAGATAAGAATGTGAATTATTGTTGAGAATTTTATTTATATGTCTCTGCAATTTTTATGCAGAAAGCATAGACTGTTTTAGATAATTTCAGATACTCAGCACTAAATATGTGTCTTACTTTGAAGAAACAACCAAGAAAAAACATTCCAGAGAATGTCATATATTCCTTCAAATGGGGAGATATATTTTACCAGGATGGATGCTTAAGTGGAAATAAATACAGAGACTGTTCTCAGCAATAGTTGTTTATTGTAGTAACGTACTAATAAAACCTTTAGCCAGGTTGTATTTAAATTGCACTTTGATATGTAATACCACAAAAAATGTGCAAAAAAAAAAAAAAAAAACCCAAAACCATTCTTCAGTGAATTGCATTTAGTTGTCATGCGTTGTGCAAATCCACTTAAAAACAGAGAGGATTCCAGTGCCCACTGCACAGCAGCCAGGGCACCGGCAGGCCGTTAGCCATGCTCGATGCCACAGGGGAGGGGCCCGTGTTTAAAAGCACACTTTACATTTCTCTGACAGGAGCTGCAGGAGGTGAAAGAAAAATTTAGGAATATTCAAAGCAATGAAAAAGGCCAGCCACAACCACCAAGAAGTTCCACTGTAAAGGGACTGAAATTGCATTGTAAATGAAAAAAAAAACTTTTAATTCATATTCTTAACACAAGAACAAATAAATACACAGAAGCAGCGAGGCTAGCAGCTCTCCTGTGTAGTCATAATGAAAAAACACCACGAAAATATGGAAGAGCTTGTCGAGGAAGCCCAGATGCTGAACGGGTGACCCAGCAGCAGCCTGTTCCCAACAGCACACTGCAGAGGGTAAGGCACTCATTCAAAGGTCAGCTCGGCAGCAGAGGCACCAAAATGTTTTGCTATGGCTAGATATGGTTAGGTGGATAGAATTTTGTGTGCGTAAGCAAAATGCGCAGTAAGCAAAAGAAACTCAGGACAGCCAGGATCAGTTACAACCGTAAGAAATTGCTAATATTTAACACTGAAAACTACATCAATGAAGATAAAAGGCTCAGAGAAGAAACAGCATAAGAATGAAGTTGAAATGCAGTCCCATAAAACTGCAGTCAGAGCAGAACTTAACTAGACTGTACAGGAGTGAAAAATGTTGATAATGTACTTCCATTATTATCTTCAGAAGATAACAACCAGTAATACCAAGTACGGAGAAATTCTGATTTTCCAACAGCTCCTCTTTCAGCTGACAGGAGTTCACAACTTGTGGTAGAAATGCAATAAACACCTGACACTCTAACGTGTCCCAGAGCTGCTCACAGGACCTTTATATTCCATAGCCAGAGCTGCTGGTGTTTTTAAGACTAAATAACAATAGGCTGCAGTGAGCATGGGCCCCAGTTCCAGAAAAGGTAGCTGCTTGTTCTTAAATCAGATGTTAAGTAACATGCATACAACTACTATGATGACAGATAGCTTATACACGTACACACTATTTTGAAAATTTTCTTTTATTTTTACTCTGTGTGAAATTCAAGCTTGGCAGGCCATTACAGCCTGAATTATGTTTGCAAACCAACATGGTACATTTCTGTACCATTACAACTGTCAAATTTCTTGAGGTCATAGTTCCAGTTCTGTGCAAAATCTGCACTTTGGACATTAAGGAAGATGACATTTATATTATAGGAGTATGATTTGCACCAGGTTAATGTTCCACTTTGGGAACGAACCTTCCCTTGTCATAAAAGCCACTTTTTTTCCTTCGGATCCAGAAAGCTGATTTCACCATGTAACTGACTCATCAAGGAGATCGCTGAGCAGCAGCACCAGCCAAGAAATAAAGATTACATTGCATCTGCAGCTGCTCAGTTCTGCACCTTGCTTCTCCCAAACCCATCTGTAGTTTGTCACCACACTCTGTCCACCCTTGCCCAACGTGCACAGCAGCCTGCTGGTACACAAAGCATCGCTGCTGGCACAGAGCAGGGGGCCACTCTCACCCTTCCAGGCAAGTGCTCTGCTCACAGTCACAGCAATGTGCCTTCTCTCTCGCTGGCCCACTGAACACTTACTGACTCTTTGGCTCGGCACCTGCCTTGCTGTAGGTCCTTAGGATTGAGGCACTGCAGTGCTGGCCAGTTTAAGATCTAAAGTCCTCACGTAGACTTAGCTCACAGACTCAGTTCCTCAAGTTTTACAGATGAAAGCTTTGATTTGAGAGAGACAGTTGCAAGTTCATTTTCTGCATAATTTTATGCTATATTTTCAGGATAATTATGTCTCCTTTATTTCATGTTGCATTATATATCCACTGCTAAGGCATGCTTCATATAGCCAAGCAAAAGGAAAACTTCTCTCACTGATGATTTCATAAAACTGTGCACAGAGCGGGCAAATTCACTGGCTCCAAAGTGGCAGCAAAGTGCTCGGTAACACCCCAAATCCTCCTTTCTCTATTTCTTTTCCATTCTTTGAAGTTGGTATTACAAGAAAGATGAGACCCCAAACCAGGATTTGGCTCAGTTATGCAAGATGCTGTGGTAACACAAAGATGTAAGTTCTGCCATAGAAAGAGGAAAATTCACCATCAGAATTGCCCAGTTGTATATACAGATACATGGAAACGTAATATTGACCTTCCTGTCAAAAATCAATGAGAGATTTTTCACCAACTTGAATGGAAATACGATCAAGCACAGAGATAGGAGGTGTGCCAGTTTTGCTAATCAGACTCTACCTCGCATCACATCTTACTACAATCACCACAGTACAGGGAGGTCTTCAAGATCAATACAAAGCAGAAGGGGAAAAAATATGTTTGTATGAGACTTATAAAAAGGTTTTGAGGCTGAGGATCAAGAGACAAGGAGACAACAGACAAGAAGGAAGAAGCCTGGGTTAACACTTGTTACAAATCTTTGTAACTCCAAGAGAACTGTGAAACAACTTCACCAGCACAGGGGTTAGAAACTAACAGGGTGAAGCACAAAGAAGGATGAAGTCAAAAATGGGGCTTTACTACACAATGCATTTTTATAAAGATAATTAGGGGAACAAAAATATTTCTTTCACAATTGCGACACGGAATTACGCACTGCGCCTATGGATCCCCTGTCAGCCTGCAGAGTGACACGAGAGCTCTTCCTGACCTGAGGGGAAGCGGGAACCAGCCTGAACGTGAGGGACGCAGGAATGCTCTGATTAATTTGCAAAGTACTCCGAAGTCAGTAAACAGCAGTTGTTAACCACAACCACGTGAGGATACTGAAAATTGAGTGTTTTTGGAGTGCACAATGACATTAACAAGCAGTTAGTGGGTATCACATGACTGATTTCAAGTTCACTGTTACGAACATTTGATTCAAAAAATACAAAGGAGCTTGTTCTGTGATGAACAGGAAGACAAAAGGATTAGGGACCTATCTCATCTGAAGAATAGGGCTGCCTACTCACCTCTAGCCAACAGCCCCTTTCAAAAATTCTGAAAGTCATTTTAAAACCCCAAGGAATTATGGAATCTAAATGACCTGTGATGGTGGAAGACCAACAGGTTTTCCACAAGTGACCAGTCATACACTTTAAAAATATCAGATGTTCTATTATATTCTAATCATACTGATGAGAAAATTTTCCCCAAATTAAAGTCTAGTCAATACAGCTGAACTCAGCCACATCACAGCAGATGCAATTTGCTCCCCGTGGTTTACAATACATGTTAGTTACAACCTACTGTTTGTTTTTCTTGTGGGCACATGTCCATTTCTACATGCATCAGTACCATTGTATTTGAAATCAAGCTTATAAGGAGAAAACAGCTACAGAGGTTAAGGTGGTAGGTCTAGCTGTGCAAAATCCAGGTTCAATTCTCTGCTCCACAAAATGTGCAGTGTGACATATGAACTGGTTTTGTCTCAAACTGCAAAGATATTTAGGTACTGTCACTGAAATCACCTAAACCAAATTGTATCAGCCAAGCACCTTACCCCACCATGAGTGTTCCCTTCCATCCAAATTCCTGTGCCAAGCTCCAAAGCCGTGCTCAACTGATTAAGGAAAAAGACTATAGAAATATGAGGCTTTTTAAAAGCTCAGATACAACAGGGGAATGAAGACATATTTTTGTTCCGCATGTATATACCACTCCACACTTGCATGACTGTCTGTTTCTGAGGTGCTAAGGTTCCTCTGAAAAACAAACATCACACAGACTAACCACTCATCCACACACGATGTACGTGAAGAGCTAGATATGTAAGTAAATGCAAAATAAAACTAAGAAATTAGTCACTGAACAATTGAATTTGCAAATAAACAATACACATTGCATCAGTGGTACCTACAAATCTCTCTTAGAGGCACACCCCTATATGGACTCAGACCAATGATACAGCTTAGGCACACTTCCAGAGGTCAGGACTAGAGCGGTGGATCTCCTGCTGAGAACCTGGAGGTTTTAACTCACACTGGATGAGACCCTCAGCAGATAATCAATGATGTAATCTCCATGGGAAATCTACCAAGGATGTGTAGAAAGAAAAAAAAAATGGGAAAAAGAAGTCCCCAGAGTCCCTTACTGTAAAGGACTATTTGTGGATGGTGAGTGAACCTCAGCATGCAGCTCCAACATGAGGCAGAGAGCTGCAAGGGAGTACATATTTCCATCTGGGCATGATTCCAATTTTATATTAATAAACTGGTTCTTTTTCTGTAAACAGAATCAATATCCTGTTTAAAAGTGATTCTCAGAAGAGCAGGATATTAGAAAACATTAACATTAAATTAATCAGACTTCTCCTTATGAAATAATGTTAGTTTTAATGGATACATTTCTTTTTGTTTTTCAACATATATACACATAGGTCCGTTGAAAACCCTAAACATAAGAACTGTGTGCTCATTTTTTTGCAACATTTTTTCCTTACTAAATGGTGATTCCATGAATTCTAAATGAGTGCAACTTCTACTATCAGGGATTATGAATTTAAAATATTGTAGAGTTTTTTAGGTTGAATCACACATCCAAATAAGTTTATTTTTGCTCTTTTATTTCTCAGCAATACTGGCTGTGTGTCTAAGCTTAAGAAAAAAAAAAAAAGCATACAAGGAAGCAGAGATTTCCTAAAACAACTTACTTTATTATAAGCATGCCAACTCCTCATTTCCCTGTCTTTGTCAGGAAACTTCGGAGAATCAAATGACATCAGTTCCATCAGTGAAGGCATTCTAGACCTTGGTTTGATTTTTTTTACATTGCTATGGAATTTCTAAGCTCTCTACAGTTTGTCTGTTGCAGAAGGGCAAAAAAGGTGCCAGTTTAGAGGAAACGTATCCAAAGCAGAGAGATGCCTCTCTGGGAAACATCAACAGAAGCAGGGACAAGGAAGGAGGCCACTAAAATGGAAGGGGGTGAAGCTTTGGGGAACAAAATGTCCAGAGAGATCAGTAATGTGGTTTGGCTTGTGACCCTCATGAATATTAAAAACACTCAGAAAATACTATTTGGGCTGAATGTAGATAAGAAGCTCGGACAGAAGAGAGGAAAGATTTTGCAGTCTTGTTCAAAATCTGAACTCGTACAAAATCAGCTCCTAAGATGAGAAAAAGACTCTGCTGAATAGAAATGAGTTTATAAAACAGGATTACCATGCAAGTCTCAAATTAACCATAGCATTCATTACCAAACGCAGTTTAAAATGCATCACATCCAGGGAAAGTTACTTTTAGAATTTACTTACTCCCTCCAGACTGTCATTCTAAACCTCAGAACTTTGCTTCCTTGCTGACTGAGCTATTTTAACTCTCGTACTGAAAAACTTCAGCATTTTTAGTATGACCTATGATGGAAGTTACACTTGAGAAGAATACACCTGAAAATACCAGCTGCATAAATCTAAGGCTGAGTATCTCTAGAACTACTTGAAAGACTCAAGTGAAGTTTTATTTACTGAGCCTTTTCCCTTTTGTGTTTGCACATTCACGAACAGTAACTTTTTATGAAGCCTACTGGAATCCCCATGTGAGGGTTCACAGCGATGCCTTTGAGGCAAGAAGCAAACATTTTTAACTGTGAGTGTGCTAGGTTAGCTGTGAGCTTCACATCTATCGCCCTGCAGCTGAGATCTCTGCAAACAGTCCCTAACTGTGGATTCCACAAGCTGGTGAGTGGGAGAGGAGATGTGACAGTTCATTCAATTACTCATCCTTCCCAACGTACACTTGGTCTTTTATTACAACATACATAATTCACATGGGGGAAGGAAAGTAAAGCTATTAACAGACTTCAGCATTTCTACCCTTTCAGTAACACATTCCAACAATTTCAAGTCATCCCTCTTCTTTCCGTTACCTTTAAGAGGTGTTCATACCACCAAAACTGCATACATGTCTTTAAAACTGGCCACACAGATCTCCAGGTTTTAGCTTGCAGCTGCCAGTTCACACACACAAACAGAAATGTCCACAGATCAAATCCTATGGACTACAGACACTCAACTGTACTTGCACATTTTGCAAGTGCACAAGTAAAGGCAATCTGCTCCAGAAAAGGGAAAATCATGCTACGGACTGTATGCTGCATACACTGCAAATGAAACAACAGATCATGGACAAGTTGCACTTCTATTGTGCTCCATCTTTCATAAGAGCTTTAAAATAAACACAAAACAATTCTTGCTTAATGCACCTTAAATATGCCTTTGGGATGCCCTGTGGACAACTGCAGAAAGTCATCAGTGCCACAAAATACTCAATACATTTGAAATATTAACCTCCACTTAAACATCCTTATTTTCTATTGTTGCCTCTGTTGGCAGTAATTGCCAAAGGACATCTGTATAAAAAAATTTCTCTCCCCTGTGTCACTGAGTAAGGCTGCAGTACAGCTCTTAGAGGAGTGCTATACAGTGGTGACACATGCATTTCATTTGTTTCTGCAGTCACAAATTTTGATACAGATGATGCAGTAAAATCTCTGAATAGGTGGAGAACTTGCTGTTAAATAATAAAAAGATGGGATGCTGGTTAGTCTTCTGCACTCAAGAAAACAGAGGGATATAAATATAGTCAAAGCTTAAACTAAACTGTCTTGTTTTATATGCACAGTCAACATGGTGGCATGTTTTATGTATGAGACTTTTTACAACATAGAACCACACAGACTCGACAGTGAAAACTGGAATTTTTCACATCTTGAAACAAAAAACAAATTTGTCTTCCACAGTCTAAGCTAAGGGCAGCTATGTTGGAGCAGTTCAATGTTTTTGTTCCAGGCCCAGCCACTAGAATGAGGTAAGAGCTCACAGAGCAAGCCTATCTATTAAAGAGGTTTTATCACAAAAAGTAGTATGAGGTTACACAAGGTTACTCTGATTCCATTTAGGAAGGGTACTTGGTCTGATTATTTGCTTTATACTTTAAGTCAACAGATCATTACACATGAAGACCTACAAAGCCTCTCTCACAAAAACATGCCAGGGTATTGCATGGAAGCAGCTCGGTAAGCTATAGCTGCGCTACAGAATCCTCCTGGCTTTGCAGCCCCACCAAGAGAAAGAGCAGCACAGCAGCTCTGCTGTCAGTTGATAATGTCTTTGCCAGACTCCAACAATTCATGCCAGTAGTCTGTCTAGATGGGGGAGAACAGCAGATAAGTATGGAAGAGAATTAAAACTCATTTGGCAGAATAAGACTTTGCAAGAAGGAGCGAAGGCAAATAAGTTTGGAAGTGCAATGCGAGGTGCCAGCAGAACTAGTATTTGGGGAAACACCCCAAAGAGCATGCAGTATAACATGGCCCTAGATGATGCAATTCTATGTTATTCTTCTCCTTCCTGCTCAGGATGGCTACCCGCTGGGCTTGGTCCGTGTGGAGAACAATGCCGATTCCTCCCATATCACTGCTGAAGTTCACAAGCACGTCTGAAATGAAACGGGTGGCAGTGGGAAGAGAAGGGCAAGCAAAAAGGACAGTCTCACGTTAGGACACCTGAATGTTGCATATTGGAAAGTGATTTCATCCCCAGCTCTGCTTTACTTCCTCATAGCTGGAAATCTTTTGAATCAGACTTTTTCCTACCCTTGATCTTGAGTAGGACATTTCTGAACTCTGGCTAGCTGCAGGGGAAGCTGTTCTCTGACCACGTGATGTACCACGTGGCGGCTGAAAAAAGGTAACTCAGGTCCTCAGAGCCTCTGTTCATAGGCAACCAGTGTTAGTACAAACGCCATCAAGTTTGCTTTGCTTCAGCTCATTACCTGTAAAATGGGAATAGTACTCACATTTCTTGGACCATTTTGAAAAGAAATGATGATTGCAAAGCAAACACAGTAGAGCAGAAAGCCTCTGAAGGAATTAATCAGCTTGTCTACACGGCTGAGTGTGAATATTGTGCATAAGTCAATGGAAAAAAACAAGTTGCTGGCCACTGAATGTACAGGAAGTTCTTTTACAGATTTTGCTCCTGCAATTGCTAGCTTCCAGCAATTTGACAGTGTTCGTTCAACAATTTGCATTAAAGATTTACAGAAGGGATACTTCACTCAGCATTAAACTCAGCTGACATTCAAACTTACAATGAACTGGAAACCAGCAGCAAACATTTCAGCTTTTTAAAGGAGGCAGGCACTTACTGAGATTCCTGCATCTACTGAACACTGCAAAACAGGCTGCAGAACGTTTTACACAGCAGACCTTCCCCTAAGACAGAACTTTTCTTAATGGAGATTATTTTACAACCTCCCTAATTCAGCTACATGTGGAGCAAGAACTACAGACAAATGCTTGCTGTTACAGAAAAGGAATTAACCATGAAGCAACACTGAAAACTCCAAAAATAACTTACTCTCTTTGAACTCTAAGTACTTTGGAAAACACACACGCTACCGGATGAGCATGTATTTATTACTGCAAGCCCTGGCTTCCGTGCTGCAGCCTCCATACATGGTTATTACCAGCATCTGCAAGAGGAGTTTTCACTGCTGTTCAGAGGAGGAGGAAGCAGCATAACATAGACGGACAAAGTATGTGTACGTTAAAAAACAGCCATGAATGCACGCATTCATGTGTGAGAACTGCTGTAGCAAACCCTATCACCACAGATAAAATTCAACTGCTTTTTCTTTTAGCTTCCCTAGTCCTCATGCACTGTAACCTCTCCTCTTTCCCCTTCTGACACGCCCTAAAGTTTCCTGTATTCCGATCTCGTGGTCTTTCGGCAGCACTGAGAACGAATCCCAAGCCTCATGTTACAGGCAGTTGCACTCTGCTGGATCTACTAGGAGGCACTAGTAACCAAACAGGTACACTGAGAGGAATCTGAGCTGTTTATAGCATGTACGAGGTCACAAATGCAGCTCAGTTGACATAATAAATTAATTCTTTACTTTTTATTTCAGAAGTTGAGAGGTGGGGTAGGTGAGAATGACAGCAGATCGTTTCCATGAGAGTGACTGCAGTACTTTCTCGTAACATTTTCATACAACGAAAGGCAGAAGTACATCCTATAAAAGCACTGCTAACCCACCTTCTTGTTTCTTACTCATCTGTAAGAAATAATACTAGATTTTTACCAGTCTGTGTCATCTGCCAAAAACAACGCTGATGTACCCAAGCATACTGCCACTCGATATTCTTTTACAGGTATGAGTGAACACAGCAGGAAGCTGAGATCACATCAATTTCCCAAACTAGGGTTCTCTGTTTTAAAACCAATACATGATCTAGGTGAAGACTTCTGTTATTTTCACAGCAAGTACAATGCAGATGCTCAAATACAGTACTGGGGTTGGTTATTTCTTCTCTCACAAACTGCTCAAATATTATCTTTCTGATGGGATATACTTTTTTTTTTTTTTTTTAATGTAGATATTTGCTGGTTGTTAGGTTGCAAGAAGGACAGAAATATTTCTGTCATAATATATTGTAAAGAACATTATTCTGAACCAGATCCCCAAGCCGTATATTATATACTGTGATCTACTAAAATAAATGGAGCTGCAATAATTTACATCCGTGGAGAATCTTGCTTGTTATGTACTTATACTGAAATATTTTTTCTCCCTTGCTCATAATACAAATATCAAATTTAGAATGCTTTTGTTTCAAAGGTCCTCTAGTGTGCCGTACACTGCACAAGGCACTGAACTCTAAGAAAAACAAAACAGCCAGAAGAAATAATGTTGCTAATTTCTGAACATGCAGCTGATATTTATCAGATTTCGATAACATCTCTAATCTTCCATCACAAAACATCCCTGGCTCTCCAAAAGGCTAAATAACCAACTTCAGCTGCCATGATCTGCACAGAAGACTCTGCTTTAGTAAAATATACTTGCTTCTATAATTTTTCAGTGTCAGTTTCTGCTGCAGATGATCATTTATCCAAGTTTTAATTTCCAAGTGCTGTGCTCTTGACATTTAAAAATATTTTCCCAAGAAGAAAATAATGAAGAAAATACTGACAACAAAGAGGATGATGAAGATGAAGATCTAAGAAAATCTTTTTGGCAAATTTTTTACCTGCCCTAAGGGTGTTTTATGTTTTGTGTGAAAAGAATTCTTGAAATGACATTTTTCAAAATGAGAATTTTCGTAACAGCCTGGGTACTGGCGTGCCTTCTAACAGGATCAAGGATTCAAGGTTTAAGAATTACATACTGTACTGCCAGAGCCCACGTCCCATCAAGGAACATACTTTGCTTACTGCTGTTTAATGACATTGCTCCCAATCTTTAGAAGTGGG
>VXAV01003445.1:623914-637521 GCA_013399715.1 Alectura lathami
CATCTTTCCTGTTAAGGCAACGCCATGTCTTCATAATACCTAATCAAGAATTAAGAACACTGGATTGGCAATACTGCAAAGCATGACCTCTACCACCAGCTCTTCTCTGCTTTACCTTACTGCAGGTCCTCATTGGCCTTGATCAAGAAATGGGAAGAGAAGGAAAATGCAGCTATTAAATCCTGAAGAAATCAGTGATTCAACCCATGGGAAAAAAAAAAAAAAAGTAATAATAATGAGCAGTATATTAAATAATGAGCAGTATATTATCATTTTTTTCTTGGAACTATACAATAAGATCTTTGCTAATCCTGTAACTGACAGCACGCTCAAGAGCTAGTGTATTTTTCTGAGACACGTCATTGCAGCACCTCCTTGTGCTCTGTATTCCAATAATCTGAGATACTGTATCTGCCACACAGGAAAGGATAAGAAATAATCAGAGATACTAAGAAATTAACATGTAAAGCTTTCAACACCACACAGATAACTAAGGCTTTTGTATGCATGCATCTATATCATTAGATTCTTAGCTCAACGCTGCAGAGAGAAGGAATGAAAGGCGTGGATAAACACCGGCCTTGCAAAAAGTTGTCCTGGTGGAAAGGGTTTATCCCAGATGTTCATCACCATCTCAGCTGCAGAGCTCACTGCCCTTCAGAGCAGCTCCCAGCTGTTCGCTTTAAATGGTATCAAAGCCGCTTCAGGCAAAACAAACTAGATTAGCATGGACCTACCTCTTAACACAGTTGGAAGAACTCAGATTAATGAAAGCTGGAAATGTGTCCCCAGCCCTTCCCCCTCCAATCCATTCCTCCTCTCCTTCACGCAGGGAGCAGTGCTCAGTCAACCCCTTCCAGCATCACATGATGCTGAACCAGCAACAAAAGACTTTTTATTGAACAAGGCAAAAATTAGGGGAAGAGGAAAAGCCGGGGAATGCCCTCGCCAGCTGCAGTCTTGGTTTATCCTTGGTTTAGTAACCAACAAGCCATGGCTTCACAGGTTCAATATGTAAATGGTAGAGGCACGAAAGGCAATGTTTTTCCACTCAATGACAAATATCATGCGTCCTCTCCAATGGATAAAACAGAATTATGGCCCAGAAAAGAGTAAACTAACTGTAACTATATTGCAAGACAGTTTTAAACCATCTCGGGTCTTCTCCACTAGGTTCGTGATCCCCTAATCTTCTCAAGAAAATGTTTTACTGTGCAGAAATTTAGAAAGACTATTCAGATTGTGTTACATTTTCCAAACCTAAAGCACCAGAATGAATAATTACAAGCATGTTCGCCCTTGCCATTAGTTTTAAAGGCCTCTAGGGCAAGCTGTTTAGTGCTTGCCTTCAAGGCTGAAAACTATTTTTCCTTCTTGAGAAGCAATTCACAGAATGGCATGGTTTTGATCAAGAAAGATTTGAAATACAGAATAAAAAGAATCCCTCACTATGGGCAGATGCTAGAAATCTCTTTCCCCCACCTCTTCTTTCTGTCTTTGAGGAAGACAAATCACTAAAAGTTTAGACAATATAAAAAAATAACAGCAGCATCAATTTTGAGGCAACGTGTATTTCAGCAGACAGCACATCAGTCAGTTTGGTTTATAGAACCTCAGAAATGATGTTTTAACTTTTACTATAGCTTCTGTCAGTGCAGAAAAGATGCTTCTCTGCTTTGGAGTACAACCAATAATACTGTCACATTCAAAATTACACCTATTGCTTATGCATATGATAACTACAACATGTGTCCTGCAATTAGTGTTCTGTGTGTGTTCCTGTGTTTGTTTGGTTAAAAAAAAAAAAAACGGTGAGAGTGCATGCATGTTACTATATCTAAGAGCATTTTTTAATGCAGCGTGTTATTTGTGAAAACAAAACAAAAGGTAGAGCTGCTGTACATCTCAGGGAAGCTAATTCAAAAGCACTATAATATTACTCTAGAAGCTAATTACACCTCAGCTATGGCAATTGCATTTCTGCAAAACAATGGCAACAAGTTCAGATCAAAACCTTCAGAGCTCTTCAATTTCCTCCTGCCCAGTGCAGATAACAATCTCACCAAGTGGCATTGCTCTTTATTGGAAAAAATAACAAAAGTTTTAATGTATTCTAGCTAAGTCTTGTAGGGATGAATTTAACCCATTCCCTAAAAATACTCTGTCTGGAACAATCCAAGATTATCTTCTTTTACAGAAGATAAAGCCAAAGCAAACAACTTTGTAACAACACACAAAGGAGGAAGCATCAGGGTTGGTGTATGCAGCACAGATGTGAACCAAGAAGGGAAGGCTCTTCCCTTCCATGCTTACTTCCTTGTAAGCTCCTCAGGGCAGAAGCTAGATTTTTTTTTAATCCCGCAGTGAAAAGCACTAAATGAAATACAGCTTTGAGCACTTCTTTATCATCAAAATAATAAAGGTCTACTTCATCCAAACATTGCCTGCTTGGCTAAGAATAAACATGCTGTCTAGAATCTCCTCCTCTTCTGCTTCTTTGCTATAAGATTTCAAAACACTTCACCAGGTTCATCACTGAAACATACATTTGATGAAAGGACTTCCTCAGGATGCTACTCATTCCTACACTTGGGTCACCTGCTGTTGCTGACTCTACCCTGTTTTGCTAACTCCTAATTTGCTTCCATGTGCATGGCCCCACACACATTTACTCCTGTAATCTCGAGTTCTTCGAAGCCACTGGCAAGGGCTGGAAGATGACGACCTGTCTACTACCCACTGGAGACCACAGACATCCCTTCCAGATGCAGCTGGAGACTGCACCCATCTACTTTCTCCTCATTTTCCACCTGGTTGGTACGCTCCAGCTAAGGTGCATCACCATCTTTAGCTAGACTCTACGCTGCAACACAGAAACCTCTGGCAGAGACGTGTTTGGGGGCCAGCAGACTCCCATCAGCTCAGCAGTCTGCAAAAATGGGGCTCAGCCTATGGTCTGAGAACTTCTGAAGTTTCACAGCTGCACTTGGCCAAGAGGTGGGAGAGCACACCAGGAATGGAAAGCAGAGGCAGAAACAAGAAGAAACTCTCTTGGCCCTCTCTGCCATTTATGAAACTGCCTAGTCACAAAGGCAGTCCCCGTGTCACCACACCTGCCTGGAAGCACCTAAGAATCAGTACTGCTCTGACTGGACCACTTACAATGAAAAAGGGTGTTTTCAGAACAGTTTTAGAAAGTGATATGTGCTAACCAATGGCAGTAAGAAAAATCATAGAAACCTTGAGGAACAGTACAAACTTTCCACCTGTAACATCCAATTGTCTCTAAGAGGTAACAACCACTACAGCAGTGAATGCTGAGAAGTCTCTGCCATCATTTCAAATAGTCTCATTTTAATACATCCTTGCTTTTATTGTCACTCAGAATCCAGCCTCTTTCCTGCACCAGTAATGTTATGCTTTCTAGAATGCATTACTGTAAGAAACACACAAGCACAATGCCTATTCCAGAGAACTGCTGATGGCGTGATATTGTCAGCACCAGTTTTAATACGCACTCAGCATGGATGCTAAACAGATCTGGGGCTCTCACCCACACAAAGTAGGCCTCTGGCTCACTCCAGCTCTCAATACTAACAAACATATTAACAAAGTTCCGAAGGCAAGGCAAGCTATATATTCCAGGAAAGTCTATGCAAATAGCGTACCAGGTACATAGTTGCAAGTACCAGGCAGCCTTCTATACACTGTGACAGAAGATGGTGCTGTGTCCAGTTCCCTGGCTCCTATCTTCTGCATGGGTTCCATCCAGCAAGCTGCTGCCCTCCAGTCCCACTGTATCCAACACCAATTTGCAGGCACCCTATGCCACAGAGAAGCCTGCAGCTGGTTTTGGTGACAGACTCCCTCCTGGCACATCCACATGCAACACGGCTACAAGTGCTCCTTGGTGCCACCTGCGGTGTCCAGGCTCCATGGAGCCTTCAGTCTGGAACCCACGTGGCAGAGGAGTAGTGCAGCACGACTGACACAGGAGACGTGACTACCGCCAGCACTCAGTAGTGCACAAAGAGGAATCATTTCCTTCAACAACGTACAGACACACACCCTAGTAAATTTGTAATATTCAAATGCACAAGTCTCTTCTTTTTAAGACCAGAAAATGAGGTTATTCTGGACAGCTCAGGTATCTTGTGTCTGCAGATGAAGAGGATGCTTCAGTGGGGTTTGCACTTCCAATTAACTTTCCCAAGTAATGAGGTGCAAACCCCCCTGAGAAAGCCTGCTTCATCTGTGATACACTCCCTGCGGAAGTGCAGCAATCTAGCAGCCTGAATTCAGATTCATGAGATTTATTTTTTTCGAAATACTCTTTGAAAAGCCACAGGAATAAAAATTTTACATGATAGCCCCTTTTACTGTTTTTCTGTATAGGACAAATAGTATATATCCAGTGAAGAGTGTTCTATCAGTAAGAAAGGTAACAATATTTTATAACCAGTGCCCACAGATAGCTATGTCTACTGGAAACATTCAGCCAGTCTCTGCAGAAAACAGTGAATTCACTGCTGAGAATTAAGTTAAGGGTGCTACTATAAGATTTCACAATTTCTCACTTACTCTAGATAGTGAAATTTATAATTTACTCTGGCAATTGTGTCAATCCATGGACCTGTATCTGCTTTCACCTGAGCTCACAATAAATCAGAAGTTAACCACTTTAACCACTTCATCATGAATTGTACTGACACAAGTTTAAGAACGAAGGAATCCAACACAGACGTCGATTCTGCATACCCTTTGCTAATGAAACCAGCTCTGCTATTGTTTATACCCCAACTGAACACTCTCACAATCATTTGGATACAATAAACAGCTCTTGCAGATGGCTGACTGCTAAAGAGAAGAAAAAAAGAGGTGGATAATGGCCACAGTGAAAGGCTTTGATAACAACGCATTAACTTCATAAACTCGCATCCTGCAGTAATATAAGGGAACATTCAGCAGACCACAAGCAACAAAGGGAAACGTGGATGACCTCATCAGCCATTAAGTCTGCTGTGCCTTGATCTAACAGCATGATTCAAAAGAAAAACCAGGGAAATTTGTCAACAAGCATTTCCTCAGCTCAGAATAATCCTCAATTGTTGTGGCTTTGACTCAGCTCCATTTGGGAGTGTCAAACAGACCATGAATGGGGAGAGCACTGCACAGACTGCTGCTATGTTCTACCAATTCCAAATCGATAAAACCAGTCCATTGAGGCAAAAGCTTTGTCTGTAGCAGCTTTACTTTATGCTAGACTAGAACTGGTATATGCCACCACACTCTAGGAGGGAAAGGAAGATAAGCAATTTCATGTCATCCTCCTGCACCCAGAACTTCCAGGCTTGTACAAAAGAGTAGAGCAAGCCCCTGAGGATCACAGTGCTCCTGAAAAGCAGCAACTTTCATACTGCAGCAGTGGAAAGATGTTCTTTGGTGATGGGAATTAGTTGGAGAACCAAGAACAGATGAGATGAATACTCATTATTCAAAAGTAGGATTAAGCAGTAAATGACAGTTTGAGGATGTAATTTATGAGGCAGAATGACACAATCCCATGCCATTTAAAGAGCAACTTCTCAACCTGCCCCCTTACTTCCACATCCACTCTTTTCCCCTTCCCTTAAATGTGAACGAGCAGGGGAAGAGGCCTAGTGCACAGAAATTGCATATGGATACATACCTATTCTTTCATTTGTTTGTGAAAAAAAATCTGAGCTCTGGAGTGTACAGAAAGAAACTGCACATGAAAAAAAAAAAATAATAATAATAATTTCAAGGCATGTTTTACTACTCTAGCCAAAAAGTATTTCTAAGTCGCATACAAGGCAACATTTGACTTTTATGATCTGGAATCTTCTTATACAAATACTGACCTAGTTTTCAATAGCAGTAAGGGTACTTCATACGTTGCTTTACTGGCTTCACATTTTGCTTTGTCAACAAATGCAACCGTTTACAATAAATAATCTGTGTTGAAATGTTATTTTTAAAACTTCTGATTTTAATCTTATGAACTGCAACATATTCTAAGTTCTTTATTCTAGTTCCATCCTTACAAATCTACTTTTTGGGGTTCAAGACAGCAAGTGTTTCTATAAATTGCAAGTGCAAAAATGCCTCGTAAGATGGGTTGCAAAGAGAGAATCGAGGAAACATTTAAGAAAACACAACTGAACAAAGCAGGAACATGGATTATAGGGGAGACTTTTTTTTTTTTTTTTTAAAAAAAAGGTATTTGAAAACATACAGTTTTTTCAGAGCTCTCTCATGAGTCAGCTAACAAGGAAGCCTCTCTGTATTTTGTGTGGCTTTTGAGGGTCTCAGTTTAACACAGACTTGAAGGATTAAAAAAATACATATCTACAAACACAGAACTAAAGAAATAAACCAAAATAAAGTATGTAAAGTAACCCAAAGCACTCTGCCCGTGGCTGGTAATACTTCATAGATATGGGAAAAGACGCAAAGATATGGAGTCAGCCTGACAGAACTCACATCTGAAATCAATGGGAGAGTCAGGGACAGAGCCATACTTCCATCTCCTTATCTACGCACCAAGCTACAGTTCTTATAAACGTAAAAAAATATATATTCACAGCAAGCATGGTTCTATCAGAAAGAGGGTAAGAGAGAACAGTCTCGTTGAGGTAAATACTTGTTTGTAGAGATGACTGCCTGTCTCAGCAATACCCTAGTGACCATCCTGTCTGCACTAATAATTGGGGTAAGCCCCTCTGTAACTGCATGAGGTCATGTTTTTCTTCCAAGCACTAGTATACTACCATCCTTGTTATCACTCCTCTCCTCAGATTCTCTCAAAAATTAGATTATCTTCAGGGCATCCTTCGCTATTCCATCATTTTTGGTATCACTCTCACCATAGCAGAAAAAAAAGGAAAAAAAAAAATAGCATTTAGAGTTTGAAACACAATGATACTCATGTATTGGGAAGGAAAAAAAGAGTGAAAGAAACGGATCATCCTGGAACTGCCAATTTTTTGTATCCTTTGAGGATTAGATCCAAGCTTATAATTTCAGTGAGCAATTATCTAAATAGAAATGCTCTAATTGCACTAGGATTGTGTTTTCCCTGGAGTGTTATTTCTTTCAAGTATCCTGCTGTTTATTTATATTCAGCTAAATAAAAGGTATGCTGAGCTACCCAGCGATTTACACTGCAGCAGGGATGCTACCACTGGTACACAGGAGATTGCTGGTATAGCACAGAAAACCCTCTAGGCTCTTCTAACTTACTAGAACTAAGCCCATTCCAGGCTCTGTCTTATAAACTCACAGTTTAATAAAGAAAACAAAGCAATTCTTCCTGGATGACTGTCAATGAGCTGCTTTGTTGCCTGTGCGATCAGTGCCAGCTCAGGGAGAAGCAGGAAAAAAAATGAGGCATCATGCACGACCACCCAAGGAAAACAGCTCATCCAGCTTGGTACCCTGTACCTCTGGAAGCAGCAAACAGGGTAGGGGACAGGCCGACCTGGAGGCAGAACAGCCGCACACGTTGTTCCCTCAGCAGCAGCAGTGCTTACACCGATCGCGTCAACACATCCCGGCTGCCACAGCCAGTGCTACAGGGAACGGTACTAAGCCGTCTGCCAAGACACAAACAACCTGACACTCTAACACTTATTGATGTTTTGGACCTAGTAAGCGCAGAAGGGTTGTACAGGCTGGCCGCTGTGGTTATGCACCTTATGCATCATCGCGTGAGAAAAGTTCTGTCTTCAAGGTTAATAAACTTGTAAGATGAGCACATGTTTGAGGGGAAGGCAAACAATCTTCTTCTCAGAAAATTGTGCTAAGATGGGCCCCTCTGTCTCCTTGTCCAGAATTTTAGCAGAAGGACAAGCAGCAACAAAGACCTCAAAGATCATTGAACTCCCCCTGAAAATCAAAACAGATTATGCTAGGGCAGAAAGCTTTAGCTGCAACACCATTGGGTGGCGTGTAATTCTCAAACAGACAATTGAAGAGGGTTCCTACTGCACATCAAAAGTTATTTCATGTCTTAATTTGTGTTCATGTTTATACACAGTAATGGAGATACAGAAAAAAGCAGAAAGAGACAAAACTAAGAGTTCAGAAAAGGATCAAATTCAGAAGACTGCGTGAAAATTAGGCATTCAGGGTACTAAATATCAAGTCATGAATAATTCCCTAGAAACTTTACCTAAATCCTAATAGAGAGTAACAGCTTTATGTCAGCTGTAAAGAAACAAAGAATAGCATGTTAATCCTGTTCCTAACGTGCCACCATTAACAGAGAATTTACAGGAGCAGTAGGTGAAGAGGATCTTTATCTGCTTTAATTTTATTCCAGTGTAGAATAAACTGTACAATTTAGTTTAACTGTTTCCAAACAGGTCAGCAACTTTTGGAATCAATGGTCAGTTCTCACTTCAAACCCAAAATGCGTGACAAATAGGAGTTTGTACCTGTCTAACTTCTGTTAATCCTCACCACACACAACATGCACAGAGCACCTGTTGATGAGCCACAGGCATCCGTGACATAGGTCCCAAGAATANTAAAAAAAAAAAAAAAAAAAAAAAAGTTAACTAGCAACTAAAATCATAACAGCCAACAAATTCCAATTCCTCACAGGGATTGAAAAACATTCATTTCAAAAATACGCCTACTTAAAGTCAATTTTCTATGCCATCATGAACATTACCAGCAGAGAAACAGCATCTACTCACTTGTCCTTTAACAATGAGCGAGATTACCGGGAGGAAAATAAACATGATAATTTCTTGTCCAAAGCTGTCACTCAAATTGATGGAGAAATTGGATCTTTCCACAGCTGAATTAAGGGAAACACACACTTGTTCATTTTATTGCTTTTCTCTACTTATCTGACTGAGGCAAAAGAAAAGGTAGAACCTGGGACATCCAGCATCAGAACAGATAAACCCTACCTACAGAAATGCAGAACAGGAATTAGTGGCAAACAAAGGGAGCACAGAAACAGCTCAGATTGAGAACTACTCGTGAGCAAAACTCCTGCTCAACCCACTGGGCATTCTTCTGGAGCAGTGTTTACTTACCCTGCAAGAGCAACGCATGAATTGACATGCTCCAAAAACTTCCGGGCCCTGTGTCACCATCACGTTTGTTAGTGCCTCCATTTTACACATTAACACCTACCATGAAGTTTATCAAACATTTGCCAGTACTAACACCAGAACACAGGCTATGCAAGTAGCCATTAGCATTGGAGTATCTCATGCAGAGCAGAACAGATTTGACAAAAGAGGCAGAGAATTCCAGAATGGCTTGTGGGCTCACAGCCGAAGCATTATTACGTAGGACAGAGATGCACTCAAGGAACAGGGCTAACAGCCTGGTTCTCTTGTGGTCAGGGAAGGTACTCCAGCTACTAAGACATTCCTCCTGCAGACCAATGAATTTTTGGGACCTTCTCAATATTTGCACTTCAAGATTGCTCCCAGATCAGGCAAGACAGGCACAGAAATGCTCAATCTGTGGATTGCAATGCACCTCAAGCCTGAAGATAGGTTCTAATCATTCCATTCCCTCAAGATTTTTTCAACAGGGCTAAAAGTAGACATCAGGATGCTGAAGGAACTTAGCTGGTGGAAAGTTAAAGTGCCTAAAACAAAGTTTCCTTATTTAAACAATTACAGAGTTAATGAGCTGTTCTACATCAATAAACTGCTCGCTCAAATAAGCTCCACTAATTTCTCTGGCTCAAGATCCAAGCTGCTTCTCAAATCCACGTTACTGTGAGTTATGAGGTCTCTGCAGCACTCATCTAAATTCTCTTCTGTCAGCGTGTTTACACATCGCTAGAAACGTTTGGGGTTGCACTGCAGCAACAACAGCCATCCACTGCAGGCAGCCAGCCCAGCTGTCCTGGACCTTCAACAGCATTCTGAGGGGGGTGGCAGTTGGTGAAAGACTTCTTTTACTTTAGAATGGGCTCTCAGAAGAGTCCCTGAAAGTCAAAAAAGGCAACAGCAAGGTATATGAAATCTCCACGTTCAGATTTCTAGGTACCACACCTGGCCAGTTCTGCATACTGCTTTTTCCTGGCACATTCGGCAGAATACTGCCTCCAACTCCATGCCTGTTCTGGCTCCTACCGCTAAAGCTGTACCTTTTAGGGTCTTCCCCTTTTCTGAACCATTTTCTGGTTCAGCAGGTGGAATTTCTTCCTCTAAAAGGCATGAAATACCTCCCTAGCCCATTCTAAACAAGTTTGCTTTTTTAAAAAATTTATTTTCAAGACAAGCTTATGCTTATCGACTAATTTCACTGATAAAATTTAGAACATTAGAAATTTTCTGTCAGGGATGGGAAATAATTTTTTATATTTGTAATGTTAATACGAAATACAAAGAACAGTTTTCACTGCAATTAATTCAATTGTTTTTTTTTTTATTTTTTTTTACAAACACATTCTAGGGAGAAACGGTATGTTGAAGGCTGCAGTTTGCAATATGCTTTCTTGTTTTAAATTCCTCCATGGATTCTTCCCAGTTTGTACCCCAAGCTTAAATTCTACATCACCTCTGCTTCAGTATCTCCATCTCAGTAGAAGACAGTTACACCATGTTTTCTGTTATTACTGGTTGCAGCAGGATTGTATTTCTGTTTATTATTAGCATAGTATTCTCTCGCCACACGTTCTTTTCTAGCTGCCTCAATGCTGCTGACTTTCTTAAATATATTCTTTGAACTGTGCTCCTAATTTCCTGCGAATAAGACTCTTATTTGCAGCTAGCTTCTAACACAGTCTTCTCTTCCTCATACATATTCAAATATCAAATAGAATTTCTACATCTCCCGTATCTTATTAATTTTTTCGGATACTAATAAAAATGTCAAGATTTTTTCAGAGCAAAAACTGAAGCAGTGTCCCAGTTATATTCATCAAATATACCAAAAGCAGTGAATCAGCTGCCTTCCTGGTGGAACTTCAGCTACAGTTTAGTCTGATACACTGGCTAACAGAAGCCAACAGATGTGCACTGCCCCTTTTCACAAGGACAAAACCAATTTATTCCACTAGTGTCCAAGAAACAGGCAAGCCTGAACACTTACAGCACCACAAACAATTATTCACCATTTTTGTAAATATTCTGCTTACGCACAAACATTTTAAACCACGTTCAGTGCACTAAGTACCTTAATAAAACAAAGACACAGGGATGCAAACTGTTTTTACAGACTTGCTTCACTGTCAGTCATGACCTCTCACGCCCAGCAGGCAGAATGCGTGTGTGCAGTCGTGTGTTCCCATTTTACGCTCTAGGGAAGTAACTGGGTTTTGTTCACATTAAACCTTTGAAGCCATCACTGGCTCCACACAGTGTTCTTCCCTAACATGAATGAAGGCTATTAGCACATTACTTTTCTCCTGTCTTAAACCAGTCCCTAAATGAAGATGTTTACCTGCAAATGCAGGTGTAGCTATACTACATCAGCTTTTAAGGGCCAGAAGCTAGTAATGCACCAGGTCTAAAAAATTCACCAGTCTGGAACTGTTTGCGAAGTTTCTGAAAAGCAAGTCAAAAAGAGAGACCGAAGTTAAACATGCAGAAATAATTGAAAGGCTATGCTAAATTCATACACGGTGTACCACAAAGCCAAGAAGACAGTATCAAATGGGTTTGCATTAAACAAGAGGTAAAAAAATCTTCAGGAAAAACAGAACAATGGCACAATTTAACATATTTGTACTTGCGTCAGATCCAACTGAATGCTTTGGAAAGGATTCTGCTCAAAGTGAAAGGTGAGCGGAGGACGGGAGATCAGGAAGGAGACGGGTACTTGTCATTAACTAAAAACAATTTGGGAAAATGCAATGAGTCGGAGTAAACACTCCAAGCATTTGGAAAAATACTATAGCACTGTCTTCATTCCCTGGGTTGTTATTAAGTAGAAGGCAAACAAACGTTTATTTGCAGAAGCAGAGCTTGGAGCTCTGCCAGGAAGGGTCACGTCTAACAGACATCATTTATGACTGTATGAAGTGCAAGAATATTAGTCACTGAATGAATAACTCCGAGGACGTTTGTTACCAGGCACAAAATGATCAGAACCTGTTAAAGGAGGTTAAAAATGAGAACTTTTTCACTCAGGAAGCTGTTATTAGCTCAGCACGGTCTCCACTTCAAGTCTACAGAAACGCATTTTCTAGCTCCTGCTAAAGCAGCCATTACAGGCAGCACTGCTGGCCTTTGTAAATTCAAGACGTGACAATGTCCTCTTGTCTCTTGCAAACCTCCACCAGCATCTCTGACGTTATCAATTGCCCATCCCTTCCTCCCTGCCTTTCTTTTCAGAGCTACACTCAGTAGCACCCTCCTTCTCCTCCCTTCATCCACTGTGGACATCTCACATCTTGCTGCCCCTGTTACCACAAACCAACCACACCTGGCAATCCACTTGCTCAGCCTATTCTGTTTCCAACACAGCTCAACCCAGCGCAGTACCTCTGGCATCGTGTATCATACATATTGTGCAAAAATTTCTCTCAGGCATAATGATGGCTCTTAAAACTCAAACTTTGCCACACAGTGACAAGGTCTTCACATTACCAAAATTGCATTCCCTCCTCCTCCGCTCCCATCCAACTCCTCATCAGTCTCTAGCGTGACTCAACCCAGTTGAAAAGCAGCAGGTTTGCACGCCACTCCATTTCCCCCAAGCAAGACACGCTATACAGAGGAAATAAATAAAATGTTTTTTAAAAGCTATTTTTGGTGCCCGGTCTCTGGTGAATGATAGGATCTATCTGGTTTCATACATTTCTTCTAACTAGGAATTGTTCTGCATTACTCTTGGCTCAGCCAGAGTGGTATCGCCATTTTGCAGCCTACTCCGATGGCAGTAGCACAACGCCCAGCAGCACACCAAGGTTTTCTTCTAACTCATCAAGCTGACAAACGTATTTCACAACTGTTGTTACAGCCACTGCCTTACCCCCAGGGCCATGGACAGGGTAACAACTGCCCTTGCACAAATGCACTCTTCCTACAGCCTTGTGCTGAGGGCCACCTTTTACTTGCCAAAACGCCAGACTTCAGCTAGACTTTGAGGTTTCCAACACATTTTTATCAACTTCTCTTCCAAACAGTAGCCAGTTTACTGGCTAGCTATGAGATGTTTATGTATACATTCTCGTCACCTACTCACTGGTCTCTTGTCAGTATGGTGAGCTGGGCTAAGATTTATACAGAACAAAAGGGAAAGAAAAAAAAATTACCACCATGCATCATCCTGAGGAAAATGAAGTTAAACTACCTTATTTTCATGAGTCATGAGGGACTGAAACCAGAAGGAAAATTTGTCTGGATGTTGCAGAGACTGATACATCATTATGATTGCAGGGTTTTTTTTGTTTGTTTGTTTGGTTTGGTTTATTTTTAAAGAGTTCCACACTGTTAAATTTTGCCAAATGAGTTATGCCAAGTTTTGAGTATCCTCTGCTAGCTACTACTTGCCCTTGCTTGTAGTCAAATTACTCAAACTGATAGCTGTCAGCACTGTGGAGAATTAAGAGCCCTCCTGGGAAAGTATCCTCAAACCTACAAAAATAACTGCAAAAGAATCAA
>VXAV01003445.1:666677-678832 GCA_013399715.1 Alectura lathami
GGGCGTCACGAAGCGTTTCGCTAAATCCCCCCCGTTGAAAAATCGCCTGCAGGTTTATACTCGGGTTGGCCAGCTGTACTGAGAGTTCTGCTACAGTTATGCGTGGAAAATAACCCGTTCTGTGCCGGCGTTCAGCGCAGCTGCGGTCCTTCCCGCTCGTCTGGGGCTCGGTGTCCATTTCATCTGCCTGCTCCTCACCCCTCTGCGGTGGGGCACAGCCCCACTTGTGAGGTGGGACGGACATCCTGCACCTCCTGGCAGTGGCAGTTGGCAGCCTGTCACAGCCCAAATGCTGAGTGGTGTTGATATGCTGGCTTTTTTGTCTTTTTTTTTTTTTTTTTTTAATGTCTGTGAATAACAACAACAAAAAGCAATGGGTGCCATTTTGGAGGAAAGCTCTATCGCTGTAGCACTATTGAGTTTCTGTGGGGAGGAGGGCAGGCAGGTGGAGCCACAGCTGAGCCAGCATCTGTCTGAGTGCGGCCTTTCATCAGGACACCCTTGTTTTTCTCAAAGTCACAATGCAGGGGGTGGGAGGGTGAATGCTGTTCCCACAAAACTCCAAGCACAGCATTCCTGGCTGCCTTCTGAAAATGCAGCTCCAGCGGGTGAGCAGTGAACCAACTCACGGAGTGAAATGGCAGAGAGTCAGCAGCGTGTTGCAGGTCATCGCCTGTGGTGAACAGAAGGAAGTGGTCCCAAGGATACTTGCAATCTCTAGTTGCTTTATTTCCATGTTCACCTTAGATTTGCTCATTAGTGTTTGCTATGAAATTCAGTATTTCAATTTCCGTTTGAAAACAGTGAAAAGAACAGAAATGGAGTAGAAATGTAACGTGCGCTAACAGTTTTTGTCCTGTATAATTATTCTATCTTGCGTGTATATATGAGTGGAGGTAAAAAGGAAGTTTAAGGTGGTCATTCGGGCTCAGCAGACAGCAGTTGCAGTTCTCGACTTGCTCTGAGTGTATGCAGCAGCCACCAGGTGCTGTGAGGACGGCAGCAGTGTGTTGTGTGGCTTGAGTTCAGGGTTTATGGTGGGTGTGGAAATGCTGCTTTCTGAGCAGCGCTGAGCTGACTTATTAGCATCTTGTTACTAAATCTTGTGACAGCTTGGGGAAGTATTGAAGCATGGATGCATGCAGATTTTCAGGAACACCTGGCTTATTCCAGTGTCGTAATTGAGAGTGGAATATTACAAGGCTTGAGGGAGACTAATTTTCTGTATTTTAGATAAAATATGTTCGGTGTTACGCATGGCTTCAGAATGCATCTTGAATGTAAGGATGAAGGCATGAAAGTGAAATAAATCTAGGTGCGCAACTCTGCTTCTCCAGAGGGGGGTGGAGTTGGATTAATACTATTATTTTTCCTTTTAAGAGAGAACTGATTCCCAAGACAAAAATATTTTAGCACATTGCATTTGTCAGTGAAACATGAATTAGTGAAAACAAGGTGTAGTACTCAGAGAGCAAGCAGGTGCTGCAGAAGAGAATGCAGCAGTGCTGAAGAGAAGGGAGGCTGGCTCGGTTAACTGTCATCAATGGAAGTAGCACCAGTAGGGTCTTCTGATGACAAAAACCATGAGGTGTTGTCCCTGCAGAAGACATTTGCTTAGGGGAGCAAGATGAGCTGTGAGTACATGCAGTAGTAGGAGGTCATACTCTTGTGAACTGGTGACCGAAAGATGATCAGTCCTAGCTTGTAACAGGAGTAACTGAGATGGGAAACACTTGCAGAAGTTACTTGGTCACAGGCATAGGAGCCTTTAGGGTCATGCCCCTGAGACAAGGACAAGCCTGAAACATTTCAGCAGGGTGTTTGCTGTCTCTGTAGTAGGGTAGGGATCTGATTCAAATAAGCTGAAACAAACCCTGAAGAGGTGTAGAAAAGGACAACTATGGATGATGAATGGCAAGTGTGTCCGACAGAGGGCAAGTGGAAGAACTTGGCTAGTTTGGCCTAAGAAAGATATGATGAAGCGTTGATTTCTAGCTGTTTGTTTGCTGGCTCCTTGGCTTAACCGAGCCGGTGAAAAAATGAGAACAGTGGCATTTAATTTAGAAACTGGCATTTAATGTATTAGGCTTGAGAACTTTTTGAATACTTCCATCTTTTGTCTATACTATTTTATGGAGAGAAGGGGAAGATTGTGTAGTTTAAAAATGAAACTGGAGGAATTAATGGAAAGGATTCTGTGGATTCCTATGGTAGCACAGAGACCGTAGTCAGTGGTGCACTGGGAAGGGTGGCACGCCCTTCGGGTAGGTTACCAAGTGCAAACATTACGCTACCCCAACAGTTCTTACAGTAAGGCTGAATTCAGTTCTTTCCTCAGTGCAATTTACGACCTCCTGCTCCCCAGAACGCCGTACACAGTTGGCTATAGCCTGCTGTAATGTACTGTTTTAAATTAATCCAACAGGCAGAGTAAATCTGTCTGCTGCAGGGAAGCAAGACGTCAGGAAGTTCACCTTGGCTAAACCAGTAGTGAGGATTGCTGCTCCCTGTTTGCATTGCTGATACAAGCCTTAAGTGCTGGCATTCCTTACGGTGGGAATGTCTGCCTTGTGAGAAGTTGATGGAACAAATACCTACCAGTAACTGTGGCAGTAGGTGTTGTGGGAACGAAGAAAGGCCTTGTGAGAATGCCTGAAATGGGAGATTAACCATTCGGAGCCAGCAGGGCTTTGAAGATGGTCACAGCAAGATCAGTGTCTGGTTGGGGTTACTCATGTATGTATGTAGAGCATCTCTCAACTTGTCACAACAAATTTGTGATCCGTGCCTAGAAAATCTGTTCCAGCTGTTACAACAGCTGCTTACTCATGTTTATGTTGCTTTTAAAGGCTTGACGTTATTCTATACCCTAGTCCTTCAGTAGTTTTCCAAATCTGGCTGTGGTTTACCTGCAAAGTGCCTGAACATACTTCCCATGTTACCGTGTCGTTTATTGGATTGTAATGTTAGATACAACACACTTTGAATAAGTTCTTACTTGTTCTTAAAGAACTCAAACTGCTGCTTACTAAGCTTAGTGATTTCAAATGTAGGTTTGAATTAAAGTGTTAAATCTTCTATTCCCTCTGAAAATTTTAAGACTCTCACCCAGTAAATTGTTTCTGGGAAAATTTGGGGTTAAAAAGCGTGATTGCAGCCAGTGGGGCTGGAGCAGCTAGATTTCACAGTGATTATTCAGCAGAGATAAAATATGCCTGCTTATGACTGGCTTCTCCATGGGCAAAGCTGCTGCACATACAGAACGATGCTTAAAGCGTTGCTGCGTTACGCGAAAACGCCCTTTTTAGAGAATTATTGTGGAGGAGGTGGGTTGTGAGAGAGATGGCAGCTGATGTTGGGGTCAAGAGGCTCTACACTTTGCTTTTTTGAGTCTGGTACGTCATTAGTGAAAACGATCCTGAGGCAGCTGGCAAGTAGCAGGGTTGGTTATCTAGAAATATAACTGACATGGCTTGAAGGGAATCTTACACTTTACACGGAGTATCTTAGACTGAGAGATGATTTGAGGAAAAACAGAATCTTTGGAACGTCCCACTAATTTGCTTTGTGGTATTCCTGAAGTGCAAGTGAAATAAATGCTTTAAAAGCAAGAGTCGGGTAGCAGAGAACACAGTTGTTGGGTTAGGGCTGACTGCGGCACGGTGGGAACCCCTCCATGCTCTGGCGGCTGCTGTGCTCTGTTGCTTCACCTGAGACCACCGCACTTTGTGGGTTCTTCGCTAGGGTCTAACCTGTGTGAACAGAGGCAGCTGGGGAGACACTGGTGTATGAAATCATTGCACCACTTCCTGTGCTTACTGCCACTGCTATCATGCTGAGGAAAACCAGATGCAGAGCTCAGATAGGGCCTGCTCCAGTAATTCTTACCTGAGTAATATCTTGGAGGTGCCATCGCAGGCTGCTGCAGCTGGCTCTGGGGGCTTGGGCAGCCTCCTGCACAGTCTCATGGTGTAAGGAGACTCACAGCTACCCTGAGCATCAGGCTTTTGCTCATAGTTTGCTTTTAATTTTTTGCTAATTCAGTTATTTGATATTTCTACCGAGACTCTCTTGGTTGGGTTATCTCTAGAGAGATGTCCTGTCCACTTCTCCTGGCTGTCCCCTCTGTAGGAATAGGCTCTCTGAACAATTTGGATGGTCCCAGCAGTGCATCTTTTTTCTTTTTTTAAAGTCCTCTCTGAGCTAGTTCTGTTACTTTGTTCTGTTGTGTGCATGTGATAGTACTGGTGAGGTAGAGTATATACTTTTATTTCATTTCTAGATATATCATATTGGACTGCACAGGTAACTTCATGTTTGGAGTTTCAGAATTAGCATATCAGTTGTTTCATGGACTTGGTGAATTTTGGCTGGTGATCTGAATTAAGTGGCAGAGTGAACTTCCATTCTTTGTGTTATTGCAGGTAAAACTAAATAGTGCCAGTAGAATTCCAGTGTCAGAGAAGTGTTGTGTTACACAATGTGAGACTTATTCTAACAGAGCTTCAAGTAGCGCTACGAACAAAAACCCACATCGGCTTGGCAGTGCAGCGTAGTATGTGCAGGGCAAGGTTTTTGGCTCGATGCAATCAGTGGGTACAACTTGCAGCCTCAAGCAAATACCTTGGAAGAGGTAAACAGTACAGTACCAGTGCTCTACAGAGCTTGTTATGATTTCACTTTGTAATCCAGATATATTTCTGTTAAATTTGCAAGATAGCATCCGAAGAGGTGGAAAATGCTATTAGAAAAGTCCATACAGTGCTTTCAGCTCATTGAGGCGTTTGAAATAGCTGAGCCAATGCTGGTGTGTATTCTGAATGTTGCCTTTAATTGCAAACCTGTAGAATTGTTGTCACCTTCTCAATTTATTCTTTTTCAGGATGGAAAACTTAATGCACCAATAAGGAAGGGTTTGAAAACTCCCCAGAAATTCTACTGCTGTCCTATTGAAGGCTGCCCCAGAGGACCAAACAGACCATTTTCACAATTTTCTCTTGTAAAACAGGTATTCCTCTTTCCTGGAGTATTATTCTCATACTGATTTGGTCCTGATAGTGCTTAATCTGGAATGCACACTTTCTCATTCAGGTATGAGCAAAGCCCTCACATGTATGCAGAGGCTGGAGATGTATATGCAGAAACTCCACATGGGCAGAGGGTTGATGAATTTGCGTGTTGGCATCAGAGGACCTGACGCTTTTGGTCGGGCAGATGGCGGTATATTCTGCTAAAACAGAAGACAGATTAGTTAAGATTGAGAAAGGTCAAAGAGGGGAAAAATCAAGTCACAACCAACAGAAGTTTGAAATGTGGCTGATGCTTTTAAAATGCTTTTTTCCAGTGGTCAAGATTTAACAGTTTATCTCTGCCTATCAAAATACATTTGTTTACACATTACTTGATTAAGAAAACATGTAAGACATGTTTATTTGTGAAAGATTAGTAGAACACTTTTGTTGGTCACCTGCGGTAGCCTGGACTGTAGGGGATGAATGGCTAGCACTTGGTGCCCTAAGTGGAAACATGGCAGTGTTTGCTCTGTAGTAGACTTGTGGACTTGTTTGACTTGAAACTGTTTGCTCAGTTGTAGATCCTCAGGAGTATCTGTGTGTTGCAACATACACTTACTGTGCTCCTTGGCAAGATTCATCTTTTGTGAATAAGAACATTCATACAGCATTAGGGCATGTAAATTTTTATCTGCGTTTTGCAGTGGTGGAAGCTGCTGGTACAGAGCTAATATGATCAGGAGCCTCCCAGAACTTTCTGTAGTGCGAACTTTGTGTATGCACAAAATACGTGTAAATAAAAACTCGTTAATTGTTTCATTCCACCTCTTGCCTGTACTCCAGCTTGGGCAGTGACATTTTTCTACTCAGTCTCAAGTTTTCTCAACTTGCAGGCAGTATATATTTTAAGATGCACATACTGCAAGCAGATTGGCAAGCTTTGAATGCTTTCCATTGATTTTTTTTTTTTTTTTTAAGCTTGTAACCCTTCCTGATGAGACTTTTGAAAATATTCTAATTCTACTCTTAGGTGCTATTTAATAACTGAAGAAACAACGCAAATATTACCTTCCCTACAAATGATTTCTTGAACTCAGCTGAAGGCTGATGTGTACTTTTCATTGTGTATTCCAGCACTTTATGAAGATGCATGCTGAAAAGAAGCACAAATGTGATAAATGTAGTAACTCCTACGGTACAGAGTGGTATTTAAAACGGCATATAGAGGACTGTGGCAAGACTTTCCGGTGTACTTGTGGGTGCCCTTATGCCAGCAGACCAGCACTGCTGTCTCATATTTACAGAACTGGACATGAAATTCCTGCGGAACACAGGTAAAAGTGAAGCAATTCCGTAATGCTAGTTGTGTGCATCCTTGAGTCCTCTGTCTCCCATGTGCTGGCTTTTTGTCTCCTTTCTGTTGATGACATTTGAGGTTGGCTAACCATGTTCTAGCTGTAAAGCAGTTTGCTGTTTCTTTGTTGCTTTCAGCAGTTGCTGTTTTGTTTCAGGCAGTGATGGTTGTCTCATCAATGAGGTCAGTTTTCCCTGTATGTAAGACAAAAAGTACTGTCAGTGAATTGCTGATGACACTTGGCTGCATGGCAGAAACACTTCTGGTTCTTGTTGGAACTGGCTTTACAGTTCTATGAAAGCAGAGATGATTTGGAGTTGTTTACAGCTGGTAACTGGTGTGGAATGCAGCTGAGTTTTTCTTGTAGTCTAGTCACCTTTGGAAGTAGTAGTACATTCTTTTTTTAATGCCTATATATGCATATTTTTATTTATTGTTGTCTAAGGGTGTATGTATATTTCATAAAGGACAGCCTGTTTCCTGAGGCATAGCCTGTCTTCTTGGAGACTCAACTGCTGAAAAATTAGTGCTCCTTCACACAAAACTTGTGTCCTCAGTTTCCATGACAGACCTTTACCGGTGCGCTAATTTTATAAACAGTCTCATCGATGCTCGTTCTGAGTTGGCATCAAAATAACAGAGTAAAGATCTTCAAGTCAGGGTTTAATGTACAAGGAGAAAACCCTCTAAGCCTCAGCCCCATTTAGAACGTAGATCTTCATAGAAGAGGTAACCTTTTTCTCTTGTTTTTGAATGGGAGAGTAAGGAATGAAATTTGACAAAACTGAAGTTCATGGAGATTTTTTTGTTTTAATCAGGTTTAGTCCTACCCAGTCTCATCTGGGAGTTCATATTTTCAATGCAGTTACTCAAAGAATGGAAGGCAGATGTTTTGTGCTTTTGAGGGGAATATAAATTATTGATCTCATATTCACAGGGATCCTCCTAGTAAGAAAAGGAAAATGGAAAACTCCGTCCATAATCAGCAGTTGGCAGAGAAAGCAAATAAAGCATTCATCGAGACACACAGTAATAATCCTGGCCCCCGGGAAATGGAGTCATCTGAAGTGAAACTAGTGGCATCTTTTGAAGGTTCCTGCAATTCTAACTTCACAAAGCAAGTGCAGCCAAAGTGTACACCGAAGATGCTTTTGCCAAAGCCCAAGGTGGCTTTGGTTAAACTTCCTGTGATGCAGCTTGCTCACCTGCCTGTATATGTATCTGCAACAGATTCTTCTGTCAAACCTGTTGTAGTGGCTGTTGATAATCAAGGTTCAGTTGTAAGTACTGTTCATTTATTGCCTCAGTCTGTAGGAATTCTGATTCCAGCACTGGAGGCAGAAACGCTTGTATTTAAAGATACTATGCCTGTTTCAAAAGTGACAAATTCTGGTGATAAGGAACCAGTAAGTACTGGTGTACAAGTTGACTTGGATATGGTTGCATCGAGTAGCCCAGGACAAGAGCTGGGGAATGTTTGTCACAAGAATAAAATTTCTTCAATAAATGTGCAGACTGACTTATCTTACATTTCGCAGAATTTTGTACCTGCTGCAGCCTGGACTCCCGATTCCTCTGTATCTTCCTGTTCTCAGACAGATCTGTCATTTAGTTCACAGGTTTCATTACCCATCAGTGTACAAACACAAACACTGCTGCCTGCTTCCAAACTGACTTCATCCATAGCTGCTCAGACTGATGATTTTAGTCAGGCTTGTTTTCCAACATGCAGTGTTTCTAGAGAGACTCAAACCAGTAGGACACAGGACTCTGTTGCTGGAAGAGTGCAGATGGACCAGGCTGTAATGTGCAGTGACATCTTTGAAAATGTTCATTCATCATACAATGTTTCTACTCAGATTGAACTTCCTGAAAACAACTTAATGACTGCAAATATAGATCAAACATTGCTGCAGAGGAGTAACTGCAAGAGCCTCAGTCAAGATACAGTGAAGTCCGAATCCCTGATCAGCTTCAGTACCCAGGCTAATATACTTCCACCTCAAAATACGATGGATAATCAAACCCAGACAATGGACTTGCTAAGTGATCTGGAAAATATCTTTTCAGGAAACATGTCTGGCCAGACACTGGATAATCGTGGCCTTTTGTCTGAGACTAGTTCTAATGCTGACACGCATCTGCCATCTGGTCCGTCACAGAGCACGGGAATAGACTTTGACATTGAAGAGTTCTTTTCAGCATCCAACATACAAACTCAGACTGAAGAGAGCGAGCTCGGTACCCTACAGTCTGAGCCAGTTCTGGAGTCGCTGGACATTGAAACTCAGACTGATTTCTTATTTTCAGATAGTGCCACTCAGTCATATAACTGCAGAGGAAATTCTAACTTCTTAGGCTTGGAGATGTTTGATACACAGACACAGACAGACTTGAATTTCTTTTTGGACAGTAACGCCCATCTGCCTTTAGGAAGCATTCTGAAGCAGTCTAGTTTCTCCATGAGCACTGACTCATCAGATACAGAAACTCAGACAGAGGTATATCCTGCCACTAAAAACACGCCTAATCAGAATATAGAAAGCAAAGTCCAGCTCAACAGTGCTGAAACACAGACTATGGATAGCTGCTTTGAGAATCTGGGGAGTTTATTCCTTACCAGCAATGAGACACAGACAGCAATGGATGACTTTCTTCTGGCTGACTTAGCCTGGAATACAATGGAGTCCCAGTTCAGTTCAGTAGAAACACAGACCTGTGAGGAGCTGTGCTCCTTGTTTCAGAGCTCTGACAAGCCCAGCCATTAAGTACTGCGTAACAGAACTCTTTACTGTGGTTTGAAATTAAATTATTGGGGTGGGAGAGATGGATTGACCAAGTTACCCATTTTGCATTGTTGAATGTAGCTGTTGTGCGCAGTTGGCCTAAGAGACTTTTGATGCTGAAGGTACTTCATTGAATACATAACTTCAACATAAGCTATGTGTGCATAAAAGGGAGGGGAGGGGGGCATAACATGTTAATGTACATTTGAACCTTAAAAAAGTTTGTGGTGCCTATGTTTTTTGCTCAATCTTTACAAACAACTTCATTTAAAGTGAAGAACTTTTAAAGGTGTCCCATAGATATCTGTTTCTGGCTTATACATAGGGTTCCATTGTGCTGGACCAAAACCTGACCTGTCCAATTCAGATGCTTCCCTGAACTTAGAGGGAGGATTCTCTTAGTGTAAGCTACTTCTGTTTACTTTTTTTAGTAGCTTGTATTTTAAATCCGGCATGAGCATAATAAGCCGCATTGTCTCTTACTTTATGCCTTCACAGGTTGTTCTCCCGTATAAGTTGCACTTCTCCAAACACCTGTCCAACAGACTTAGATCCGTGTAGACTCTTGAATTAATGAACACTGATTATTTAAAAAAATGTAGAAAGCAGTAGTGTTTTGTTTTATTTTTTTTCCCTGGGTGCCACTGATGCCCTTTGAAGGGTAGGAAAATAACTTAGAATACATCATCACAGGGAAAATCGTGATGATGTCCTTTTACCTGGTGTAATAAATAAGACTAAAATATTTTGAGAGTCTTCAGGAGGGATTTGCTTAAATTATGTCTGACTGTAAGACGCAAATGTTTCAATGTTTGTGCCTCAAAACTGGAATTTGTTCTCACTGAAATTTGCCTAGCCTCTACTGAGATGTAAGTTGGGAAATGTCACAGTTGTTTATATTTCCACTACCTTAACAAAAATCCTTAGAGATGACAAATTGAATTCCCTAAAATACTTCTTCACCTAGCCTCCTGGTTTTGGACTTCTGCTTCCAGAGCTGAAGCAAATTGAACTCTGTACAACAGAGCTGGGAGATAGGCTCTTAAAAACCCTTTCAGAAAAGACGCGTTTTGCTTTTGCACGTTGATCTGCAGCTGGTGGTGCCTGCAGCTTTCGGGAAGTTTTGAGTGTGATCAAAAACTCAGACTGATTCGTCAAAGAGAAACACCCAACACCTCTTGGATTGTTATGTTTATTTTACCCCTCATGCTATGCTTGCAGTAGATGTATTTACATGGAAAAAGAAAAGCCAGTTGTGAATGTATGCTGGAATTCGGCCTTAACTGATGTTTATCTCCTTATAATACCTGCAAAATGTAGGCCTCTGGTTTTGTCCTGGACAGGTTTTAGTTTCTATTACAGTAAGTGAAAAGCAAAACATCTTCGTGTCAGGTTCCTGGGCCTGATAAACTTTAGTCCTCTGTTGTGAGAGGCACTGGCTACATATTTACGAGGCTGCCCACCAGTCAATGGATGGCCAGGCCTCAGTTTTGGAGGACTCGCTGTGCTTTGTGTGCAGCTTCCTATCCTCAGCTCAGGGGTGTGGGAGTTTGGTTACTCATCCAACACAGCTAGCTTGTTTTGTTGAAAATGAGCCTGACAGTTTTATTCTCTCTTCCTGCCACTCTTTAAATTGCCATTGTTAAGTTAACACCCTAATGTGATAAGCATCTCAGCTTATGCTGGAAATCATGTCTTTAAATGGACCTTGAAACCCTCATTTTCCTCCTGAAAAACTAAAGGCCTGGAACCACAGCTTGTGTTGCCTTTGTAACTTTTCACCGTTTCTAGGTGAGTGTTCACACACTTCAGTCTTTGGCTGAAGACACTGTGAAAGAACTCCTGCAGTTCCCCCCAGGAGTACAGTAATTTTCCTTGGGGAAAGTCCCACCAGGGTTCACAATATCTAGAGCTCTGATCTTAAAGATGGGATGTATTTAAAAAGGAAGACGTTGCCTGTAATTCTGTTTTTTGTGTGTTTTTTTTTTTTTCTTGATACAACCGATTTGTATTTACCTACCTAGTTTGAAATTAAGAAATAAGGTAAATGACAAAATGTAGTTAATTTATTGTATTGCAGTATTTTTCTAGTCATGTTATATCTTCAGGTTTTAAAAGTGTTTTTTTCTTCTCCTTTCTTCCCCCTGGCTGGAATACCAGAGCACACTTCTGTGCGCATAGTCTTCTACATTTTGAGTGTACAAGCTGTCTGTACTGACTCGTGAAAGAAGCAGTTACTACAAATCCAATTCCTGTGTTGTTTTGTTACGGGACACTGACAGCTGGGGAAAGCTATTCCACAGCTATAGAAGGCAGAAGTGAGAAACTCTTCATTGCCTGTGAATATAGAATGTAGGTCTGTCTTTTTCTGCAGCAGATAGAAGCTTAAGTGATGAGGAACAGAATTATAGAGGCTTTGAATTTTAGCCTTCTGAGAGACCAGCTAGTGTTTCAGGAACTTTGAAGCTAATTTTTCAAATCCGAATGAGAATCACCTTCTTAAGTTGTAAGCCAAACATCTTAACATCAGTGACTATCAGAAAAAAAACAAACCAGGAAGGTTTGTATGGACACAGTCTTACAGTGTGACCGTTTCTCATGTATTGTACTTTGTAATTAAAATTATTTCTAAGTTTCCGTGTTGTTAGAATGTGCAAATACAACTCCTGTTCCTCATCCTATGGCTTTTAAATAGTTTGAACTTCAATTAGGTGAACACATTACTACAACATGAAGTTACTGAAAGTGCTGTCTTAAGAAATCATTAAATGTACCTGCATTGTCTTCCTTAAATTAGTGTATTTTTTCACAAATTCAGTTCCACATAAGAAACAAGTTTGGATGCCACATCAGTGGCATATGTCCCTCATTTTGGATATATTAAATATCTTTTTGTGAAAATGCAAAGACTGCAGTCAGACTGTTCACAGTTGCTGAATCCCACAGTAAAGCTACTGAAACCTGGTCTGAAATACTACTGGTCAATATTACTTAAAAAAAAAA
>VXAV01003445.1:693978-704507 GCA_013399715.1 Alectura lathami
GGAGCGCGGAGCGCCGGGGGGCTCGCGGCCCCGCGCCAGGCCTCGCGGTCAGCAGCTGCTTTGTAAGTCGCCAGGAGACGCTTTTTGGATGCCGTTTACGGATGAATAGTTTGTATTTTCTATCTTGCTAGCGCTGCGTGAGGGAAACCGCGCGGGCGTCGGTCGGGAGGCCGGGTGTGAGGTGTGAGGTGGACGGCTGGGAAAGCGATGGATGGGCTTGAGGCGAGGGTCAGTGTCTTAATATTTTGAACGCTGTTTCACAAATTCCGGCGTATTTAGAGAAGCACTAAGAGAAGTAATGTCAGGTGTTAATTGAAATACAGCCTGCTGAGAGATTTTATAGTGCAAGAGTTTTAAAATCCAGGCGATGCGTTGCTGTAAAGGTTTGTCGTGTTCTGATCCTATTTTCAGGAGGGCTGTTCGCATCCAGCTGCTGTGTGCTGTCAGCAGGTAGTCACGAAGTTGCACCAAAGGTGGTAGGGATGGCAACAACTCAATCCCTAATTTTGGGTTCCAGACCAAGCAACGCTTCCAGATTTGTTTCTGTTAGCAGTCCGACTGAAGGTTCTAAGCTAAGGCATTGGAGCAGGAGCTTCCTGTTTGAAAAACAAAATGCTCCAATTTTTTCATAGTAATTGCAGAACGTGGCAGATCTCACAGAGCTGGCTAGACTTGGACCAGTTGAAGAAGAGCCATATCTTGCCATATAAAAGAGATGTATCAATAAAAACACTGGAAGTATGTTGACCTCTACCTTCAGAGCTGTGTTCTAGATGGTACTAGCAGTGAACAGCCTTTGCTGTTTTTAGCTTGCTTTTCGAGGCACCGAGCTGAATGCAGGCTGTGCTGGTGTCCGGGCGCTGGCTGTCCAGTATATACCGCTTCTGAGAGTGGGAAACCTGATGTTGGTATGATCTTGCCGTCACGAAGGCTGTAAGCTCGGGCTCTGAACGTTTTGGATCGTCTCTGGGTTGTTCAGGAATGACATGAGTACCTCGAACAGCCTGACTGACACCATGTTCATGGAATCTTTTGGCTTCAGCGTGAATTGGGAGCACTTTTGTCTCCTGAGGGTCTGGTTCAGGCAGAATAATTAAACTGATGAATTCTGGAAAGAGCATCTGGGAAAAGAGCATTTCATTTAATTTCTCTAGACCTCTTTTTCTGCTTTAATGGAAATCATAGTGACAGGAGCCTTTCTGTAGCATTGGTAGCTTGGTTTTAATCCCCCAGCAAGCTTTGTCATCCTTGTGATCTTAACAGAATATTAAAAAAAAAAAAAAATACTGTCAGCATCTACTGAGTATCTCTCATTTTAGAATATTAAGGCCCTGAACTTGTAATAAAGTAACGCAATGAATTGCTAGTTCACATCTGCAGAGAGAGAATTGCAGAGCTAGGGTCTTACGCTGGTTGTGATTAGAGCTCATTAAGTGGTATATTTGGTAAAGCCCAAGTGTCTTTCAGTTAAATCTAGTTTTGTACAAGAGCCTTAATACTGGAGAGAAGGAAAAGGACTTTTCTCCATTTGAAAGCACCTTGAAATACAGTGGAAATACAGCCAAATTTCCTTTTATTTATGCTATAGCTTTCCAGAGCGCTTTGTGCTTGTCCTTTCACCCACCTAGTAAACCAGCACCTGTTATTCTGAAGCATCCTGATGCTGTTGCTTGAGGAAAAAGAAATGGTTTCTGTGCATTCAACTTTGCTTATGAAGGTTAACCCTTTGTCAAATAAACACCTGAATATTAAACCTTTGAGGACCTAGCGCACCAGAACAATGTTTCGCAAAGCAGACTCCTGGGCTTTCAAGCAGTTAAGCCTGTCTTCGGCTCTGAAGTTCATGGGTAACTTTATGGGCTTGAGCTTGACCACAGATTGTCAGTGGAACTCCAGTGAAAGACGTAGTCTTCTGGAGGCATTTATGAACGTTGTGAAGCCTCGCAAGGTGAGGTTGGCTGGGTCGGCTTTCACGGGAGGATGCTGCTGATGAAGTTTGTGGGAGAAGTTTGAGGTTTTTAAAGAGAAACTTCTCAGTGATATGTGCCAAAGCTGCACTGCTTTGGTTACCCATCTTCACTTCTATCACACTCATTTATTCTCAAGAAAGATCTCCAAAAATGGCTTCGGGTGCACTGACTGTGAGTGCTTTGCCCACTGGCAGCATCTGCGTATGGTTTCCAACCCTTTAGTTTTCAGTCTGGTGCTATTATGTGTGGTTAGCTAGAAGCACTGTGATAAATGAAGGTGGAATAAAAATCCCAAGCAGAAATTAAAATCTATAAAAATGATAACTTTGAGGAGAAAAACCTGTGCCAAACAGGGTACTTCTCAAGCTGCAAGGACATCAGTCGTGCAAGGACATCAGTCGTTTTAATGGCAGTGGGAGCAAGACAACTTTTTAAAAACACATTTCTAAGGAACACAGTTCCACAAGATGAACTTTCAGAGGAGAAATAAAATATTTAAACTATTTTTTCTGGAGAATTTTTGTTTTTTAAAAGCGAGTCTTCTTCTGGAAAAAAAACGTCTGCTCAGTTGTTTTTATTTGCATGCACCTTCCTCTCCAGGTGATGCAGAATGGTGTGGGCAAGGCAGTACTCCTTGGTAGTGTCCCTCACTTGTGAGTTATTCATTGCTTGTGTCTTCGGAGATGTAGAGGTGTAGAGCTACGGCTGTCGCTTCCTTTGCAAGGTCATAGCTTTATGGACTGTGCCATGTTATTTACGTGCAATACAGCGATACTTTCCACAGCGAGTCCAGGTGTACCGTGTGTCTGATGCACTTAATGCACACCTACACCGCCAGGTTTTTTGCATGCGATTCTCCACCTGTCATGGAAATATTTCTGAAATCTGCCCCAGCTGTCAGAAGTCCTAACAGGGATCTAAAACAATGAAGTGGCTGTAAACTGAATTTCAGCTAACTAACCATGTTACTCTTTATTAGCATAAAGCCAGTAATTGAGGTGTCATACTCGTCTTCAATAAATGTCCATTACTTAGGTTAATTAATTATTTTCTCCTTTTACCATTTGCAGATGACTTTTCACTGTGACTGTGTGTGCCTCAGTATCTTACTAAATAGCAGGGCAAGTGCACACTTTGTGTTGTTCCAGCGCATGCGAGGGGAAGATGCATCACCTGAATGCACAGATGTCTGTTCGTGCATAAGCATGCTCTCTGTACAGATGCATGAACTGGTTTTTGGTAGCGCCAACGGGCAAACATCTGCTAATTCTGTATTTTAACATAAAGCGATTTACAAAAATACTCACAATCTGCTTTTTAACATATTATTCAGTATCTATATTGAAATCTTTACGTGCCTTTCAACATTTCCTGTGAAGAAATCGTATTTGTTCCTTAACTCTCCCACCAAAAGTCCAGTGATGGCTTTCTCATTAAAAATGAAATTTATACTAAGAATATAATAATTCTAATTCCCGATGTGTTTTCAGCTGTGCCAGAATCCTGTATCTGTAGCAGCCAGAAGAATTTGATAATATTTTCCTATATTATAGTGAAAGCAATTCCTATCAGAACCACGTCTTCCTGATGTACCTCTAAAATTATGTAGTTAGGTTTAAAAAAAAAAAAAAAGAACTGTGACTATAGTTAATATATCAAAATATATTTATTGTATATATTCACCACTTACACAGATATTCTAAATCTATATGTGAAAGCAGAAGTTCTAGTTTTTTATGAAATTTCTGTAGACATGACCATCTTTACAGCGTCTGCAGTTATTTATCTGATGCTGCATAATGCATACAGTCAGAGCTTATAGATGGACTGAATCTCTCTGCACACTTTGTGTCGTGGGACTAAAGTGCTCACTATAAGGAACAGCTGAAGAAAAAGACGTCTACCTGCCAGTGAAGTACTGCGTGGCCTTTTGGCAAGTCATCTGCAGTTCTGTTTCCCGTATGCACCTCATGTGTACATGTTCTGAATATATGGCAGGATTACCTACGGAAATGAAAATATTTTTGAGCACGGAAATTAAGGTTTTATGATCATATACAGCTTAATGTAGGAAGTAAATGTAATCGATTTTACTGTAAAATAAAAAATAGCCTTATGTAGAGCAGGTCAGGACTTTTTCAAATGGAGGATGGAGACTTTTTCAAAATGAAGCATGTTCAGGGAAGCATACCTGTTTCAACAGGAAAGATTTCTCAGGTTCAGCTTGTATGAGAGAATTGCCCTAAAATAGTAAGCGATAAGAGTATTTCCTGGAATCAGTGTATGGACTTGAATGTAGGTCTCCCGCAAGCAGGGAGAATACTGAGCTGTAAACCCATCGGCTGGTCTGAGGCTGGACTCTCGTTAACCAACTTTTGAGTACTGCTTTTAAATTATTTTACAGAGAGGTTTTTTGACCCGACTTTTTCCTATCTTGTATGCATATCCTCTTCATTCAGTTTTTCTGAGTCTTGTTTGAGCTTTCTGTTTTTGAGAAAGGTCTGATTTTATTTTTATGCAACATAAGAAAATTACTTTACACATTTGGAGGAGGCAGAAAACAGCTTTCCTTTCCCTTTTAGTCTTTTAATATTGAACAACAGCATGAATAATAAAAATGTGCTTGAAAGAACATACGCACTAGCAATTCCAAAGAGTATAGCTAAGAGAAACGTCAGATGTGAGATGTGCTTTTTAAAAATGTACGTGCTTTCATTTAGTAATGCAGAAAAAACGTCTTAGTCTCTAGTGCAACCGTATTTATACCAAGGATTTTTTTCTATGCAATATGATGGTGCACCTGGTTTTTAGGGATTAAGTTGATTGGCATAGTTGCTGAATCAGTGTGTTGTGTGTAGAATATTCTGTTAAAAGTGTCATTAAGGAAACTGTGTCTTAAATAGTGTTATATTTTTAGGCTCCTCAGTGTCCAGTCTGACTTCACTAAATCGTAAGCATCCTCTGAGTAACGGTAGCAAGACAATATTTCATAAGATCACACAAGGAAGTGTCATGCATTATACTTTTCTCTAGTCATTATCACCTGCCAGGAGAAAACGTTGTGTTACTGTTGTGAGTTTTAAGATTTTGTATTTCTGTATCTTAAAAATAAACCAAACTGCATTATGCTTTTAAATGCAGAAAGCTAATATGTATGTTTTTGGAGTTGATCAAAAGTAGTAAAACTCAGATTGGTTGGGATTACTCTTAATCCCCTTCCCAAAGCGTGGCGTTTCTATGCATCCTGTAACTGGCTTTGAGGAGGGGCACCCAGGGACGGTCCTGCACTGCCAGGGGCCAGGGCCTCACGGCGTGGCACAGAGTGGGCTCTGCCTGGGGGCTGGAGCCTGCCTGCACCTGGGCAGCAGTCAGGGTGCAGTGCAGGAACGTTAACTGCTGGGACAGAAATTGCTGTTCTTGGAGTGGCTTAAATGAGCCGAACTCCTCCCGTTTGGTGTGGGATTATTGCTCTTGGCAGTGGAGGTGCTGTCCTTTCAGGACAGTGTCTTTGAAGTGCAAGCTTTTATTGTTCTTTCTTCAATTTACCTTGGCTTTGTTGAAAATAGTTTGTTCTTAACTATAAACTTTACTGGTGTGTTCCTTTGGGTTGCAGTTTCTTCTGCAATGTTTGTATTTCACAAAGTAATGTTTGTTTGTAATGTTTGTAAAAATAATATCACCAAAAGTTCAAAATCATCTTTTTCTAATAATGCCTTGTAATTTACCTAGCCTTACAGTATTTCAGACTGTTTTCCACCAAAACTGCACCTAGTCACTGGTTGTCACAATTATGAAAAGTCTATATTTATAAACCTGTAGCTTCTTGATGTCATTAAAGATTAACAATACAAACTGTGAATTGCATGTGGCGAATACAGACCTGTTTTTTTAACTGATAAACCATGAGTTCTTTGGTTGAGGATCTGAAACAGTCATGTTCTGATTCATCCCTAGTGCACAGGAGAATGCCATGGGTGATTTGCTGGAGACAAGCAGGGGGTTTCCAAGCCCACTTGTCTTCATGCAGTCTCCATTGAGAATGTTCTGTATGGAAGCTTCTTTCCACTGAGCTGGGTTGGCAGGCTGGTCTCCGAAGCACAACCATCCTGCCAGAAGATAAGATGGAGTATCAGCTGGCATAAGTGTGTGTAGCTGCCTTTGTGGTCTTGTGTCATTAGCACGGTTGCAGGTGAGGTCAGCGCAGCAGTCTGTAGCTCAGAAGGGATGCCTGCACTTCAACTGCTTGTGGCTGTAATCCTTCCCAGCTTTGCAATGCCAGGGTCACTAGCAGCAGCTCTGGGCAGTTCAGCCTTTGGCTGCCAAAAGCCTGGACTGGGTACTGGGAAGTACAGAACAGCAGTTTTTCAGACAGCAGAGTAGAAATTGTAGCAGGAAGGTGTTAGATACACGAATAGAATTGGGATTTTCTATTTTATAAAAACTAATGGGTTAGATTTTCTGGTGCAGGTCTAGGAGGAGAGTTCCCAAGCCCCACATACATTGAGCACTAACTGCAGCGGGGCTGTTTCTTTAATGAGGACACACTTTTTCCTCCAGCGGTGATGCAGAATTGAGGCTATCTACATGTTAGCCAAATGGATCTTAAGGACTCTTCCAAGTGTGCACTTTCTGATGTCAAAATGACTGCCTCATCTTCTTCCCTACAGCTCTTCATGTGCACAGGTACAGGTAGAAAGGTGAAAGAGGGGCTGTCTGTGCTAACTGTAAAGAATGCCTCTTTTCAAGACCGTGTTAGATTCCCTGTCAGAAATACTGCTTTAGGTCACATACGGTCATGCAGGGATGAGCATGCTATCCTAGCTACAGTGTTATCCTACCCTGCAGTGAAGAAGGGAGAGGGTGATGGCTGTAAAACAGAAATATTCTTGTGTTCCAAGTGCAGACTCATCGTCCGAACTTGTGGTTTGATTTTCATGGCTAGAGAAGGGTAGAAGTGCTGTAGCTCCATTAAAATACATCTCTGAGCAAAATACACTCAATAACATGAATAATTAAACACTATAAACAAATGACAAATAAAACAGCCTAATAGCAGAGGATGTAGGACACTTGTACTGCATTAAAATAGATCAGTGCTGAAGTGACTGAATTATGCTTTGTCAGGAAGAGAGGGATATCAATATTGTAAGGGGAACTATCCGATGCAGACACCACAGACTAAATTCCCCTGCCAAGGACTGTTCCTCTAGGACTGTCTCAAATGGTCTGGGGAAAGTGGAGAAAAATCACACTGGGGACACTTCCAGGCTACTCCTAGAGTGCATCTTGCTGGTAATTTGCACTGGGTGCTGTCTGCTCAAGATTCTTTCCATGTTTTACATCCATAAGGTCAAATTCACCAGGAATAGCTTTCCAAAAGTTGTTCGGTTTTCTGTCAGCCCAGGCATTTTTCACATTAAACCCAAGCCTCTTCTCTGTAGAAGGGGCACGTAGGTGCATGTTGCAGTCTCTAATACTGACGCGGGTTTTGCCTGTGGCTTTGATGGAAGAACATCTTTTTGCCAAAGCTACCAGTCAGTCTCTGCTGGGTTACTGCAAAGGCTCCTGTTGACTTCATAGATGGCATCACACTTGGTACTTGCTAAAACTTTAGACTGCCCCCATGTATCCCTCTCTCAGCTAAGTGCCTCACCTCCACAGGCTGACAAAGGTGGGAGGATGATGGGGGCAATGAACTGAGGCTCAACTGATTTCCTGTTACCTACAGTTCTGTGAGGAGTGCCTTGTAAACACTGCCAGGGAGAATCTGCAATGTTGTTAGTAACTCTTCTGATCTTGAATTTGACCTAGAGAATTAAGTGACACTGAGGCTGAGTCACTGCTGCACCTTTCAGACAAGCAGCTGACTCGCTTCCCGGTGCTTGCCTTCCCACTGTACCGTCTCTAACATTTTGAGTGCCACCGTGTGGTTAAATTATACAATTATTTCTTTTTAAATTTTAAGAGCATGTAACCATTTGACAGCCTGGAACATTCCACCCACTGATGAAGCTGTGTTATCAGTGAATTAGGCACTATCCTTATTTTTTTCTTCTCCAAAACAGGCAGTGCAGGGGGTGAAATTTCCATAGTCTGTTGCTGTGTGATGTCTCCCAGCATCACAAAAGCCTTGCCTTCTGGGTTGAAGAGCTGAGGGTCACACTGGATTGATTTATTGGTGCACTTCTGTTTATCCATGTGACCAGGCTGACATGAAGGTGGATGTTAGGTCCTTTTTATGCCCACTCAGCATATTAAAGTTCTGTGATGGGAGCCATTGCTACAGCAAGATTGCAAATCCCTGATCTATCAGTAAAAAGAAAAAGCAAAGAGGCTCCTGACCACAGGACATCAACTCTGGAGACAACTGTTAAGGGGAACAGTTGGAACTGAGGCCTGCAGCCGCACTCTAATCTAATCATGGGTGGCTTTGGTAATGGTCTTACTGCTAATGTAATGACAGTGAGGTTGACGTTGTCCTTATCTTATGTTCCCCACAGGCTCCTGACAAACTAAAATTGGATGTTTCCAATACATAGTATGCTAGATGTAATATTAACCTCTTTAATGCATCATCTTTATTTCTACAACTAGGCCATGGCTCACTAGCGATGTGCAATGGTAGTCCGATACATCTGTCTAACGCATTGCCTAAAGAAACATCATGATTAACAATCTGCACAGACACAGCAGTGCTGGAATGTCACCACCTCAAAACACCAATTATTATTATTTATGCGGTTTTGTTCTTTTAGCTCCAAACCATTGATTTGTTTTTCCCCTCTGATCAGAATGACAATTAATAATTTGCATTTATATGGAGTCGTGACTCATAGGTAGAGGCAGCAAATCACTGGCTGAAAAAAATGGAGAATTTTTAGGTATGCAATCTTTTCAGGATTGCTGTTGATAAAAATCAAAACAATACGGATTGAAAAAATTCAAGTTTAGCTTATACAGTTAGATAGTCTGAGAGATAAAGGGGTTGGTATCTGCAAAACAAGAGAAATGTTGGCAAGAGGAAGGGTGATATAATTAACCTCTACGATTATCAAGAGACATAATTGTTGGTTGTGGGAAAAATCCCACACAAGTAATCTCTCTCCTGAGTCTATAATGTTTAGTATCCAGTAATTATGAGTGTTAAGGTCTCATGCTCAGGATCAAGGCTTAAAAAGCCACAAAGAAGTTATTCTGCAAAAACCCATCTCCTTTATTTTCTGTAGGAACACACTGGTAAGCATGATTAATTTTTTCCCCAATTTATACCGCATTTAGAATTGTGTTGTAGTCCACATCTGAAATGCATTCACGCCTTCATTTTGTTTTGATGAAAGGCATGCATTGCAGATGATGCTGGCAAACTTTGCATTTATGCTGTTCCAGTCTGGCTCCAGCCAGCGCACGCTGCTCTAGCTGAAGCTTCCTCCTGATGATGAACATAGCAAGGCTGTGGGATCGTTCAAAACCTAGGACAGCTTGGGCAGCATGCATCAAGCAACAAAAAAATGCATCCTTTCAGCAGCATAATTCAGATAGCTGAGTGGATTATACAACAATACAAAAATACTTGCTTCAGTAGACACCCTTTGGCCAAATAGCTGCAGAATACCTAAGCACTTAGCATAAACCACACAAGAAAGCACCTAAATATCATTGCTCATTTTTTTTTAGAGGAATTGGGAGGTTTAATAAGTCATTTTAAGGACATACAAATCCCTAAAAGAACTACGGACATAGAGGTTCCTGATCTTCCTCTTTAAACAACCCACTGCAGCTTCATCTTAAATACGCTGTGGTCTCTCTCCTGGCAGGGCTTTCATTTGTACTTGTTCTGGATTCCTAGGAGCTAATTTTTGCTATACAAGTAACAACAAACTCTCAAACAACCAAACAAGAAAAACCAAAGCTACGAACACATCCATTACTCACATATCCCTTCAGATCTTAAAAGCAAGCCCTACATTCTTGCACATTAGAAGTTTGACAAAGAGGTTTATGTGTAACCTGTCGGGTGTTTCAGTCTTTTAGCAGGGCTGTTCTTTTGAAAGCAACTTCCAAAGAAGCAACAATTCTACCTTTGTCACCTTACACGGATTAAATGACCCCCTGCTTCCTGTTAGATCAACTTAAAGGCACTTGGGTTTCTCTCCTGTTTTGTGCTTGGATCCTAATCATTTGAATCGTAGAAAAAAGTTGTATTCCAAACCTCTGCTGTACGATTTACGTTTTCCTAAAATGCAGGCCTGTACAACTCAAACTTACCTCTAGATGTCACATCAACCTTGAATGCTCTTTGGTGGATTCACTGGATGTTAAGTCTAACGGAATTGGCTGCTTTAGTTTACGGGTTTGCAAAACGAAAGTTTTAGTCTCATTCCTTTTATGCCCTTGTTACAGCAGTGTGCCTACCTGAAGGCACACACGGCTACATTGTACGTCAAACTATTACAATTTTCCAAGAGTACCTGCTCTTCTGAAATCACCACAATTGCTAGGCACAAGATGTGGAAATCCTTAACTACTTGTGATATATGCAGTGTCTGCTTAGTCCTGACC
>VXAV01003445.1:712951-749888 GCA_013399715.1 Alectura lathami
CAGCCGTTTCGCCGTATTACAAGCGCGAAGGCGGCCGGCCTCGTTGCTGGCTGAGTGTGCGGGTGTTTGCGGGGCGGGGAGGGAGCCGGTGTAGCGCGGAGGCCGCGCGGCGGGGCTGTGTGAGGGGCGGGAGCAGCCCCGCGGTCCTGCGTTTGCAGCGAGCGCTGGGGGGTGGCCGGGGCGCCATCTTCGTGGGTGCGTGCTCGACAAACGGCGAGCGGCTCGAGCCAAGCGACGCAACAGACACCCGGTGTTCATTAAACGCAGCCGGTGCACGCGGAATGCTTTATTTTATGCTTCGTGCAGCTTTTTAGTTCTTACTCTGTAATAACATCAATCAGCAACAGCTTGTTGAAGGCTACAGCGTTTTAGTCAGAAGCACGATAACCTAAGTCTGCCCGCTGCAGCTGATAGTTAAAAAGTAAAATATTTTTCCACAATTTCCACAATCTTTTTCGCTATGGTTATTGATTAATTGTTGGCAGGTTACTTCAGCTGGTCGTTGCTGTCTGGCTTCTCTTCCTTTTTGCATTTAACTCCAAACAAACCAAAAAGTTTCATTAGCATCAAATCCACAATCTCCTCCTCTTCTGAAGCCTGAAACAACAACAAGAAATAAGTTACCAGGCTGGGCAGGCCTCTGCTGATGCTAAAGAAGGTTGCAAGAGAAAATCAGTGCTTGATGCCAAGTAACTCAATTTTCACTCTAAGCAGAGCATGAATAACTGCAAAGCAAAACATCCTGCCAATGTAGGCACCAAAGCCAAAAGTCCCAAGTAGCCTGAGGGTGTGTTGACTGTTTTGATACAGATTTCAGTGGAGCTGGGGCACGAGCTGAAAACTTTTTTACTGGGTTTAGTATGCAGGTGGAAGGCTACAGATCAGATCTTATACTAATTCTGAACAGAGACTGATCTGAACAGCAATATGGATAGTGTAATTCTGGAAAATCTGAAGTATTTTTTATGAGAAAATGTTACCTTCTTAAAAGTAGGCCTGAGTTCACATGGATTTCATCAGATGGTGGAATACCTAAATCACAAGCAGGCACTGCACAGTAAATGTTAAAGAACAGCAGAAGAGCTTAGAGGAACACACCTGGTAGTGCTTCTGCTCCTCACTAAAAGCAACCAGGATCACTGAAATGAAGAGATTCAGAACCACAAATGTCATGAAAATGATGCAGGATCCAATCAAGAAGGAGCCTAAAATTGGGTTGTAGTCCAGGATCTGTAGGATTGATAAGGTAAGACATCACATTTTGATTTTTTTAAAAAGAGCATACATACCAGCAGTTAACACAATAAGGAGTTTGTCTCTTCGAATATTCTTGTGGCTAATAAAGTATGCTATATTTATATATGATATATTTATATATCATATATTTATAAATAGATTTTTTCCTTTATTCACTTGTACTTTGATACAATATAGTACAAAGATGGTGGAATGTTATATATATATGTGATACTGGAATATGGGCGATCTAGGTTTTTGGTGTTGTTTGTTTGTTTAAGTGTTTGCATTTGAATGTAGTGGTATGAAAGTTTTATGTAAAAGTTGAGGAGCCTGGAGATTTGTTTATCCGGTCTTGCCCCAGCAATCAAAGCATAAATTAAATCTGTGTATGCTTTTATTTAGGAGTGTCTTTACACAGAAGCTCAGTCAGACTGCCAGGGATATGTATCAAGTAAAGTAAAAACACAGGAGTATATTTTTGTGATTTACTACCTGAGTGGGATGTGGAGCTGAAAAACCTTATGCTCAGTTACTGGTCTTCCAAGCTATCCACGCCCTGTTGGATTCATGGTCTAAAACCATCCACTGGGGAGGACTTCACAGACAGATGTCTGAGCTTAACACACAGTCGTTCAAAGGATACTGTAATATTTGAAAGAACTTAATGAAAAAGTCAGGAATAATAAAAATACATGTAACAGAGTTCCCCTGTGGATGGAAGGTCTTGCCTTTCTTGAGAAGCTGATGGGTGTGTGTTCTGAACAAATGCGAGGGCATTGCTCACATTTCCCTCTGTAGCTTTTTAAGGAAAAATGTTCAAAACTTTTTCTGTAGTCAATAAGTAACATATCTAGTTAAAATATAAACAGCTTTCTCAATGAAATATTCATTATGAGCGTACTGATGTTCAGAATGGGACGTGAGATACACTTCACTCTTTTTCTTAACAAGTAATGAGGGCTGCTTTAGGAGGCTGTGGCGCTTGCAAAATTAGGTTGACTTCTAGCACTAATGGAAGGCCTTTCCATTTGCTAGTTCAAAGCTTATTTGATAGCTGAGATGCTAATTGCACAGTGATAAACTTCTCAAAATCAGAGAAGGTACCTCCTCATAGTTGAAGATTCCCAGCTGCAGACTGACCATGGTCTCTGCTGAATCAAAGAGGGTTTTGTAAGAGCAGAGGTTCCAGCCAAATATCAAGTTTGTCTGCAAACAAAGAAGGCAAATCTTGCATCATAGTCATAGTATGTGCTGCAAAATCAGTTAATGGACACTATATTCAGAGAAAGCATTTCTAGTTTGTCATGAAGTTGCAGCTCGTGTTTGTCACAGGACAGCTTTTACATTACACTTTTGTTTTGGTTCAGGTGGCTTCCACTTAAGCTTTTCAGTGTTTTAGCAATTGAAATGTGCTGAATTTTCCATAACCCTCCGCTAGAAGATTTACACAAAGCATTTCAGATAAAAAAGTCAATGTGCATAAATGGTTGCTGTCCAAAAATTCTTTAATCTCATTAGAATGAAAAGAACGTTTTATTTGCATAGTGACTATTACTATAATGGACAGAAAAATAATTATTTTCCACCAAAAAGCAGACAGCAGAAAACCATGCTTTGTGCACTTTCCCCAATTTGAGCTTTATCCAGAAAATGATTTTTCCTGTACTTTGATCTGTACTTTACACCTATTACACACAGATAATCTTTTTTTTTTTTTTTTTTTTCTCAGTGTTTGATTTTTGTACTAAATTTCAGTGTTTGCAAAGAAACAAGCAAGTGGGTATTTTAACTGCTTTCACTTCTACTGAAAAATTAGGCTCCAGTCTTTAACCTGGGATTGAGATAGGCATATTTATTCAGTTTTATGTTTCAAAGCCACATTCAAATTCATTTAACCTGACAGTACCTCAGTGCAGACTGAAGTCAACGGGAACCACAGCCATACTCACAGCAATGGAATAGGCCAGGAACATGATTGTGATGACAGTGATGAATCCAGAGATATCACCCCATGCCCTCCTTAGGGTGGAAGTGATCATGTTTAATTTAGGGTTGAGCCTCAGCAGATGCCACAGTTTCACTGTGGAGAGAAGCACTAGGAAAGCAATCAGGTAGCCAAGAACTGCATCAGCTCTTGCTGTTTCATTAAAGCTTACAGAGCTGTTAGAAACAAAGAAAAGATGGATTAGACCTTACACACAGAAGCCTTTGAATGCATACATTCTGGAAAAGCCAGCCACTCTGAACTTGTTCTCAGTGGAGAGTTAACTTGAATTTTTGCTTGAATCTTCCCGTCTGCTCAGCTGTACATGGCAGTGTTTTGTTTTCCTAAATTACCCTGTGATTCGATGAGCTCTTTCTTGTGTGACCATTTTTTAGCAGATGCTATTATTTTCCACTCTGTGTGAAGTAAGCCATTGTCCTCTGCCCACTGTTTCTTGGCAGCAAAGAATGAGGCAGATTGTGTACTAGTTGGGTGGATGTCCTGTAGCAGAAAGGCTTGTAGATTCAGAGGGGATGATGCAGCTGGGGAGCTAGGAGCTAGGTTAGCACTTACTAACTACCATTAGTACTTACTCCTCTTTATGTTCCTGGTAGTAGCTGATGTCTCGCGTCCCAAGGACTGTCCGCTTCACAAACACTGACAGGGCACTCCAGCTCATCAATATAATGGCCATCTCCAGGAGATTCCACTTGCTGTGGAAATATCTCCATTTCAGAGTCTTCATCAGTTTTCCCTGGGGAAACAGGAGTCTTACTGTTTCAGTCTGTTTCCATATCATCAGTACACCTCTGAAGATTAGGGCTGTGCCCTACACAGCAAAGCGGGCTACTGCACAATAAAACTACATCTTGCGCTAATTTCTCATTCTCTTCTCAAAAGCAGCATTCTAGCCAAAAATGTCACCTTCCTGTTATGTAACAAAGTACAGTCGCTGATTAAATCTTCCAATAAAAGCCAGCAGCGGCACTACTGAAATCAAGTACAGTCCTAAAGACTTTGCAAATGAAATAAAAAAAGACACAAACTATTGCTGTCAGCAGAGTTTTCCATTGCATCTCACCTGTGCTATCATGTAGTACACAATAAAGAGGAAATAAATTACTTCTGCTGCAACAACAAAGATGTGGAGACTGTTGGTGTACGGGTAGAGCCGGATGCTTTGCAGCTCCGCACTTGTGAAGAAGGCTCCTAAAAAATAACAGTGTTCAACTCAGTGTTGTAATAATTTCAGCTTTCTATTTTCATTCAAATAATTTAGTTCACATCAACATGAGACTGAATCCATCTATCAAACTGAGATCTAGACTTGACTCCGTGAGTAGTTCTGTAAGTGTTCTTTGAAATGTTCTTCAGATAGGAATTTTGGACAGTCAATGGCTTTTGGAATGCTATTGCTCTCCTGTATGGTAGTATGACATTAATCCCAGCAAGGCTGAGTTTGAATTAGACGCTAAATAAAAAAATATATCAGGAAGGGCTGGAGGTGTAAATCTAAAAAGAATGTGAACTCAATTTTGTGGTTCGATATGGGCATTTTTCAATGGTCTGTGTTACTGTGGCGCTCAGCAAGTACAGTATCTACATTTATTGCTAAATAGTTTATAATTCTTTGTATTGATTCTGCCATGATTAGATTTATTACAGCACTTCTGTTTACGGAATCAAGAACTGGTAAACATAGACAGCATGTAAATAAGCACTCTGCCAGTATACTGCTTGCTGTCTTCAGAAGAATGGAACTCACAAAGGTTCTCACCTAAAGCATTGGTTTCAAACATCAGGCTTATAATGCAGAACAGGTTCACATTGGCATTGTAGACGGTAAATTCAACAAACACTGCTCTTGTGAAGGTGTCTAGCCAGACGTTGTTGAAAAGGTACTGGAGGATTCTGCCAAAAAAAATTATAGCCAGTGAGCTAACTCATACAGGAGAGAGGCAGTGTCGCATGGAGGATGGAAGTGTGACAATTCATAGAGAAGGAGCAAACCCAAGGTAAGATGTTCAGGAGGACATCTGGCCTGTTGAGTCTGGAGGTAGGGGATATTTATTCTGGGTGGTAAATTTCAGCTCCTCTTGAGAACCAGGTACCAGACAATGGCCAGTGCTAAACCTGAGATGCGTCAGGTGTCTGGTCTCTGCCCTCATGTGAGTCCCTGTACAATTATAGATACCTCTGACAACATGTAAGAGATCTGTAGGGTTGGAATTCCTCTCCTGTGGATTTCAAGGCCTCATTTCCTATGATTTCACTTTACAAACTGTTCCCTGTTACTATTGATATTCACACACGGGTGATTACTTCCAGTACAATTTCACTAATTCTCCTCCTGCTAGGTAAAAATAAAATTGTCTGCAAGGCTTTGAGAAGTGTGAACACCAGAGAGATGAAGAAGCTTCACAGATTTTACTATGATAGGAAAAGGAACAGAGGCTTTTAACAAGATAACATAAGATTAACATAAAAAGATTTAGTCTAAATAGTTTTCTCACAGACTTTGACATCCCCTTAGAAAATTCAGTATTTTAGAAGTTACAGGCGAGATTAAATGCGACAATGGATTAGTATTACATTGATGGGGTTGTTTTACAAGTTCTTTGGCATTATGTATTTCTGCAGCTAGGTAAATCTGGAACCCATTCATGTAAGTTTGGAAAAAGAGGTTATAATTTTTGATCCCGATTGTTACCTAACATGGAGAAAGGTTATAAGAATATAAACTATATTGAAGGCACCACAGCAATATCTACAATCAGCATAATCCACAGTAGCGAACTTCAGGATGCAATCTGAAATGAATCCTAAATAAGGTGGAGAAAAGAGAGCTACTGACACCACAGCAGTTTCACTGATATTTTACAAGAAAGCAAGTGGTACCTGGAGGCATTCTGAGGATCCGTTCCCAGGTGAATCACGTAACCCCCGCCCCTGTAGATGGCCAGTTTGCCCCAGGTGGGCTGCCCTCTCAGTTTGGACTGACTCTGATACCGCCAGGCTGAGCTCAGGTCGGAGGAGTTATCGAAGACCGAAGTGTTCCAGTGCTCCCCGTAGTCTGATGTGTCTTCTGTTTGTAGGGAGTACGGAGCATGGCATTCCTGAATCACACGCTGGAGGCTGGGAGAAATAGGGCAGGTGTCTCCTTTCACTCTTACTTGGCGAATTCGAGCGCTGCCCACCAGCTTGGAATTGCCATCTGTAATGAATCCTAAATGGGAGGTGGAAAAAACAGAACAACTTATAATATATCTTCATTTCATTCATGATTTACAGATGCATTAGTGTTTTGCTATAGATTTAAAAAAAAAAAAAAAAACCCTCACACTGTAGCCAAAATAGTCCTGAAAATTAGGTGCTTGTGTTGATTTGAACTGAATTCTGAAATAACATCCATAGACAACAGTTTAGTATCATTACCTATCTGTATTTTATAGAGAAGGAAAAAGGTCTGTAGGAGAAAAGTGATCTGCCTAGAGCAGAGTAGCCATGTACAGTGTTCACTTGGCCACAGCTGGTCAGTGCCTGTCATGTCCAAGAAACAACTCCGCTAGAGTATTTTCATAGTTACTCAAATGTGAGCTGGAACATGGCTGCTGTTTGTTACTGGGTATGGCCAGATGGAAACATAGTGATACTGCATAATTATCCTTCAGCTTGACCAAAGCCACCATGAAACTGCTCTCCTGAGGGAAAGCTTCATAGTGCCATCTATCTGCCGTTCTGCTTTTTTCTTAATTATGGGAAGAAACTTATTTAAAACTGTGAGACATGTATCTGAGTACCTGGAATGGATAATGTAAAATGTGAAAAATGTAAAAACATAGTGCAAAACGTGTGGATTATAGTAAAGATCATTAAAATATCAGGCCACATGGATCTTGAGGTCAGGCTATGGGGCCTTTGTTATCCACTAGTATTCAGATTATGAAAATCCGCATTAGTCTTAGGCACTCAAGCTCTCATCCTCCAGTCAAATGTGCGTGTACAAGTTGAGGATATGCATATAGGGTAATGTTTCAGAATCCGGCAAGCTGAAGTGAAGCAAAGTGATATCAAAACAGTCTCTGCACCTTTATATGATCCATAAAGATTTTTGACTAAGGTAGTTTTTGCCCATGTGAAAAAATCCTGATAGCTGTAGACCTCGTGGAATCCGTCTGTAAAGCTGCTCTCAATGTGTTTGTTTAAGTAGTAGGAATTGGGGTCTCTCTGCCCATAGGCAACCAGTAATAGCATCCACAAAAACCCTAGATAGGCTGGAAAAAACAAGAAGAGACAGCACATGTGAGCTCAGAATTAACACTGCTGTTCAAAATAGATTACATGAATGATTACTGCTGTCATCACTTCTTAGGTTAAGGAGATGCTTTGCAAGAATCTGACTGCCCAGTGCTGATGAATTCACACAAGCTATGTCAAAGTGCTGCCGTTTAAACATACCGCATTTAGAATGCGAATAGGAATTTGAGTAGAGGTCGAGAAAATAAATGTGGAGGCTGGCTGAACATAAAGGGTAATGGCAGCTCTAGATGGGATAAGTGTTAAATTTCATTCCAAGTGGCACTGAGGTAGTATTTTCCATTGGGTTTAAAGGAAATAAAGCAGCAATATATCCTTATCTGTGGATACACCTTTAGGAAGCTGGCCGCTAACGATGGCCTCCATCTGCTCTTTTGATTCCAGCTTCATTTAACTGCTGACCTCCTTGTTCCACCCTTGCTAACTTTTCTTTAGTCTCTCATGTGTCTGTAATGTGTTTCTTTACCATAAAATCCAGCCTTAGCAACACTTTTATCTTCAGCTAACACTCCCACCTCCTTTCAGCTCCAACAGCCCGTGAGCAGCCTGTTTGTACACTCTAGTGGCTGGCAGAAACCTGAAGATATGCCAAACTGTTTTCAACCACGAGCACAATGCTTTCACTGATGTACAAACACTGATGAATACTACTGAATAAAACAAGACAATCTACACATAAGTAATACCCAGGATTTCTCTGATTAGGGCAAATGCTTTCTGCTCCTTCATGCAGTTGATTTTCATTTTCTCGACATCAGCTGCAGGAGGTGGCCGGTAGATATTGCTTCGACTGTCCCTTCGGGCTCCGAAGAGAGGATTTGAGTCACCTGTGGATGACAGCAGTAAAACCTGGAATAAGTCGACAGATCATTTGTCTCCTGCTTTTCACCTCTTTGGCCATCGTTAGGAAATAATCCTATTTAATGCTTTCCCATAGGAAGGCTGCAACGGGATTTAAAGAAGCAGCACAGCAAGGCAGCAGCGGGCAGTGATGGAGCTCATGAGCAATGTGCTGGGTTTAGATCCAGGTGCCTCTCTGCCCTTATGTAAAAGTAGCCACTGAAGTCCTCACCATGAACCACATACTGGTGCATAAAGCATTCAAAAATCTTAGAGAGCACTTCGCTTTTTTTAGTAATTTCTCACTTTACAGACAGTTACCTGGTGCAGATAAAGGCGCATCAATGGCTGTGTTTTCTTCATCCTCATGTTCCACCTTCTTCAGAACCAGAGCAAAAAAAGCAGCAAATCCCAGCACCTGCAAGAATTAGCTCACTACATGCCCATTTCTTCTGAAGAAGCTCAGGGTTTGACCTGGACCCCTCTGGATCCAGCTGCTGCAGGAGAACAACTCATTTGGCTTTGTGGAACTCGTGCAGCTGAAGCTCATAACCAAGAGAGTAATGCACAAACCCTATCAAACTAAACTGCTTTTGCTGTATGACACATATTCCTTGGTCAGAAACCTCATCATCTATTAAACCCAGACAAAACAGCTGATTAAACGAATGGAGTTAATGCTAACAAATGACAACAGAGCTCTGTAATACATGTTAGCTCTTGTTTTAAAGTCAGAGACTTTAATTCTACATGTTAAATCCTGTTGTTCTTTAAAGCACATTGTCCTCTTTCCTGTAAAGATGTCAGAATGAGTTCATCTTGGCCAGTGGCTGTATTTCTGAGGATCTCACCTTTAAGGGCTGTGTGATGAAAAGACTTTCAAAGAAGGAGATGGCCATGGAGATCAGCCACTTGATGGAGTTCTCCTTACCATAATGCAGCCCATAGAGCATGGTAAAGAACCCAGATACACCACTAGTGGCTGCAACAAGGAACCAAGCAATGAACACAAACCACCAGGGCAGCCCTTTGGAAGAACTTTTCTTTCCATCACCGGAGAAACTTGGAGTAAGGGACCACCTTTGGAGTCAACCAGAAGAGAAAAAATCATTTAGCACTGGAATAGAAGCCAAAAACACAGTCTTCAGGTTCAGTGGGGATAGGCAACGTCTTACGGTTTAAATTCTCAACCAAAACATTCTACTTTTCTTTTTAACTAATGTAGTTATACAGAATATATGGATAGCGAAAAGTACCGCAAGTAAAAATAAGAGAAAATATGCAGACACCAACTAAAATCAAACCAAATAGAATAGGCTTATTTGCTTCTCAGTTCATGCATTATTGAACCTCCAGTAGAAATGCTGACAAAAAAGTAAACCTGTGAGTGCATTTTAGCTCCTGGATACATCTCTTGTGATCACCATAAATTTCAGAGAGATAATTAGTGGTATTGTTTTCAATACTTCCAATTTAATTGTTGGATTTTCCTGAAATATTTTCATCTGCTTATTAGTTTTTCTTTCTCCATGCATTTAGAGAGACCAACAAGACTTTGGAGCTGAGTGATTATCTTCAGCACTTTATAATCATGTGGCACCGCACTGTAACATTCATGTTTGGAAGCAAAAATGACAGAGAGTGATGATCTGTCATTATAGCTTTTGTGTGCAGTTCATTGCATCAAAATATCTTTGTTGCTCCTACAGTAGTTTAATAGTAAGACATGTTTCTACAGCTATTATGATGATTATCTATCTATGTGAAGCAGTTATTATTTTTGTCTCTGTCGGTTTTGAATTCATGACCTGGACTTACTTATACTGAAAATGGGATGAGGATTAAGTTACCTGTCACTGATGGATGCTGGTGAGCAAGTCTGGTCCTCCAGGAGGTTCTTAATGTGCTGAACCTGCTGAACAGCTTGTGCATAACTCTGAGGCATCTGAAATTTATGGGGCCCCAGTAACTCCAGCTCCATCTCTACATGCTGGAGCTGCATGTACAAGCAACGGTTGTAATCACTGTACTTCAGCCGCTCACACATTCGCTTCTCCAGAGTTGGGCTTCTTGTCTTTTCTGCAGATAAAGAATTTACCTTTGAACTTTGTAGCTTGGAATATTCATTGGAAAAGACAAAAAGAAGCAGGTCTAAATGAAATCAGTGAGATTGTTACACATATGTTATTGTTTAATTGAAAAGAAATCAGTGTCTAAATTAAGAGTCAGACTGAAAGGTACAACAGCACAAGGGCAAGAAGAAAAAAGACAGGACAAAAAATTGTGAAATAACTGGTATTTATGGGTCTTAATAATAGGTACTGATCTCTTTCCCAAGCCAAGCTGTTTGCTAACATTTTATACACCAAAAGAAATAGATTTCAGTGCCTTTGCTCCCTTGGGTAGTAGATGATGCGTAGCAAATGAACAAAACAATGGGCACAAATTAAAACTCAGGAAATTCCATCTGAACACACAAAAAATAACTTTTTTTATTCAACATTGTGGAAGGGTTGCTCAGAGAAGCTTTGAAGTTGCCATCCTTGGAGATACTCAATATCCAACTGAACATGGTCTTAGACAACCTGCTCCAGCTGACTCCGCTCTGAGCAGAGTGGTAGACTGGACAATCTCCAGGGATCCCTTCCAACCTCAATTATTCTGTGATTCTGTAACTGCTTTTGAGTCAGAATGTAAAAGCTTGGATCATCACATCCAGTGTCACCATCAGTTTCGCCTCAAAGGTTTCAGTGGGTATGTCACATTGTTGTTTACCTTGTGCATCCATAGCACCTGGTGTGACAATTATAGGGTCATCCTTCTTTTTACTCTCATTGTAAAACTCTTGCCCAGCTCTGTTCTGCTGGGAGATGATGTCCTCAACCAACGCCAAAAGTGTGTTGATGTTAGTTGATTTTCTGGGATCTGATGTTGAGGTGAGTGATGGAGTCTTCAGTGCTTTGAAGAGTGAGCTGGCAATTCTTCTTACGTCCTAGAAAGGATAGCAGCAACATGGCAGTGAGTCAGGCTGCAGTGACTTAAGCTGATATGGTCAGAAGGCACCACTGGCTGGGAGCTGCATCAATTGCTAAAATCGCCAGAATGGGTAAGGGTAGCACATCCTACAGGGCTGGATGTGACAGGCAGATTTCAATGAGTTCAGCAAGACTGTTGTCAGGATTCAAAAATGCAACTTACCTGCCTGAATACCTAGACTGAGGAAGACAGGGTCTGTTATCTTCACCGCCTTGCTTGATGTTTGCTTTTAACCCCTGAACACAATGATTTTGATCACACATAATAATTGTGTAAAGGTCTGGGATGTACAAAGGCTGATCTTGCTGAAGCCAATGATTCCCTACACGTGGAATATACTCTGAAGGTGGATGCCCCCTTGGTTCATCTTGTGGCCATGTAGATGGGTAATTGCTTTGCACCAAAGCACTCAAGCTGTGGGAAGCTTGTCGATTCACACGACTTGAAGGTCTTCTGACAGGGAAGGTTTTTGCTTAGCTGGAGATGTTAAGTAGTGCATGGCAGCAGAGGGCAGTGCAGGACTCCCTGGGGAGCAGCCACACAGACTTAACTTTATCACAAACCTTTATCACAGCCTCTGGAGTGAGCGAGACGGCCGGGGTGACCTGTGGGGTGGGGGGCAGATTTGGGGACACTCGGCCACTCTTTCCCGGCTTCTTCTCTCTGCCCTGCATGGCTGGCCAGGGTCGTGTGTTCCTGAAGATCTGCACAATGAGCAGGTTGATGGGGAACATGAGGAGGGAGCTCTCAAAGCCAATCATCACTTCCTGCCATGTGAACTCGATCTTACCTGTCAAGATCAAACAGAGGGAAGGAGTAAAGATAACTTCAGGAATCATCAGATCTGTCTCTTGTGAAAAAAAAAAAAAAAAAAAAACACATTTGTTCAACCATCCCATTTCTAGATTCTACTGCCTCTCTGTTTTCCTGACCAAGCAATGATAATGATTGTTACCCAAATCCATCTTCTGCTCGGCTGGATCCTTTGGCACTCCCCAGAACATGATGCTGGTCAGCATGGTGCAGAGCAGCAGCGAGAAGCAGCAGGATACGCGCTGGGCTCGTGTGAAGGAGCTTCGCGGGGAGCGGCTGAAAACTGAGTACCAGATGTGCCCATCCTGAAAACCCTTGGAAGTCTTCATGAAAAACAGATTGCTGGGAAGGAGGAGGGGGAAATCAAAGAGATGCTTAGAAAGGAGAGGGAAGAATAAAGCTATAGTTCAGGGTCCTGGCCTGTTCATGCTAGGCACTGTCAGAAGAAATGGTAACTATAAGCAATTGTCAAGTATCATGGGTTAATTTACATGGGATGGTCACAGCTACTTATGTCCTTTTCTTCTGGCCGTACCATGGTGGTGGAGCTAATCATGAGCAGTTTCCTTATAAAGTTTTAGGGAAATTACACTCAAGACAAGATGCTTGGCTTTTTTTATCATGTCAGATTATCCTTTCTTAACAGCAGTATTTTCAGGCTGGTGTAACTGTGAGGGTAACAGTCAGACATTGTTAACAATCCTTGCTCTTCTCCTTGTTCAGAGCCCTTTCAGATCAATGGAAATACCTCCCAGTTTTAATATTTATCTAGAGAGCTGCATACTTGCTTTTCCAGACTGATTGTTATTAAGAGCAAAAAGGCATCAGAAGTTACCTGAACTGCTTCATGTCCTGTTCTGTAGCTACTGGGAATACTTTATCTAGGACGCATTCTCCAATATCAATGGCTAGCCAGGAGTTACAAAGGAAATACCATTTCTGGTCCCACACAAGGTCGTGCACCAATACTCGATTCACATACCTGTGGGGAAAGCATACAGGGCACAATCGTGTAACTGAGTGGTAGGAAATTCAAAACTCAACAGAACTATGGGGGACAAACTCTGGCCTTTGACTTCTTAGGCTGTGTCTGAACTGTGAGGCACAGAACACACATCAGAGTGCCTCAAAATAATGTTCTGCTGAGTACTCAGGGTGGTGACCTGATCCAGAGCCTGTTAGAGCTCCAATTGTGCCCCAATTTCTTTTAATATCTTCTATAGTATGTTTGACCAAAGTCTTGCCCTAGCTCAGAGTCAAGTTGTAGTAGGGCTATATACTGGACACAGGATATGGGAAGCAGTCCTGAGCCTGCAGTTTAGATGATTATTTGATCTATTCATCTGGGGGAAAGAAAATAAATTAAAAAAAAAAAAAAAAACACTTCCTTTCTAGAACTGTAGAAAGGGTAATAAGGGTAATTTTAAGTGCTAGGAAAGGAAAGCAGTTGTAATTACAAAAATATCTTTGAATCTTTGTTATTTCCCTGCATACAGTTACCAGGATGGATTGTCCCCTGAATTATCATGCCACAGTCGAATACTCTGCAATTCCCCCAGAGGAAAGAGGGTACAGAGCAGGAAAACATCCACTCCTCCACGTTCAAAGACTGGTGTGTCAGGATCAGTTAGATGGTGTGGCTCACTCTCTCCTTCTAGTCCATAGAGAGTAAGAGTCACCTAGAGAATAAGATGGCAAAATGAAGACTTGCACATCTCAGAATCCTGAAAGAAAAAATACGTGATTATTCCACTGACATAGTCTTTCCACTTTCATCAGATCTAAGGACTTTCTAGCTTAGAAGTTGCATTTGAACTGTCGTGTTTAGTAGCCTCAGGTGCTCCCCTTACTTCTCTAAATGAGTGCGTAAGCTCTTTTACTCCACAGTGCCACTGATACCTTGGAGGTTGTGGCAGCCCCACGGCGATGTCCTGTGAAAATTGTCACAAGGTAACGATACTGAGCAAAGGGGTCGTTGTCTTCTAGCACTGTGATTTTTGCCTGCAGAATGACACAATACAAGCGGTGTGTTAGCAGCTCCATAAGTGTGGATGCCTTAAAGCTGTGGGTAGGAAGCTGTCATCTTACAAACAATGCAAAGGAAAGGGAGTAGGGCTGACTGAAGGCTTCTGTTAAAACAGGACAGTCAAAGAGGGAATTGGCCTAAATACTTTCGGTCTTTATTAGCTGAAGACTTACTCTGGCATCATCCTGGATGTCTTTCCTTCGAGCCCAAATAACTACAAGCACATATATCAGAAAGATACATCCTACAGTGGTCACCACCACAGGGTTGTCCACAAAGGTACCAAACAGCTGTGCAGTTTTGCTAACATCAACGGCATTGGGTATGACAAAGAAGGAGCTCCCAAAGAAGGTGAGGTGGTTGCAGAGGCACTGTGTACTTCTAGGATTTGTTTTTGGTCCTACCTGCAAACCAGAAAAATTTCTGGATAAAGCATTTGGGTTTAAAGTATTAGATAACGTACCAAGCAAATGAAAAGATAGTGCTCAGATTGGTGAGTGAGTATGGAGAACTGCTATACAGGAACAAATTGTTCAGGTTCCAATCAGGAGTATTAATTCCAATGTCCAGCCAGAAATAAGCATTTATAATACAGTTCAAACTTGTCAGAATAGTTCAGTTTCCCCTTATATGGGAGCACACCCCAAGAAGTATAATGGGAATGAAATTCGAAGTTTAGTCATAGCAGACAAAACTTTATTAAAACATCTCAGAACAATGCTATTTTATGGTGTGAGTTCAATGCCATCATTTTACTACAAGATGGGGATCATAAGGGCTGGCTTCGAAGTATATAGTATAAACATTGCTCTATTACTCTCTACTTACCTGACATCCATAGCTGTTCCAGTTCTGCTGCTGTTCATCCCAAAATGCACAGCGGGATGCAAAGCAAGTGACAGCTACAGTTAGCCTGTCATAGACTGTGGAATCCACTCCCATATCTTGTGAAACCATGAAATAGTAAGTGCCCTCTCCGAAAATGAGTTCTTCTGGACTAAGAACCCAGGTGTTTGTCTCACCTTGAACATAAATATTTTACTTTGAGTGTATATGTGGAAATATTAATTCAGAATACGGCTGTATTGCATATAATAAATTGAACAAAATGAAAGAAACAGGTATCAGATAATCCTTAGCAACTCATTGTTCAAAGCATCCCACTCTTTGCTCCTGAAGCATGAGAGACTGAAACTCCTTTGAGAGGTTTCTTTCCAGTTAGATGTCTGAACTTATGGTCAGTGCTCATTCTGCAAATTTATGGTCGTATTATTATCCCCTGTAAAGCTGGGGATGAGCACTCCATGTTGTCTGTGTTGAGTGCCCTTAACTCACCATGGGTAGTGAGCATGCACAAGTCTAAGTCTTTTGGCCACATAAGCCCAGAATGCACAGGTTCACTTGTCACTAACAAGTTGTCTTACCTCCAGTAGTTTTCTTATAGAAAAGATGATTTTTTGTGTCATAGTTAGTTTCATTTGGACGATAACCGTATCCTAAGTACAGTATTAGTGGAATGTCTTGCTCCGATTCCAGCTGAATCACTATAGATGTGTTTTCTGAGGTGATATTGACTTGGAAAGTGCTAAAATTTCCCAGGTTCAACAGAATCCTATCTTCCTGAGGTGCAGAATGCCTTGGTAATATTATCTGGTTTTAAACAAAAAGACATAGCTTGGAATACAGCAGAGCATCTTGCTTCTGTTATCTATAAGCACAGTACAGCCACACACTAGATAATCTTATTTCATAATGTAAGGAAAGTATGGGCAACAAAAATATTGTCTTTGAAGTGATTTTCTTGATAATGTCAGCTGACCTCTGAAAACACCTTTGCAAATCTGTACAGATTCATCACAAAGCCTGTGACACTTGGTGCATTTTTAAACTAAGAGCTGAGATTATAACAGAAATACTGGCCACATAAAGTGATTACGTGAACTATTTAGATGTCAGTTTGTAAATGGGTTAGGAAGCCCAAACAGGAGAAATGTGAGCGTGTGGTTGTTGGATATGAAGTCAGACATTATATTGTGTTTCAGAATGACTGTAATCTGGAGTCATTTTCCCCAGCCATTAGCATTCTCACAGCCATTTAAATGAATGGCACCTCTTTTTTAAGAAATGACAGAAATACTTGCCATTATGTTCTTCATATCACATAAATCCCTCCATCGCAAACGCAGGCACCCACTATATGTTGAAATGAACACAGTGCCACCATTCGTAGTCACCTCACAGGAGATGGTAACACACGTGACAGTTTGTAAACAGAAGGGAAAAAGGGAGAGGGACTGAAAATAGTGGGTTTACCTCAATATTTTCTTTGAGGTTGCTGACTGGTATAATCAAGCCATCCAGACCAGTAAGACTTAGACCTCCCACTGTTCCGCTTATGTCAAAACTGGTGTCACTGGAGAAAAAGGGATTCACGGCAAAGCTCACCATCTGTTAGCAAGACATCAACAATCAGCTCTGAGCTATTGTTAGTATTTCATGATCTTCAAACTCTAAATTGCTGGATAGACCCAATAAGTTGCTTGAACTCAGACCCAGACAGCACTTAACTTAGAGGAAGCCTTCATCCAGGTTTAAATAGCTGCCTTGTCTCTGTGTTAGGCCAAACAACCCGTGAAAGTGATTTTGATTCTGAAAGGTGATATGAGTACAACGATGTCTGTGGGCTTCCTTTCGTTGTAACCATTTTGTCTTTCAGATATCAGATACCAAAATGCAATGGCATAAGCCTCTTTGAAAGTAACTCTGTCAAAGTTGTGGCACTCTTGGAATTGGGAAAAAAAAAATCTGTTTCTACTATGATAGCAATGCACAAGAGTGTGTCAGATTCATTATTTCAATAAGAGGATCCAGAAGCCTCTCCTAACACTCAGGTAAGACAATTAATGTATTTCCACTGGTATAAGGGGGTTCCAGACATTTTTCAGCAAAACTGGAAAAGACAGTGAAAAAAACTGTATGTTTTACAGGTATTGCAGGAGTTCCCCAAGGGCATCAAATATGAGAGGCCTTTAGAAAATTTGTTATAAAAATATCACAGTAATATGCAATCTGTTGCTCTGAGGGAAAAAACAAAATCTCCTAATTCAGATCAGGGATATGCTGTCGTCAGGACATTTGCAGACCTTTTGTCTCCTGCAAGATCTGAGTGCCTCAGACTCATTTATTTCTAACTAAGATGAACGAGGACTGCTGTCTGTTGGTTTTAATGGTGATATGGACTCTGAGCTGTTGCATCCTCCTCAGAGCATTAGATATAAGCAAACAGCAAATAGGTTTATAGTATTGATTTGATTACCTTCTGTAAACATGCAAGTGTGTAGCAGGAGTATATGTGAGGGGCTGATGGGGTGGGCGATTTAAGCTCTCAGTCCTTGTTAGCTTGCTCAGCCAACTTCATGCAATTTAGATAAGTGAAATCGTCTCTGAGCAAAACTATTTCAGATTTTTTTTTTGCTAGGACTGGAAGGATGACTTGTGTGCTTGTGTACTCATTGTAAAAGGAGAAAGGTCTCTAAAACTGCTAGACCAAGAATGTAAGTTGTAGATCAGATTGAGTCAGATAAAAGCTGTTTACTTGCCCTTATGTCCACTGTTTCATCATCAATTCCTGAAATACCGAGAGAGGAAGCAGTTGGAAGAGTAAAGCTGGCAGAGCTGGAACTGGAGATGTTGATGGATGTATCCATGCTTTCTGTTTGCAATCTGTCCAGTCCAGTTAGGGTTGGACACAAATAAAACAGAATACAAGAGAAAACAAATGAACAAACAAACAAAACAGAAAAACAAACAAACAAACCAAAAAAAGTCAATGGAATGGACTTCATATATAGAGAAAAAGTTATCTTCACAAGTATAACTTATCTGGAAAATTATTTCTAATTCTGTGAGTAACTACTTAAGTACATTGTCCTTTATGTAGTACTCCACATAACAACCATACAGTCACCCAAAAAATGGGGTGGAATTGGCATATCTGGATATGCCTAACCCATCCCTCTCCCCCCCCAGGGGGGATGACATTGTTAGTGGTACCTGTTTATGTACATCGTGGCAGAATGAGAGGTCAGGACCACGGGTTCTTCATCTGGTTCTTTCCCAAACAGAAGGACGCTCTGTAGATTTACAACTGTATGCAGGAGCTGGTGTGACACAGAACTCTGGGCCAGGATTAGAGGAGGGAACTTGTAACAAAGCTGCTCAGAATCAGTAAGTTGCCCTTACTTCCTTTTATGAGGGAATACTGTTTTCACTGTGTCTTATAAAGCTGGCAAACTTGGTGATGTTCTGGTTAATCTCAGAGAAAGTTATTCTTATCAGCAATTCAGTTTGTGTAATTCTCATGAAAACATTGCATACTTCAAATACATATATTTTACAGTAAATGGAATTCTAATATTTAGAACTTCTACACACTGACATTTGAAGGACTACAAACACAGCATCAACTTCATGCAAGATATTTATGAACTTGTGTAAGTTAATGCCCTCGCACTGCAAATTTTAGCATGCAAGACCTAATTACCTATTGGATATGGGCTGTTAGTATGTTGTCCTGAGGGAGTTCAAGCAGTTCATAACCTTTGCTCTCAGGTTAGATTTATATCATTCCCTACTCCCTTGCAGTACCGAAAGCTAAAGTATATTCAGCCCAGGAAGCACACAAAGGCAACTGTGACAATTCACATATAAATAGGAAGGGCTAAGACAAAACAAACGTGTTGTGTAATTCTGAATAGAAAATCAGAGTGGGCTTTCTGAAAAAGTGTAAGGAACAACCAGCTTTGAAGTAGTGAAACCAGCCATGAGTATTGAATATCTGTGGTTTCCTTGAATTGTGAGGCAAAAGGAGGGGATAGAATCAAATCTGGAAAAAAATCTGGCTGCAGTCATTTGCTTGTCATGCATTAGAGGTCTTACACTGATCCTGTGTTCTGCATTGCACTACTCTGTGCCCTACCTGATGCCAATTTAAAAATATGAGGTAGGAAAACTCTTAAAGATCTTCTAAAGCAAGTAAATATTCAGCCACAGTCGTCTAGCAACTGGACCAAAGCAAAATTACCTGTTCTGCCTCTGGCACTGAAGTGTTCGCAGGTCTGTTTTGTATAGAAGCTTGAAGGACATTGCTCACTGCATTAAACAAGTAGATGGCTGCATCTGTTAGCTTCTGATAATCTCTGCTGTCCTCTGTGTTTACAGTGAGCAAGGAAGCACTGACATCTTTTAGTGTGTTACTAGCTTCCACCTGCATGGGAAATAAGGGGAAAAGTTTCTGGTTTGTCCCTACCAATGAAGGAAGTGACACATTGTGCCACTGAGTCTTTTACTGAGTATTGCAGCAGAAGTAATCCCATGGGACTCTTTGTGGCTAAAGCTGTTTGACTGTGATTACTAGTGCTGGGGTAATACCTGAAACACCAATAAAGGTGGTGTACTAGATGGCATACTAACCTGTACTATGGACCTGAAAAATGCAGCCTGCTTCCACAGATTCAATCCATAAAAAAAGATGAATAACGTGAAGGAGGCTTATCTGTCAAACACTGGGCCAGGGTACAGTTTAGACGTACAGTGATGTAGCAAATCAGGTTATACTTTTGGGTGGTGAGTCCAAAAATAAGATCATACGGTCAAGTGCATGCGTATTTCAATCTTAATTTCCATAAAACCTATTGGATTACCAGTAAGTAATACCTTTGGCCTTGTGCTGTGCTAAATGCCAAAGGAGAATGAGTCTTACCATTTTTATTTTGTGCTCAAACACAGCCACTGATCGCTTTGTCATTGTGAAAGCACTGGCCAGTATATAGCCGGGGGTGAGGGAGCCAAGCAAATTCATTGCAAGCTTGTACATGTCCGTTCCCACAGTCTGCAAATGCTTAGCAGCCTCATTGTAGTGTGAGTGCTGAATCTGAGCTATATTCTTGTCTTGGCAAAGTTAGCCACATACTGCTGAAACGCTCCCAAGCCTTTGTCTGGCTGTGGCTGTATAATACATCAGAAATCAGGACAGCTCTTCTCATTACCAATGTATTTGTGAAACTCCCCCAGTGACAATTTGTTCCATCTCCCATGTGCTCACTCCATAATCCTTACACATAAATAGCATTACCTACTTATAATGTCATATTGCATTCAAGATTCAAGAAATACTTTTGCAAGGCCAGTCTGAGCATTTATGCTTGGTTCCTCTGGGTGCTGTCATGCTACTGCCTCACTAACTGCTTGCTTATGTGCCTTTTGTGACAGTGCGTGGATCACGGACCAATGAATCCAGACAATTCAGAAAAACCCTCCTGGGCTCTTTTTCTTCAGGATTCTAAGAGTGCTTTACAAGATAAAATGTACACTCTAGCATGCCTTTCATTGAAAGTTAAGGTTTCCATCTTAAAGGTGCATCACAGAATGTAACTGGCCAGCCAGTCATAGCCTGGTTTGTAGTGGCTGCTGAGACAATGTTTGTGGGTCCAGATTTGCTTACTCAGAACAGTAAAAAGCATTCCCTTCTGATCAAGGCATGCATGACCAGTTTNATAACTGTAAGGCACTGAAACTCTTCCAAAGTTAGTGGTTTGCAAAAAAAGTCAGTACTATTAGTGTAAGGAGACAGGAGATGAATTGCTTCTTACCTGTGCTGAGACAGACAGCTCTTCACTCCTATAAGTGATTTCTTTCAGCACTTCTGACATCTTAAGAGCAGTCTGTACTGATGATACGTTAACAGCAGAGAGAGTTGTCAGCATCAGCCCTCGGAGCTTGGGATAAGTAGGCAAAAGAATAAGATGCTAATTAAGACTGTGCAAGTAGTGTTGTATATTGACAGTCAGGCTTGCTGTAAATTATGTGCTAGAATAAAGCTCCACAACAAGGATCATATGAACTGACACTAGGTCTGCTGACAAGATGCCACTTGCCTTAGTAGCTGTGTAATCACATGAGTTTTATGTTACCTCCCAACACAGAGAATTCATACACTTAACATCCATTAGTAGCAAGCAGAGTTACTTTTCAGACTGTGCTAATGTCTGTGAATTACTGTGTAAATGCCACTTCCAGAGAAGGCAGAGCCCTGTTCAAACAGTGAATCATAATTGAAGGATAAGTTGCATTTCTCTAGATCTTTTCATCAGAGGCATGCAAAGCACTGTATGAATATAAGCTTATAACTGAAACATAAGCTTGTAGCTGAAAGGAATACACTACAATTACTTGCTGTCTAGTACTTTTGGGGAAGTTTTGATAGGATATTTTTCCTGCAGGAGAGGCAATTTTATTAATATTTAATTTTTTTTTTTTGAAAATCAGGTTAACCCTAAGTTTAAAAAGACCATCTAAGTTAGTTTAAGTTATTGCAATAACAATTGAGAATGAATTCTTTTACAGATGGATAGTAAAACAAATTTTTTGCTTGGGCAAGTAGTGAAAAATAGCTGAAATCTGTTCCAAACACTGAGGCAGATAGCAGAAACTTGAAACCTCCATCGATACGAGGAGGTACTATATGAGCTTTTTTTTACTTAAAAACTGCCAAAGAATACAAAGAGTCCATTCTATTGCGTTGTACTGCAAGAAAACAAGTGTCTGGCTGACCTCTTTTCGTGTGTCCGTCTGTAAAGATATGTTAAAGTTTTCCTCTTGGGTCTCGTGATTAAGGACTGAAGTCACTGACTTAAACAGCTGGAAAAGACTCATGCTGTTGTTCCCGTCTTTTAGGATGGTGTTTGACTTCTCAGATACAATGGTCTGTAGGGTCAGGTTCCCATCCATCATATCTGCATGTCCAACCTGATGAGGAAATGGGATATGCTCTTAACATTGCTAACACTGTTATCTTTGAACAGTTTCCACAATCATCTCATTGACAGCCTAGCTGGAGTGGGACAGGAAACTGTTACCAGTTTCTCATGTTTTATTTTGAGTTAAATTCTCCAGGCAGCTCTGTCATCCTCTTGGGCTGCTTGACTAAGTGCTGAAGTCATTGGCTGGAACAGCTGGAACAGGCTTATGGTGTTGTTACCATCCTTTAGAATGCCGTTTGCTTTCTAGGATACTGTGGGACGTCTTTAGAAATGCCCAAATATAGGAAAACTTTCCAATTCCACCTCAATCTGTGAAAAAGTACTGTCATTTTAAGATGTCTGATCTCACCCACTTGGCTCACAAATTTGTGTAGAAGAGGCAGAGCCTAATTCAACCCAGAGTTTTCTAAGCCTCACTCCATGGACTGCCAATAAAAATTTGCACAGTGACAAGCAGCTTTGCTAAGTGTGAAGCGTGGAGAACTGCATTAATTTTGAGTGGCCTGCTGAGGATCTCTAGTGGGGCAGAAGCAGTTCTCTGGGACCTACTGGAGAATAACTCCAGACTCACTAAATACAGCTTATGCTACCCAATGCCCAAATAGGTCATCTTAAAATTCTGTCCTAGAAAAAGAGTGGGGGAAGTGTCTTTTGACTACCTTGAGTCCACAGAGAGTAGTATCTGTTAGAGAGGGAAATGGTGGTTATTGCAGTCACAGGCATATAATAAGTACAGAATGGGAAGAATTTCCAAAAGAGATTTGCAGGTTAAGTATCAGCTTGAGAGATCTTGAAATAAAGTATTTCTACTGTGTACCTTCACCGAAGCGTTAGTTTGAACTGTATCACCAAAACTGTTGCTAACAATAATTGTCACGTGTAAAATGAAATTATTTTCCTCTTCTCCAAGTGGAAGATAAACTGGAAAGAGTTCAGGATCTGGGCCACAGTGCAGGAGAGAATCTGAAATAGGAAAGGTGTTGTTACCTACCAGACATCATGCAGACACCTCGTGTTATCTAAAAACAGGGGACTGTGGGCTTGCTCCGAGCAGGTCTGATCGACCTAGTTTTAGATGAGGAGCAGAAGCAGGCTGTGCCTTTGCTCTTGCTAGTATCAGTAACAGTCCTTGCCAGAAATGTGGGAAAGCAGACAAACAGTTCACCTGAGGACTTACTTGATTTTAGATAGAAGCAGTAGGTGAGCTGCCTGCTGTGACTGGATTGGCATGAATCCACTGAGCATGGAGTGCTGCAGGAGACTGTGAAAGTGGTGAGCACGGATCCCTCCTTGGGAGACACGGCGCAGCTGGGGGCCTGGGGCGGAGGCACAGTGCTGACAAGGTAGGTTTTCTCCCCGTAGCCATGCTGAGTCAGTGCTGGGAGTGGAAGGAGCAGGGCATCAGCAGTAATCATGCTGTGACAGCACTGATCTGCAGACATCTTACCTGTTCGAGCAATGACGTGGTTTATTCAGGCATCAGAAGCATCAGAGTGGGTCTCATTAGAAGTGAAAGCCCACTACTGAATAAGCCATAAGAGGAAAAGAACTGTTTTAAATGTGGTAGTGTTTGCATTGTGGAGTAAAGCTGCATCGTTTGATCAAGTATTTAACATGACATCATTTCCAGATGAGCTGTAACAAGCGTATCATTGGAGTAAGATAGCTGAATTTGTCCTGCTGTACCCATAGCCCAGAACAAACTTAGTTCTTAATTATTTTGAAAAATCTATATGTAAAGTAACAGCTCTCAACTTGTGGAATGATTTCACTTCTTGCTTCTCAGTGAGTCTATGTGTGCATAACGTCAGTATGATGTCATGATGAGACTACCTCAAAGCAGACTAATAAACCCTGCTTCCCCTACCTGTTACTTTAATCTGAAAAGCTTCTCCATGTGTCTGCAGGAAGGAGCTGTTCATTATCAACACGGATGTGTTGCTTTGAAGCAAATTCAAAAAGTTCTGCCGGAAACCAGTCAGGCTACAGGCTGGAGGGAGGGGTGTGGGCTAGAAAATCAGACAGAAAAGAAAACATGACAGAAGAGGCTCTTTGCTGTGATTTGTGTTGTGATTTATCAGTAGTGGGGTGGCAATTTGGTGCCCTCTGTTATAAGCCCTCCCAAATGTGGCACCCCCATGCCTCGATCTTCCCTACTATTTGCAAAGATCCCCTGTGACAAAGTACCGCTCGGAAGCCACATGGCTTTCCCTCATGATAGATGTTTATTTTTGTGTGTGTAGTGTTTCTGACAAATATGGTACTCTCACCTTGTGTTGGAATGTGTTATCTAAATACCAGTTATAGTGTATGGCCTGGGGGTCCTTCTGTTCAGAGACACTCAAAACAACTTCCTCACTAGTATTCGCTGGCTTGCAGTTTGCCTCACACCTGTAAGGAAATCAGACAGTGGCTACAAGTAGTTCTTGCACAAGATGTCATAGTCCTTGACGTTGGTTGTTTTTATCTTGTTTGCTGAAAATCTGCAAAAGCCTCATGAATATATTAACAGATCATTGAAGTGTCACTGATCTCCAGACTCCTGAAGACCAGATTTTTTAAAGCGCTAATGTGTATCTGGGTGTCTAGTAGGAATTTCAGACATATCTTATGGCTTTTATTCCCATAATTTTGATGAGGTTTGCATATGGAAATCTACAACACTGAAAGGAGGTAGTGGGGGGTCAAAATGCCTGGGTGGTTTTGGGAAGAACATTATTCAATTGATAAAGGGACTATATTCTGAAACGTTGACTGGAAATTGTAGCAAGGCCCATTGTCTTCAATTCCTTTGATTGTAAGAAGTAGAGAGATGTACATCAATCAGTAAATTATCACTGTTATTATTAATAATTATTGTTCACTAATTTGTGTAGTAGTAATATTAAAAAGTGAGTACTAGGATTTGAAAACAGACCTGATTTCTAGCTGCAGTTCTTGTTTTGCAGTCACATAGAGGCATTGTTCATCCTGCCTCTCTTCATTCCCATGCCTTCGCACTGAAACCCTCACAGTCACTGCTGACTTCGGAGGAGGAAGGCAGGAAGGTGGGATTTGCACCTCTTGTTGGCTGGTTGGGATTATCTTGCGCTGCACGCATTCGTTCCACTCAGGCCAGCAAACTCCTGCATGAACATTTCTGGTATAATTCTAATAGCCATAACATCTCATGTCGCTTATAAAGATCTTGCCTGGTATAGGATTCAAAGAGCTTTGCAGAGCAAGCAAGTTTGCTTAACCCAGTTTGCAGAGTGGGTAGCCATAATTCAAACTGATTTCTTTGAAATAACATGTGAGGTCAGGGATAAATACGAGGACGGAATACAGATGTTCTGAGTCTGGTTTCCCACCATAAATATTTTTGCGTCGTGTTTGATGCTAATTATTGCTGTTTTATTGAAAAACAAACCTTTCAAATGCCTAGCTATGTAATTCACTTGGAATCAGTTCTTGGCTGTGAAAGTGAAGGCTTAGGATGGGCAGATCCTGAAAAATTGAACCCAAGGATCCATCTTTGGGAAAAGACAGAACTGTGTACCATGCAATATTATATACCATAATTAGTTGGGTGTTAAAAACAGAGTAAGGTGGAGGACATTCTTCATACACAGTGAGTGGCAAATTTTTTGAAGCCAGGCAGAGACTAAACCGTCCTGTAGTTAGATTTTCACAATGTGACAGTGAGTTTGTCATTCGTGAAATAGAAGTTGGTGGAAAAACTTTAGGAAATTCACATACCACAGGACCAGAGAAAGCTGGAATTGTCGTTGTAATCTGGCCAGCCAAGAGTAACAGTTGTGAAAGGATCCACATGGCGACTCGGTTTAATATATATTTTGTTTTTTCTTTTGTGGCCCTAAATAATAAGTAAATGTAGCAGTTAGGACAGTAGTGTGTATAAACACACGCATATGTTGTTTCATAAAGGAATGAAAAAGGTCTGAAAGGTTACGTAGCAGATCACTACGCACATGTGTAGTTTAAATGGCCTTTGCCTGACCAGTGGTAACACGGGAGTAGAAGCTATGGAAATAGAAACAGATGGCACATAGAGATGATGTGTGGCAAACTATTCCCAAACTCACAAGAGGTTTAGGACCCCAGTTCCTATTTTAAAAATTAATTTAGGTGCTTTTCCCTAATATTTATTTTAGTTCATTTTCTGTAATATTGTAATTGTTACTTGCAGGCTTTTACAAACTGTAGATTGGTTGCCAGCAAACACATTTGTCTTGGAGATATTTGGTGTAGATTTTATGTTAAACCATATGGGATACAGAAAATCTAGTCCATAATCTAGTATGTTACAAATTTTATTTTCACTATTTTATGCAGCATGTTTACTAGCAAGAGAAATTTTTAAGTATTTCAGTTTTAAAGAAAGATCTTTAAATAATACTTACTGTTGTCATTTGGGTATTTGTTTCGGAACTGCCTTTTTCCTTAGCAGAATCTGTTTAATATATATATGTATATAAAAAGCAGAATATTTTAGTAGTACCTGTAAAGCTTTCAGACAGTCCTCAGCAAATATGACTTTATGACTTAAATACACAAGATTTGACTACAGACACTCTGAAAGATTAGACTGTAAGAACCAGGCTCTAGGATAGTGATAAACAGTTTAGTTTCAGTAAGTGAAACTGTAACAAGGTCACGTACTGTAAATCCATAGTCATATGCTATAGTCATATCTATACATATAGTAACATACTATAAATAAGATCACTGTAATTCTTCAATCACAATGGTGTAAATCAAAATAAATTTGCACAAGGTGATGAAATTTAATTGATGTACAGAGAAAAAAAATGGGGGAAAGTTTAAAGGGGTTTAATACTGAAGTCACTGTATTCCTGGTATGATCTGCTTTTGTAAAGGTAAGGATGCGTCATCTAGAAGCGTTTACTGGCAGCAATTTTTGTGATTGCTGTGATGCAGATATTTCCTGGTTTCAGAGCTTTGTCCCAGGATGTACACTTCACTAATTATATTTGAGGACAAATAACAAATGTGCAATGTGTAATATATAGAGAGTAATGCTAATTTATGACCACTTCAAAGCCCAGGAGTCTGCCTTCACCTGGAAGAAGCCTCTACAGAAGTTTTCATCACTGTTGCTGGAAGGAAAGCAATTACTAAATGTAAACCATAAACACTCCATGAAATGCTCTAATTGCAAAAAGGCACATGGTCAAAAACAGCCCTGTCGGATTAATGCCGTTACCTTCTCTATGAGAGCTGTTTGCCAGCACATCGATGAACCCAACATCCAGACTCACATTTGAGAAGGCATTCATGGCCACCACTTTCACCAGGAAAACACCTAGAGAGGACAAATGGACTATTTAGTATAGCAGTGGACCAGTCCATCACGTTTGTGTTATAAAATCCATAAAGAAAATGCTGTTCTATTGTCTTCGTTAGTTTTGTTTGTTTGTTTGTTTGTTTGTTTGTTGTTGTGTTTGCCCCTGCTGGAAGGCTTTACAAGGAATGATCTTCCCCTTTTTTCTCAGCTGCCCTTGTCCTAGCACTGTTTTTTGTCAACTGACTTTGACATTACTATGCACGAATCTAGAGATGTGCTAGCATTGGAGTCCAGATGAGCTTACTCATCTCAGGAGAGCAGCTGTCTTGTTTGAGATTTTCTACGTGAAGGGAGGGGATGTTCAAATGGGTTTAGGAAGGCCCAATAAAACTTCTAATATTGAATAACCTTAAAACATAAAATGAAGTCATAGTCAGCTTCTGGTGTTCCACCTTTTGCATGGGATTTTAATAATTCATTAGAGGAGAAAACTTTTTTATCTTCTGCCACTGAATTAACTCTTAAAAACAATCTCCCTAATGCCATATTTGAAAGGCTTTGATTTCTTAATAATGGAAAGAAAAAATGCTAAAAAGCTTATTCATAAGTCAAAGAAAAACTGCGTCTTGGAGACTGATGTGCAGATGAGGACAAAGCTCTCCTTTTCTTTGTCTTCTGTACTGAAAACTCCTCAGATTTTTATTGCAATAGAATGAAATGAAGTATAAACTTGAAGAGTTATACATATGAACAAACAGGAGGAAAATGTCCTCATTTATACTCGAATCGAGTACTGTCAGGGGCAAGTGAACCCTGGCTCACTGTGTCTTTTTATTAAAAAATTCACGTGAAACCTAGCTTTCAGTCTCCTTACGCATTCCTATTCCCCTGTTCAAATTTTTGAGCTCACGGTCAGTAAGACCGTGCTGTTCATGCTGTTCTGCAGACCAAGTCTGATCAGTTAGAAGTTGCCAAATTCCGCTGTAAGTTATTGTCCCCTACCCCAGGGTGCTGTGGCTGGGTATGTGAACTCCTGCACTCAGCTGGGTCTTAGAAACACAGAAGATGTCAGCGTGCTGTACCTTCAGAGCGCACAGGAATGATGTATGTTTGAGGTTCCCCTCCAGGGCTGTCCTTCTTATGAGAGTAAGTTTCATTAGTTCCAGTCACCTCAAACTTCAGCTTAGCTGGGGCACCATGAGACACAGAGACATTTATCTCTAAATTCTCCCCCACGTGCAGAGTGTGAGAAGCTAATACAGCCCGAAGGCCAGACACTGGCTCAACCAGGTGCACAGCAATGCTCTCCGAGATCTCTGATGCTGTTGTGTTGCTGGATGCTCGGATTTCCAGCTGGTGTACCCCAGGGCCCAGCAGCTCTTGAGCAGCACTGTCAAGTGTGAGATTGAGAGGGACGATTCCATCCATTGCACTGGATTCAGCGAGAGTCACGTTATCTGCTAACACAGTGTAGGTCACTCTGCTACCTGTAAAAAGACAGTTCAGCATTTCTCAGAGCTTGCATAACAGGCAGTCCAATTCTAGCTGCTTCGTGCAGCTGTTCAGGTATTTATAAAGGAGTCATGAAAATACTGCAGCAATGGAGTTACTCTGAATAAAGCCACTTCGGGTGCTTTTGTGCCCATCTAGATCCCTGTGGAAGTCTGTCACATGTTTTCTGCTGGTGGTGTTATGGCATTCAGGAGAATTCAAACGTATGCTACTGAATTTAACTTTTTAATCGTGCGGATTCCAGGAGCCTGAAGTGAGAACAAAATATACAATCGCAAATACGACCTGCTTAGTGTGAAATCCTCTTACCCTCAACTAGAGAGGCATTTCTGTGGATTCCTAACTTCTAATACAGAAACATTACTACTGGCTTCATGTAGATTCATGTGACTGAAGTTATGGTCATGCTTTGTCAGATTTTTGGAGAGGGAAAAAAGGTTTATGTTTGTGTTCAAAGTGGTGTAATATCTCTGAGAAAGAACCACTCCAAGTGGAGCTGAGAGTATTCAGTTGCAGAAATGCAACCGTTATAGGGAAATCATTCACTAAAAAGAAGTATTGTTTTCTGTAATGAAAATCCTACTCCTGTCCCATGGGCAGGATAACATTTAGCTTGTTATTTAAACCACACAGAGTAATTACCCTCACCTCCATTGAGTTCAACTTGAATCCATAACAACTCCCCATAGAGTGTTTGGCAGTGAGAGCTGTTCCCAGATTCGTGCTGGCTGTAGCACCCAGTAATGCTCAGTTTGTCCATCTTGTCCTGAACCGTCACCCGCTTCTGTGCTGTCACGTGCCATTCGCTGGTGCTGCATTCCACAAAAACAGTAAACTCCCCAGGAGATGAATATCTGTGTGTGACATTGCTGAGCAGCCTAGAATAGAAAGAGAACAGCTACTTGTGGAAAACTGTCCTGGGAAGTCTTTAGCCTTATGTGATAAGTGTTCACAGTTCTTGAAATTTCTGACCTGACCCAGCTCTCCTGCTATCAGGAGACTGGAAACGAACATGACTCTTCACATGAGAACGTGTATCAGTGCCCTCAATTTTTCTTTTCTTTATTTTATTCCTGATGTACCTTCTCTAGGGTACATCCATGAAAGCTTAGGCTGGTCAGCATTTTTTCAGATCACAACCCTTGCTGTGTTATTTTTCTTACATGCAGCTGCTTCTATATGTGCCCATGCTGTCAAAAAATGCCTCTGCTTCCTGGATCTGGTATAGGCAGCAATAGGAGATGAGTGCATGTGAAGAAGTCTGCACAAGGATCAGCAACAGGGAGTTTGTGTGATGATATATAAAGGAGACGTCTTACGTTAGAGGGTGGTAAGGATCAATAGTGTGGCCATCTCCAGTGCTAATGATACAGGAAAGGTTGCCAGAGTATGGAGAGAGCAGCCAGTTCAAAGTGATTGTGATATTTTCAAAGATAAAGCATGTGTCTGTTACAACCAGCTGTAAACCTGTAAAACATAAAGACAGAATTCAGTGCCATTTTTGTCTGCATTTCATGGGTAATTCAATTTTTATGTGTTGTTGAGAGCAGGCCTTCTCCAAAGCAGAGCTCATACTGCCAATTTGAGTCCATTAGTGGCATGAGTAGGAGCTAACCCTTCTCCATATCAACTGGTCAAGATTCATGTTGGAACATAGTTTTATTTGTATGTTTTATGTGTCTGAATTTCCTGACTTTGTTCCTATCCAAAAACCTCTGGAGCTGTCAGCTGGGGCAGGGAAGCTACATTTTTGTGTCTTCAATATTCTGAGTGGTCACCACTCTTCCGGTTTCTTTCTTGAGAATAGAGCAGAGATTTTTGAGAAAAAATATTGTGGTCAGAATGTTACAGCCTAGTGCAGAACTGGCTTTTGATATTGTCAGCCCTCTCCCACTTACCTTCCTTGCAGTGGTATTGAATAGACAAATAGCTTCCAGAAGCTGGACAAGGATCTCCAAAGAAAGTGCCATCTGCTGCCACCTGGCAGGCCTGAAGACCGTGACACTGTCCTGGAAGGAAGTTTTATATGAACTGGTCTGTTTTTTGTTTGACTAACATAACAGCTCAGGTGAGACACAATTACAGAAACAATAAGGGATGGGGGGAGCATATCTTGTCCCTAATTTCTAGACAATATCCCACAGCACTTTGGCTTTAGCGTGTTTGTTATTGCCTGCTCTATCTTAGCACTGTTCCACTCTCTAAGAATACAGCTGAACTGCAGAAGGTGAAAAAATGAAGTTATGTGTTTTGTTTAATTTTGGCTGGAAGCCCAAATTCAGCTTGGCAGGCAATGGAGCCCTGCAGCCCCATTAGTCTGTGTACCTGACACACTGCAGGCAGCGGCAGATCCCTCCTGCCCTCCGATTCCCACAGATACTAGCCTTCTCCCCCTGCTTGGCAAGGAGTTAGGGTGCCTTCTCTGAATCTCATTGCTCCTTGCATTCCATTTAACCTCCTGTGGGAGTTTTCTCTGTGTCAGAAGTTCTTTGTGATCTCTTTCATTTTAGGAATAATTCACTTTTCTGTTCACCAGAGCTACCAATAGACAAGGTAAAATATTTTAGGGACTAGGGACTTTGGCATTTATTCTCTGCTTCTGACAGACAATGCCATAAGATACTACCTGCTACTTCATCTTTGACACTGATCCAGCTACAGTCTTCATCTGTGTCATCCTGGAGAGGAGTCTCCAATACGCAGTAGTGCGGGGTCTTCCGTCCATAGAAGGACTCTGTGATTTGGATAACTTCTCCTGACCCACACTGCACAGTGGCATTGTAATTATCACAAGCAATGCTCTGGCCATTTTCTAATAGGGGAAAAAATAATCAGATTTAGTGGTTTGAATTTCTGAAAAAAAAAACTACTATAGTTTTCCTGCATATCTATTTTTTTGTTGTTGTTGTTTCTCTTTCTTTCATTATCTACCTCTTAAACAATCCTGAAAATGGAAAAAGGAAGAAAGCATCAAACACTTCCCATTTTTTGAAATCCAAAAGATTTAAGCTTTTTACCACCTTAAACAAAAATTTGAGAACATTTTTAATAAAAGAAAATATTTCAATTGAAAAAATGAACATATTTCTGTGGAAAACACATAGCATTTGTTTGACTGGAAGGTTTCTCATCACTTCTTACTTCAGAAAGCCTTGCATAATTTGCTTGATATTCAGTAATTGCACTGGAGAAGAGCTTGCATATAAAGTACAGGACTTGGTCCCATTTCTGCTACAAAGACACCTTTATTCCTGTGTGATATTCAATTGACTTAACTCAGCAGCACTGCTCAGTTGAGTAAGGTCATATTTCTAAAAGCATACACCTCTAATCTGGGGCAGTTAATTATCTTTCAGAATTCTTGATATCTGCAGTAATCAGGATACATAGAACCCTGAAGAGGAGGATGCAAAAGATTGCTCTCAATGGGAATGTTGCAAAGGAGTGTTTTTGTTTCAGCTCTCCCAGGTTCAGATACATTGTCCTCCCTTCGCTCTTTTGATCATTCCCCTTAAGCACCTTGATTAACAGCGCCAATATGTGCACACTGCAGTAATTGTGTGCTACTGTTATTTAAAGCTAAATCTAAGCCTGGCTGTAGCTATAGCAACATGATCAGTTTACAGATTAGAGCTCTCTAAATAAGCTTGAAAAATAATTTGCTGTTAAATTATAATACGGGCTATTATCGCATGTGTTTATTTGTTCTTTACTTGGCTTAGTGGGTTCCCATAGTATCTGCTGTCTTAGCAACTTTTACATGTAAAAATGTACAGAGCCTGGTGCGTGTTGCTGTGTACAATCCCTGGTTCACTATGTATTTTTTTACTACAGCAATGTCCCAATCTTCAGAGCATCAAATGCTAGGATAGAAGTAATAAGAGCAGTGAATTGAACTAAGGAAAGATTTTGCTTGAGCTGTGAAACATGGAGAATTCTAGGATAAAGTGATGAAGAATGGATGAAGGCAGAATGCTGTCTGCTGGGTGGTTGTATTTACAAGCAGAATCTAGATGATCCAGCACGCACAGGTGTTGGGAATCAGAGAGACTCCGTTCAAGCAGTGGTACCATTTGGAGCTATCTGTACATTCCATACGAAGTTTCAAACTCAGTGTTAGTGTGAATCAAGCCTCGCTGAGTGAGAGGGAGTTAACTGTCACTGTGCCCATTTTACAGAAACAAACTGAAGCACTGTCAGGCTGCATGAACTTCCAAACATTCAGCACCCAGTGGAATTAATGAAAAGAATATCTCTGTTTCCCTCAGATTTTGTGTCAAATTCCTTGCATGCAAACCTAGTAAAAGAGGAGTCTGTTACTGAAACATGTGTGTGGACTAATGGACATGGGCTGTAGATACCGAAAACAAGGCTACAATTGCCTCAGTCTGTTCTCAGTTTCCTGGGTAATGGAATGATGGATGTCGGGTAGGGCATTGTTGCTCAGTAATGCAAACTGGCTTTGAATTTAATGGGCTTTAAGTCAGATCCTATGGTAACATATGGTAGTTTCCTTATACACAGACAGTTGTCTGCTGTGGTTGTAATGGGAAAATAATTTCAGTCTGGGTTTGCAAGGAAAAAAAGCTGAAGGGATTGTGCTGTCTGCCAATTTCCACTCCCCCAGTCATTTTTAATGTTAGTCATCTTCAGCCAGATTTGATGTATACTTATAAACCTCAAAACAACCTAGAACTTCATGAAAATCAATAGCTAGGTGAAAGAGAAAGAGCTATGTCAGTGCCTCTATTAGGGCACAGATAAACCCAATATTTATCTGTTCCACGATGAGGGATGCAGCTGACCAGCAGGTGCAGCTGGAGTTCTGAAGCTGCTGCAGAACTGCAGGGACAGAGGGAAAAGTATTTGGAGAGGCGGAATGGGGATATGGGAGTGGACTGGGAGAGCTGGGGAGATGGACAGGGAGGGGATGTGGAACAGAGGATCAGGACAGAAACAAAACAAGAGTTTTGCTGATTGTGGAAAGACCGGGGCAGTAGCCCTGCTATGGCAACCTGTACTTGCATATTGGATTTGAAGGCTATATTAATGAGTCTAATCAATGGCTGGACCTGCCGTCAAGTGCTTGTGACCTTAGTTCTAGTTTACAGTTTACAATGCTTGGTTTGTGTGCGAAGTGCAAGGAACACAAATTCCCCTCTTATCTATAAGTCAAATGAGATAATACTGCCAGTATTCCTTCCCAGAACTGTTTGTTCCAAGCCACAGTTTAAGAGATGCAATGACTGTACTTTTTCTGTCTGAGCACTTAAATGCCACAAGGAGGAACAGGCTTCTGTCTGCATCCTTGTCCTCAGGAAGCCCTTGAACTTCACCTGATGGAAGGATCTGAGAAGAAACAAGAAAAACTTGCTCTTACATTTGCTTACTCCAAGCTTCTCTGGAAGCCTGACTGTATTTTTGCTTCAGTGACAAATGGAAATTATTTTGATGGTCTTGCTTTGGTCTGTATTTCTGATTAAGAATTTAAGGGCAGCCATACAGGCCTCACCTAGCTCATGTAGATATTGGGGGAGTTCATATTTGCAACCAAGCTGTTATGCAATACTCAAACTGTCCCTAAATTTGTTAGCTTATGTCCGCTGTGGGCATGGACTTCTCTGCATTTCAATTCATTCTCAGATCTGTTTCTGTTTTACTACTCTTCTATTGGAAATGCAGAACTTAGTGGCTAATTGCTGAGTGCTTACAGTGCCCAGTGATTTTAGAGTTCTGCCTTTCTTTCGATCAGATCATGAACAAAGTGGAAAAAAGAGCACCTGCTGGGTTTATGTGGCTTTTTCACTTGTTCACTTTTAATAAACTTCAGGTTATTGCACAGCCACTTTGAAAGAAGAGAGGCAATTTATGCAAAATTGTGAATACAGTATGCTTAGGTTTTAGTTTCAGCTGTGGTGTATCTTACCAAACTCACAAATGAAGTCAAATTCCTGGCTGCAATTTTCAGTCACACCCCACTGATACTTGGCATTCTTCAGGATGTACCCACATGTGGATGAGGAAGGAGATGGCTGATCCTTGTACCAGTTACTGTAGCTTATATTTGAAGTGTCCAGCCAAATCACTGACCCTGTGAACAAAGTATTCATTTCCTGAGTGTTTATTTTCCACAGGAACACAACTACACAGTCAGAGCCTGCAGAGCAAAACTGTATCCTGCTGTGCTCCTGCTGAAGCAAAGGTGGTTTTGTCGGTTCATTTGTTGAAACCGAAGAGATCTTCAGTTTCGTTTTACATGTAATCTGACATAACCACTAAAAAGACACTGCTGCTGCTTCCCCCATGCTCCCACCCTCAAGATTCCACCATTTCCCTTGCATCAGATCTTGCAACATTTCTCAGCATGATGCTTAGCTTGCTTGTCCACTGGAGAACCACCCCAGCACATATTTTTCACTGGGTCAGCAAGCTGCTCTAATTTACCATGTGTTTACACAAGCACAAGATACGATGGGAAGGGTGGCAACATGCAACTGGGAAGCAAAGCAGACTGCTAAAGTAGCTTAGTATAAACCTGAAATTACAGCAACAAAAGACAGTGGATTGTCAACAGATATTTATAGAGGGATTGATTGCATTTTTTGTCATGGTAAGTATGCATCATGGGCTGATACAGTTTTAAAGAAGACAAGATTTCAAAATCACCTACCGTCAGTAGTTTCATTCATCAAGGAGTTTGAGACCAGTCCTATCCACCATTCCTGATCCTCAGCAATATGTTTCTGCAAGAACTCTTGAGTTTCCTCATCTTCAATAAAGACAAGGTGCCCCCCTCCTCTCTCACACCACCTCTGGGCACTTGTGAAGGTACGCTGCAGTCTAACAAACTCGTAGCAGGAATGGTTGAAAGCTAGCTGAAACTTTGAGCAAGGGATTCCTTCCTCAACCACTGCCTCCTCCACAGCCAAACATACAGCAAGAGAAATTAGAACTGTGATCCCAAGCCACATGCTCAGCTTGGTGCCCCGTGTGGCACTGGTGTTGCTTATCACATCACCGCTCTTTTTGCTGCCTTCTTCAAAAGCTGGAGTTGTCATCCTTGTCATGTCATCAGTATTCCTCCTTCCTCTTTACTGCTTGCAACAACAGCAGCAATAGAACGTGGAACAGATTGCTTCTAATATATAACGGTGATTGTGTCTGAGGACACAAACAGCAGGTATTGATACTAAGTCACTGCAAAATGGCCATTGTGAGGCCTGTTGTATAAACGTGTCATTCCGTGTGAAGTCAGTTTGAAGAGAAGCCATTATAGTATTGATTTCCTCATGAGCAGTGAAGATAAAGTTGATATATGGTGTTACTGGACACATGCAAAAGTGAGATAAAGCTCCTCCGTCAAAGACATCATTGTATGAGCTTTAAAGCTGGAGCTCTTTACAATGACAGCAAAGAGATGCGATAGTAAGAATGAGAGAACAATGAGGAAAATGAAAAACACAAGGAGTCATGAGATGGGAAAACACATGGTGTTCCTGTATAGATACATTTAATTGCTCTCAATTGCTTTGTTTTTGATAATTATTGTTCTTTCAGGGTGATTATTTTAGGTATTTCCTTTGGATGCTAATGTGATGCCTATAATTATTGTATCATATTCATCCTGCCCACCTGTTTACACATACCCAGGTTAATCTCAGCTGTTCCAAGTAGGCTTTGTTTTGAAGTGTTGTGTTTGTTCAGAATTCCATGCCCCAAGTGAAATGCTCCCATCATCCCTTAAAAGCTAAGCTGCTTAACTATTGAGGGCTACATTGCGTATACCTGCTAGGAGGTAGGAGAGAAGGCTAGAAGTTGACGCAGTGATTTGGAAAAGAAGGAAGTACTGCCTTCATCATCAGAACTAGTCGGGAGCCCTATATGGACATTGCACAGGCTGCTGATGGGCTTTGTGAAGCCAGCCCAGCAACATTTAGGAGCTGAAATCCCTAAGTTCTTCTGAACTTCCTTACAAAAGATACCTATCAGGTTGAAAATTGAGACTTCCCTCAACTATGGAACCTTTGGACTTGGTCCCACCT
>VXAV01003445.1:749901-764211 GCA_013399715.1 Alectura lathami
CTTGGTCCCACATTAATCTCTGACTGATTAACAGAGAGGGCTGGTGCAGCAGATGAGAAGTGAATCTGAAGACTGGGTTTCCCACCCCTGAGGATGGCCACTCCACACTCCGATTATCTGATGGATCTGGCCCAGTCAGTGCCCAGACACTCATTCCTTTCCCGGAAGAGACCCCGTGACAGTGATTGTCAGCTGGTCCTTCGAAACCAGTTCATAATCTATTGTGGATTTTGTCCACAGGTTAGGAATCTCTTTAGTCCTGCATGCAAAACTTCATAGACATCATTTTGGGACCTCCCTGCATCTCAACTGTTCAATAGTCCAGCTATTGCAAAGTCAGAGCTGAGAGCATCTGCTGTGCAGACAGCTTGCCACTGTGTATTTTCATGACATTCGCTTCAGAGTGCTTGTTTCTCCTTGGGCCACGCTGACTTGCCTGGCTTTGGAGAAGCTGACAACCAACCCTTCCATTTTGCCCTGTTATGTGTGAGGAATACAGCCTGTTTCTGAAGACACAGGGGTGAAGGAGACTGTACTTAGCTGTGTCTGACTCAGTGATACAGACTGCATTTCCAGTAAGTGCCATTGACTGACATGTATGATGGATTGATTCTGTAACATTATCCAATTCTCACTCTGCAACTGAAAATCTGAATACATGAAAATACTGCTGAAAATGCCAGAGGTGCCACAGGCTGTCCTCCATGGATCTGCTCCAAAGACATTGAGTTGATGAAAATCTTCTCTCTGGCTTTGATGGATTTTAAAACATGCCCCAAAAGAACAAATAATGTTTGGAAATATCTGCAAATAAAGCCAAGCTCTCCAAGTGAGCCTACTGTTAGCAATTTCTACAGCAGGATGATTTTTTTTTTTATAATCCTCAGTTGATCTAAGTAACTCTTCAACAATCTGCAGCAGATGGGGAGTGGAAGAGAGATAGTTTTCTCTCTTTTGCAGTTTGTTGACTTCATACATTTTTGTGTCACTAAAGCAGTCTGACAGTTTATTCTGTTTACCAGAAGAAAAAGAAAAGCATTTTCAAGAAGAAAATTCTGCTTTAAAAGCATCAAAATTAGCAAGAAGGTTCCTCAGGAAAAGAGAAAATTGCTGAAAGCCCTTTTCGCTCATAACTGAAAAATGGCGTGATTTCAAATAAACATTTCATCCGGAATTTACCAGTTTGCAGGAAATATGCTTTTTGCATTCTTCTTCAACAGAAGCACATTTTTTATTATGCCAGACATCCACATGGGAGCTTCACATATAGCTAAGACTTGTTCAGTTATATCTATCCACCTGAAAGGCTGGCATAGCAGCCACCCTTACAGCACGTGTTATGCACCAGTGACTTAAACTAAAACATTTTCACCAACAAAAATAAGGCTTGCAAAACAGTTGTGTTTTGCAATCTTTGACTAGAAATTAGTGGCAAAGCTTTCTCAATATTTTCATACCGTCTCTCCAAGCTGTGATAAAGCTATGAATAACTCCTTTGTTTGTGAACTCTGTTACATCTGTTGGAATAAGACTTTCGTTTCCCACAGAAGTGTGACAGGGGGCCCTGCAGATCTCTTAGAGTCCTAAGTTGCCCTTATGAGTTACAACAGATGGTGGCCATGAAGAGAAAGTTTATTTGGCAAAGCATTGTGCTATATAAAACATCACAAAGGACAATGACGAATGATTTATTCCTGGTTTTCAGAGGACCATTCAGGGTTTTTTTTGTTTGTTTTTGTTGTTGGAAGTGGAAGCTGTTGAGGTGAAAGAAAACTGAAACATTTTATTAACGTTGCTCAAAAAAGTTAACAGGTAATAATAATATAAAAAAAAAACTTGGCTTACATGGAGATTCTGTAAAGGAATCTTCTAACTGGTCTTCACTACTCATAAAAACTGAACTCCTTAAAATTGTCTCCATTTTGGTAGCCAAATCTCAAAGTACTGATAATCAATATATATATTTTTTAGTCCAAACTCATTTATGTAAATTATATACCACTTTGAATGCTTAGCTTTATATGCCTGAATTCTTACAGATCAGGGTAATGAGCACACACAATGCTGTTCTAATGTATGTAGCTGTGGCAGGCTTGCCTTGACACCTTTAAAAATCTGCTTTTAGTACCCTAAACCAGGCACCCAGCACCGCATGGCAAGTTTGGGGGGAAAAAAAAAAGCCAGAAATCTTGTTTAACATAATTAAGTTCCATAGCTCAGAACACCCTGAATCCGACTGCAAATTTATCCGTAACCAACTGCTGCTGTTTGGAGAATGTGACATATTCATAAGACGTTTCTGTTTCAGAGCTTTGGTTTCTCAGACCTGAGAACAATCAGTTCCAGACTTCGACTGGGCTATTGGAAAGCTTGGTGTGCAGAAAAGGAGGAGAAGTGTGGTGCCCTCAGTGACTTCATGATGGACTTCCTGATTTGTGCCCTAGTGCAGCCTCACAACATCCTGTGCTTCAAAAGGCTGTGGCAGCGCAGCAGGATGGCTTGACAATCCTTTTCCACAAGCCACAAACTATTAGACTTGAAGAGTTAAGGAAGTGAAGAGCTGCCAGTAGGAAAGAATAAAGCACACCCCTGTTCATTTTGACTTTTGTCCATTTGCCTTGAAGAAGAGCAAGTAAATTTACTCTCTGTAGAATATCACCATCTTTACATTCCTGAATATTACTGATTGTAATGTATAGATTTTATCTGGAGTAGAACACAACAGTCATGCAAATGGAAAATTGTTTTACATTACTCTGACCCTGAGGTAGAAAAAGATGATTTTCAGGTATCGCTAACTTGAGCTATGGCTGTGAGTGTTCTTTTCAGTGTGCCACATGCACTTCCACTGTGTGCAGAACTGCTTCTTGAAAAGATCTGTTTCGTTATTACCCAAACAGGAAGTACTGAGCACAGAGCAGACTGCCTGCAAAGGTGTGGAGAAAAGCGCCTGGGTACACATATGTCTTCCATCTCCGCAGAGTGCTTTAGGAAAGCCATCTGTCAGTTGGTTTCAGGAGGTGGGTCGCAGTCAGGCTCTTTCCTTGCTGCTCTCCTGGGCTGCTTGTCCTGATANCTCTCCTGGGCTGCTTGTACTGATAGTGACTGGGCTGTCTGCTGAATCAAAAGGGTTTGTTTTCGTGGTTGGTCTAATATCTAATTTTCCATGTGGCAACACAGTGAACTTACCAGTGAGCCCTGCCAAGTTGCAATTGTGATGTTATCTTATTTAGAAAAACATCGAAAACAATTCTTATCTTTATAGTGGGCTATAATTAATTAAGATATCCATACGTGGAATGATAGGGTCAGGATACAGATAAGTAGAACTACATTCAGGAGTTGCTGAGTGGGACATAATTTCTGTTTATGGGATGTGTGAGGTTACCTTCTGGCATAGCTGTTGTTTGGATAAGTCCCTGAGGATTTTCTCGTAGGAAGTGTCCTTTTAGACTGCTGCCTTTAGACTTGTAGATTGACCTTCTGCTCGCCATACAGCTGATGCCTGAATGCCCCTCTCCCAGTTAGCTCCTATGTTTTATTGCCTCCCACAGCAGAATTTTAACTATTGGGAAGAAGATGAAAAGTGTGCCACATAAGAATATTAATCAAGCTAGGGTTTGTTATTGAAAAAGTATTTCTATTTANNNNATAAATTTGCACAAAATATATTAATTGTAATTGCACGTGGACAGAGCAAGAGAATTATTCCTCAGTGGTGCTGACCATATTTCTTTGGAAATGAGATCACGTCAGCAAGACAATATTTAACAAAGATAAATGTTGGAAGCTGCACCTCCTGGTGCAGTGAGGTAGCAGTCGGTATGATTTCAGCAAGAACAGCTCTAAGTTCGAGTCAGTTTTACTATTGGAGACTTTATCTGGTAATAATAGATAACAATTGTTAATTGGAAAATCTTAGCACAGCCTAAAGACATATTCAGGCAGTCTGACCTTTGTTAATGGGCTTTAATTATAACCTGAATTTTATAATGGAAAGGTTGAGATTAAAGTAAATTAAGTAAGTACTTATACTTCAGTATTGAGATAAGGAATAATATTGGTCTCTCTGATTTAAAAGGCAACGATCTGCTTCTTGTGTAAGTAAAGCAAAAGTACAAAGGTAGGCACGTGGTAATTACATTACTGTTATAAAAGAAGCTTAATTAACTAGCAATTTGAGCTGTACAAAGTGCTTAACTATTTGTACACACAGAAAGTAAGCACAGTTACAAATTCATAAGGAAGCAACAAGACTCAAAATGTTATTCTGTCTAGGGAAGTTTTGTTTTCTATGTTTGAACACAGAAATCATACCATAAATGTCATCACCAGCAGTGCAGGGCATAACCTGGCCAATGCTGGGCAGGGCAGTGCTTTGCTCCAGAGCTCTCCTCATGGCCTTTTTAAAGTTTGGCTTTTTGACAACATTCATGATTTTATATTACAGTTAAGGTCTTTTCATTCCTCTCTTAAACTGTGGCTAGCTCTGCTCTCACTTCTTTCCCTCATTGCAAACTATTCTGTTAAAAGGCTTCAATAACATGGCACAAATCTAACACTGCAGAAACCTGTCTGTCCTTCATACAGACTGCACGGTCTCCCTGAATGTGTAATGTACGTTACATGTATGAGTTATAATGTGTCTGGTAAACCCAAGATCAGAGATAGTCTGGTAGTCTCTCCAAAATCCAGCAAGGGTTGTATTGGCCTGGTAAAGGCAGCAGCTCCCTTTTCTAACCTCTTCATATTGTTCTGAGCCAAAACCAAAAAGCAAACATGAAAATATTACTAGGGAACAGTCTCAGATTCATCATGAAGATACACAGTTTTGTGCTGACAAAGAGCTTTAGCTCTTAGGAAAGGTCCTGCTGATAAAACTGAACTTCTTCTTCCTCATTCGAAATAAATCAGAAGAATAAGGAGGACTAGAAAATGTTTCTACGTTGTCTAGAACATGGAGTTCTATAACCTTCTCTGTGCTCTGCCATCAAACACATTTCTACAAAGGGAGAAGAAACTTTGTGAAATAATAAAATTAGAAAAGTCACCTAGTCCACGTCTACTTTCTCTGACAGGTACACATTGTAATTGTAAATAAATATTTTGATATTAATCAATTTCAATGTAAAAAGAGGAAAGTCGCAGTTAACAATTCATATTTTTTGTATAACCTGTTTCTGGCAGTGTTTTCCCAAATAGAGACAAAAGCATGCCGTCCTGATGCTTTCCCAAAGTGAAGATAAGCCATCAAACAGACAAAGGGTAAGGAAGAGAGGAGCAATGTATGTGTATAACAAGTGAGTCAGAGCAGTCACCCGTAGCACAAACTGTGTTTTCAAAAAAATGAGTGTGGATATTTATAAATTATCAGTTGGACTGAAGAACGGATGTTAAAACATGTTAGGAACAAAGGTGATTTAGCAGAAAAAAAAACAAACAAACAGGTTTTAGGATAACCTCATGTGAAATTGCATAATATATGGTTGTGCAAAGAATCTTTTTATCCTTCATGTTCAGTGGAGCCCGTGATTTCCTCTGCAATCACATGCTTTATATTGAAATAATTCTTTTCCTAGAGGATTTTAAAATTAACAACATTGAACTCAGTTAAGAACCTTATCTTGAAACAAATGCATGAAGTTAAAAATCCCCCTTATTTTTGATTGTTCCTGCCATACTTTCACAGAGACTCCAAGGAGCTGATGGCTAGGTAGAATCAGGTCATGTATGGGAGAATATGTTGTCATGTTTATTTGGGTAAAAATGTTTAATTCAGAGGTGTGCCACTCAGTTCAGTCTGGAACAGCTTATATGTAGAAAGAAAAATAGCACGTAACAGTTCAGTGGTGGTATTTTGTTAATAGAATAGCACAGCTTAAACTGCACAGGATGGAAAGAAACTGATGACACTCCAAATGTTTGTCACTCCCAAAAAGCCAAATTCAGAATGGTGAGTAGAGATTTCTTCTATTTTTCTCCCCACTCCTGCCAAGTGGGACAAGCATCCCTACAAAGCATCTCAAATTTTCTTTGCAGTGCTGAAGGTGGTATTTCAGTTTCATTTTACCTGACTTCTTGGGTGTACCTGGCCACTTGAATTGGGTGCACGAAGAGCAAAAAGGTGAGTTACGTTTTTCTTACTCTTCCATTGAATCAGTGAAAGAGTTAATGTTAAAGAGAACGTGCAACAATTATTGTGTATCTGTTAAGGATTAAAGATCAACTATTATAAATTGTGCATCTCTAAGCCAGCAGCCGCTGGCCCGAGTTGCACTTTAACTTTATCCTTCTATGTAACAGGAAAGAGCTGTTTTTAGTCCAGACAGTAGGGGACCGCTACGCCTGCAGAACAGCTGGGTAGAGGACACAGAAAACTGTTCAGTAACGTGAGAGATGGAAACAATATTTAATAGAAATAAAGAAGAACATCCAGAGCCCATAAAAGCTGAGGTGCAAGGTAAGTGAAAGAAAATCTCTTCTAATACTTGCAATTACTGTGGCATTTTCAACTGTGTAAACATTGAAACTCAACACGGAAGAGGGAAACTGGGAAAACAAGAAACGTCAGTGAGTTTTGTTTAAAGGACTGAGTGCAGATCTTATTTGTGCCTCTGACTGTGAGATTTTTCTCACTTTATGGGTATTTCTGTGTACTTTTCCAGAAAGTCTGTTTGGACAGGGTTCAGTGAAGTTGGTGGTGAGGGAGGAAATCTCAGAATTTAATCTGGTGACACCCCCTCCCCCCGGGCTCTGCACAGACTTTCATTTTCTCCTCTCCGTAACCCTTCACCACCCTCTCTTTGCTCTTTCAGCTATGCACACTCCTCCTTGCTTCCTGGAGAGTGTCACCAACACTGGGAGACTTTAGCAATAGTAGTTCTAATAGAAAAGCAGCGGTAATGGGTGCCACTGTGTGCTGTTAAGAAGACAGTTTAGAAGCTATTCCAGTAAAAAATGCGGAGTATCCTCCAGTGAGACAGCGTAAAGTGACTTTCTAGGAATGAATGCTTGATCGGTTTAACATGCAAAGAGGTTTTTGCTACAGCTACAGGACAGGTTTGTTGTTGAGAACCCCTCATTAGTAAATACAAGGTGTGGCTTTTGTAACAGGTAGTCCAAGAAGTAGCAGGCATCTCATACCAGTCTTAAAGACAGTTTCCAGATGGGACACATAAAGAAGATCATTACAACTTGCATGGATGTGTTGTTGTAGTTCAGTTTGGTAGCTGAACTGAAAAAAGATTTTGTTTCAAGTCAGACAAAGTGCTTTGTTTTAGTTTGAGGTGACTTTATGCCTTTCAAATTTTCATCACTGAAGATAAAAACTTACTGTTGAAACATCTGAATTTGTTTGCAAACATTTACCCTACCTCATCTGTATTATGGAATGGTTTATTTGAACAAAGACTGAACAGTTGGGTAAATAAAATTAAGTATGCAAAATTATTTTGTTGGTGATGATGATTCAGTATTTACCAGTAATAAAAATTAAAGAGGACCCTGACCTTTTTAAATATTTAGCTATACTTGAACTCTGCCAGTGTCTTGTCTACTTGTTACTCAATATATATGCTGTAAATATGACCTGTTTACCAAGGTCAGATATAATTTAACTCTTGCTCTCCGAAAGACTGTACAGCCATGTGATCATCCAAGACTCCCTGGATATGACGGTTAATGCTCTTCCAAATATTTGGAGATTTGCTATGTAGAAAAGTATCATTATTTCCACTTCAGATAAAAAGGCAAAAAAAAAAAAAAAAGATACGAGTTCCAGATTTTTAAAGCTATTTAAACACTTTAGGGTGCTAACTAGTACCCAGTGTGATTTGCAGAAATTCTTTACTCCCACTAAAAATGAGTTTTCATCTAAAAACCTCACTAGATGCCCATTTGCTCTATGCTTTTTATACCGGAATTATGCCAGAAATTACACTGAATTACACCAAAAGTTTCAGAAGCTGTATCGAAGCCATACTGCCTTAAACAAAAGATAATCTTTTTTTCCTGATTATCTACAGAAGCAATTTTTTTTATTTTTGGCCTTTTCCTGGATCTTTTTGAGCATCTTTATTCTATGATATAGATATATATACAGAATATTCTGATATATATACAGAATATATCTGTATACTAGGTATCTATCTATCTATCTGTATCTATAGATATATAATATCTCTTGCGCCTTCCCTAAATTAATGAATACTGATATGCCCTTTTTGTTTGCAGGTCACTTTCCCACGTGGTTACAAGGGATACTTCTCCGAAATGGCCCAGGGATGCACACAATAGGGGACACTAAATACAACCACTGGTTTGATGGTATGGCCCTGCTGCATAGCTTCACATTTAAAAATGGTAAGTTACTGCATTACAAAAAGCTCATCAAGCCAAATATTGGTGTGTTATGTTGCCAATTCTGCTTTGAGTTTAATTAGCGCTAGAAAGTTCCAAGTGTCCACTTGTAACTGCAAAAAAATAGACATGTGGGTGCTGTGTGGCTGTTGAGTCCATCACAGCTGCCAGCTGAAACAGGTGAGCTGTTTCATGGAACTTCTGAAAGAGGAGGACCTCAGGGGAGGGGTGTCTGTGTTTCTGAATCCTGGCATTGCTCTGGTTGGTATTAGATGTCCATTAACCTCTAGAGAAGGACAGCTGCTGGATGCCAGGATCTCTCAGCTAATGCTGTGTCCTCCAGCTGCAGCTCTTCCTTCTTGGCATGAAAGGAGATGATGAAGAAACTGTTACCATGGTTCGATGGGACAGTCCCTGATAAGAGTACTTCTCTCTGCAACCATTACATGTTTTAAGGCCAACTTCATGAGGTTATGCAAGCACAACCACAGCTATGCTAAGGGCAAAAGTTGTTGTTTCAGCCATGCACTGTGTCCAAGGGCCAACTTCTGCCTTCGGTCTGCAGAATGGAGTGTGTGAGGTGTTAACATGCTTTTGGAAAAGTGTCACCGAACATACATTCATACCCCACTCTCCATGGCAGCAACAGCGGTATCTGTCCAGGGCTGTTCTCCAAGATAGATGATATTGTCCTTTTTTTCTGAAGTGCCAAAGTTCAACGTTGTCTGCACTGCAGGATAGCCTTCAGCCAGCTCTGAGCATGTCACTGCAGGGCAGCATTTGCTTTCCACCCAAGTCATGAAGACCTCCACTGTTTCAAACTAGATTAGCCAAAAGCACTCTGAGATTCAGAGGGTTTTCTACTGCTGATGAACAACCTCCTTTCAGGGAAGAGCAACATTCCCCTTTTGGGATTTGGTTACAGCTACAGCGGCTGCCAGGAGAGAAACCAGGCCACCGTGTCACTTCACAAGTCAGACTTGTTATGTATACTTAACACCCTTACAAGCAGTCCTCCTACTTTCCCTTAGGGAAAGAATACAGGCAGGCCTATCCAAAACAATTTCATTTTTCATAAACTTTTAAGTTTAAGCATTTTTTGTTGGTTCAGCTACTTTACAGTGAGAGGCAGGATGTTTTACACCTAGATTGTTCCTGCAAAAAGTGTGTATCTGTAAAATAACGGAGTTTTACTTCTGTCATCCTCATCCCTAGTGTTTACCTTTTAGTTTCCTTTTCTGTGACTGGAGGCATTTAATGCAGCTGCAGGATCTCCTAGTCTGTCCGGGTCTACATCACAAACAAAATAACGTGTAAAGTAATGACCAGTGCTTTTTTAAATTGCTGGCATGTTTTACTTTCCTGAAGGAGACAGAGCTCAGTTAGTTCAAATACATTGGCCCATTAAATCAGTGAGGATAGACGCTGATTCCTTCAAGCAGTGTGTTAACTTGGCATAAACAGCAAAGCATAGATTTTGGCAATACAAGGGATTTACCACCACTCACACATTGATGCATAATTAATCATTTTTATGCAGATTATTTGATTTACTGGAAGTTTATCCAAATCTCTCCGTTCTTCTCCCAGTCCCCTAATATCGTCCACACTTACTGGTAATTAAGGAAGCTAGATGAATTGTTGCCAGTCTCAGCAGCCACAAGAACAGTCCTGGGTTCCTCTGGAAACTTAGAGCTGTCAAAGCCTTCCAAAACAGGGATTTAGAGGGACTGTCTGTTTCAGTGCAACCTTTTCTTTGCTGAAGGACACCTGCTTGACAAATTCTTTCTCTGGCTTTATCTGTGCTAATTTTCTAAAGAACTCAGTGTGAAATGTGACTGAAACCTGCTTGAACTTTGTCAGGTGAAGTCTACTACCGAAGTAAGTATCTCCGAAGTGACACGTACAACTGCAATATAGAAGCAAACCGAATTGTGGTGTCTGAGTTTGGAACTATGGCTTATCCAGATCCATGCAAAAACATATTTGCCAAGTAAGCAATGCTTTTTCCCACAGGATTCTGCTGTATACCTCTCTCTCCAGCACAGAGGTCTTTCTGTTTACCCTTGACACATATATACAAATATGAGATTTACTTTGTAAATTTACAGTTGCTAAATACTGACAAGGCCAGGAGATATATCCAGCACCATATGCTCTACGGGTTAGTCTAAGACAAATGTTTTAAATCCACTTCATCAGTAACATAGCCTATTTTATTCTCTAGTGCAAGTAGATTTTGTTGTAATTTTGAAAGGGCAAGTATTTTCTTTTTTCAGATGTTTCACATAATTTTACAAAAAATGATACTCTGTATGAGGAGAAGCAGCAAGAAAGAAAGGAAAATGTGAAGAGATGAGGAAAGTATTAATGCAGTATTGGTTCTGCAAAAAGGTGAAAATCATTAATTACTAAAGAAAGAAAAAAAAAAAAAAAAGAAAGGAAAACTGGGTTAAAGGCTATTTTTACACCCCCTGCCCCAAAAGAGAAAGTGATGAAAATTTTCAATTGTTTCTTGAGTCATCTGCAGTTCTTCGAAGGACTACACCCACAGGCCTGAGGTAACCTTACTTTCAAAATCACAGCCACTCTAGAAATGTTGCTTACTCTTTTTGCAGTAGTAAGGTAACACTGGCTTTTTAAGTCTGAAAGGGTTATGAGGAACTTTGTCTTGGTTTCAAATAATAAACTAATAAGGAAAAGTGGCAAAGAAGCCTATATATGAAATCAGATCTACTTTGAAATCGTAGTTGTGATAAGAGATAACACTGGCAACAAAAATATACCATCATCAAGTATATAAATCCACCTATTTTATGAGAGCATACCCAGAAAAACCTAATAGCTTTTGGGTAGAAACTGTTAGGCCAAATTCTCACAAGGTATGCACACGAGAGCTTGTAACTAGCCCATCCTGATAAAGAAGTGTCGATCTTACAGCTCCCAGCAGGACTGGATCTGGATGTCCATTTGTACATGGAAAAGCAGTTTCATGCATACATGGCCTTAATCGTCGCCCAGGCTAAGGGTGCTGAAGTCCTTCTCTGCCTTGCACCCTGCCCACTGAGGCAGTGGGAGAGCAGCCAGTAGAGGGCACAGCGGGGGAGATGCAGACCCGGCTCCATTACCCTGCTGCTGCGCCCAGCCTGCACTGTGCAGGGTGACTGATGCTTAGGGTGGGGTAAAAGCCGGTACAGCTTCTGCTTCTCTAACGAACCAATGTGAAATTTCCCTCTCTGCAGGGCATTCACATACTTGTCTCACACCATTCCCGAGTTCACAGACAACTGCTTGATCAACATTATGAAAACTGGGGATGATTATTATGCTACCAGTGAGACTAACTTCATCAGGAAAATCGATCCACAGACTCTGGAGACACTGGAGAAGGTATAAATGACTGTGTGCCATTCTGGTTCCTCATCTGCCAATGAATACTGTTTCAGACTGACTCAGAAGAATCCTTAAATATTGCAAGACACAAAACTGGACAGAAACTTTTCTTCTCCTACTGTTTCCTTACCAGCAGAGCAGACTTTTTTGAACTCATGGTAAAGTGCAATGATGAAGGTACCAGTTCATTTAAGAACTCAGGGGTTCAAAAGTAAATCCCAGGCAGTTTAGGGAACAGTGGGGCTTAGGGCAATTTCACAACTGTACACAATGTAGCAAGCTTGCAGGCATAATACCACATATCGTGCTTATGATGTGATTATTTGGGATAATTTCCATTATTATGCATTTGTAGTTCTCAAGTGATTTACACAATTAAAGGTTCAGTTCAGTCATTTATATGATGACTTTTCAAGTACCTTATGCAAGATACTACTTTATTATTAAAAGCAAATCTTGACATATTGAAATATGCATTGAGTTCTTCTCATCATGCAGTACAGTTTGAGCATAATTTCCAAGCTTTAAATTGAACAGAAATCTTTTTGTTCCAGAAAATCACTAGACTCATAGCCCTGTTTTGCTTTTGGGACGAAATGGGCATTTGCAGAGTAACTTCCTCAGCCAATCCTCCTGTTGTGTCATGTGGCTGCAAGGGAGGGGTGAATGTAATTCAGATTCTGTAGTTTGTTAGCTTAAAGCTTAAATTAGGAAAATATTTGAGTACCCGCATAAGTCATTTGACTTTAATGTTGAAATTTCAAGGCCTTTTGGGGTACCAGTAAAGGGTACCGGTGCTAAAAGGCTCGTGGATTTGTGGTGTAAGCTATGATCAATTTTTATGTTCATATGCATCTCTAAAATCTCCTATTGTATCATTTTCCAGGTTGACTACAACAAATATGTAGCTATAAATCTGGCAACCTCTCACCCGCACTATGACAGTGCTGGAAATATTCTCAACATGGGTACTTCGATTGTAGATAAAGGGAGAACAAAATACGTTCTCTTTAAGATTCCTTCCTCTGTGCCAGGTAACGCATGGCTTTTATCAGTATTTCTTAGAAACTTGTTAGCAATTTCTTTTCTTCTGAGGCTAAGGGGAGGTGATAGAGCTTTTCTGGAAATCTACAGTGTTTATACAAAAATTTTAGCTTAGTGTGAGCTTAGTGATAACTGCTTGTCCTGTCTGGGTATATGCTATTACAAAGGTTGATCCTGAGCACTGTCTAAACAGAATGTTTCAGTATGAAGACTGTTGCTTTTAGAAGAGTTTGCTTTTAAAAGAATTCTACTTTGAATATTACTAGAGTGAACTGATTGTTTTAGAAGAATTTCTATTCCTTGCGTTATGATGAGTAGAGGGAGGGTAAACAGAAACAATTTTATCTGTCAGGCTATGTTTTGAAGTAGTAGATCTTATTTTTTCTTGATAGATGTATATACTTTTAAAATACTGAGACTGTGATTATAGTGAAGCGTAATGCTGAATAATGTCTAACTATCAGAGTTAATTCCTCTCCAACCTGGCCTGCACCAGAGCCTGCTCAAATATCATCCTTTGCTCACAGCACACAAATCTCTTGCTCTTTTTCCTTCATGACAATGCTTGGTTTAAAATCAGCTGCTAATGTGACGTTTGTCCTCAAGCTGGAACCAAGGGGCCTTCCATAGCTGAAACACGTCTGTCATTGCTAGCTGGGTTCAAACAAAGTCACTACAGATCAAACAGGAACATCTCCTTAGAGCCACGTTCAAACCATGGGGGATCTGAAACCCCTTGTAAACCTGCTGATTTAAGTGAGCAGCTTTCTCCTCCTGGAACTTCTGAAGGTGGTTACCAGTGGAATGAAATACTCAGGCAGAGATCTCTGTCTGAATGGATCTGGCATTGTGATGCTGCTGTGCTGTTTCACTCAGATGCAAACTTTTATGGCTTTGTGTTCAAGAAACATGTAGATGTGGCACTTAGGGACATGGTTTAGTGGGCATGGTGGTGATGGGTTGACTGTTGGACTGGATGATTTGAGAGGTCTTTTCCAGCCTTAATGGTTCTGTTCTATTAATTCTGCAGGAAGAAACAAACCACTTTCCTAACAGGAGAATGCAAATAAGAATGAGAGGATCCGGCTCTTACCTACTTCTTGCATGAGAAATCCAAGCACAAGATTGTAACTTTTTATAAATGTAATTTTATTTTTTTTTATCATTTATGTTCAGAAAAAGAAAAGAAGAAATCTTGTTTTAAACACCTGGAAGTGGTATGCTCCATCCCTTCTCGCTCTCTGCTCCACCCAAGCTACTACCATAGCTTTGGAATCACAGACAATTATATTGTGTTCATAGAACAGCCATTCAGACTGGATATTCTCAAAATGGCAACTGCTTACATCCGAGGAGTGAACTGGGCTTCCTGCCTTGCCTATGATAAGGAGGATAAGGTATTTTTTCTAATGCTGAGCAATGGAGTCAGCCAGGCCAGGAACCTCTTCTGTGCTGTTCTGTCTTTCATCTGATTAATTAATTTCAGTAATAACTCTTCTTTTTTTTTTTTTTTTT
>VXAV01003448.1:0-101059 GCA_013399715.1 Alectura lathami
TTCTAACTTTTTTTTTTTTTTTTTTTTTCATGGGCACAAAAGGCTGGAAAATAATTGTGAGCAATAGCTGCTGTTCTCCTTTCATCTGTGCGTTTGCAGCCTCTGCTTACTGCACATGTGAAGGCTGTGTGCTCTGTGTGTGCCAGCTCTCTGAACAGAGGATGGCTCTCTGAGATTTGGGTTTTTCAGTGCTTGGCACAGCAGGGGCTGTGGGTAAGGCGTTATCAATTCCCAGTAAACATAATAAATTAGAGAATTGCTAATGCTTGTGTAGCTCCGGGAAGTGAGGCATAAAGAAAACCCCTTCCTGCAGCAAGCTGAGCAATATTAGCACGAGTGCTGGCAGCAACACTGCTGAGCCATGCAGGTAATTTTGTGGCAGCAATGTCACTCTGGCAACTCTCATCTCATTTGTATTCTCCTCCATTTCTCAGCTCCTTTCCCTTCCTTTTTTCTTGTTTGCTCTGGATCCCTCGCCAGCAGGGCAGAAAAATAAAAGTGACACAGCCTCGGTGGCGTTCCCCCTTGCCTTAACAAAACCTCCTGCAACCTGCTTGCAGGAGGAGATGGGGGTGCCACACGTCACCCCTAGCAGCTTCCAACCCCTGAAATGCTCAGCAGCAGGTTGCCAATAATGTCCTGTGCAAGCCAGCAGGGTGTTTTCAACATCGCTGTCCCTGGAGCCCAGGCAATAAATTGGGGCTGCTGGAGGATGCAGCCCCACATCCCCCCTGGTCGAGCATGACCTGTTCCCTGCCTGTGTCACATCTGCTCTGCACCTCACGGCTTGCTCTGGACAAAAGAGCTCACAGAGCTTAATTGTTCTTCCACAGAGCTAAGGCATTTACACCCCAGGGCTTAATTGTTCCCTTCCACTGATTCCCCAGTTGCACTCCAGGGCTTCCTGCGGATTTTGTAGGCACCACTCATAGAAACAGGGACAGACAGGGCAGCAGCAAGTGACGTACTCAGTGCTCCCCCCTCCCTCCCCGCTTTCCGAGCCCTTCTCTCTCCAGGCACGCATGTTGGGACAGCTCGCAGCTGAGAAGCTGGCAGGGCAGAAGCTGAAGTCTCAATTACCTTCCTTCTTGTCCGTTTGCACAGGATCCTTATCTCTCTCCGTGTAACTCTGTATTTAATTATATGCAACGATAATCCTTCACACACTAAGTGCATTATTAAGCAATTCCTAAGATAAGTAGTTTTCTGGATCCCCAATTATGATTAGATATTGGCAATCAAGCTGTCTTCCACTCTCCCTCCTGGGCTACCCTGCCAAGAACAGTTCTATCTGGGTAGGTGTGACACAAGAACCACGTGGGAAGCTGCCTTGCAAGGAGAAATTTGGGCAAGAGAGTGTTCATGGCTGTTCACATCTCCATGCATGGTACAGATGTTGCCCTGGGTTGGTGTTGCTGCCCCAGCTGCCTAGACACAGCAGTGTGTCCCCTCCACCAACGCTGTACAGCCAGGTTGTGGCTCGAGTCATGGAAGCTGTGAAGCACCTCTCCGGTTCTGAGGGTCCGTCTTCAGCCTGTGCTGTGACAGCTGCAATGGCAGCAGTCTCCTTTGCAGCCATTGCACAGGACTTTAAGTCTTCAAGCTCTGAATCTGGAAATGAGTGGAAATGAGTTTATTGCATTTCTTCCCATGGGTCACATTCCCTGATGCTCTATTTGTCTTCATTGAGCTCATCTGCTCCCTCCCTGTAAGTCTGCACACTTCTGGATACCTTACCTGTGCTGGGAAGATGAACTCGATGCTTTGCAACTAGATAAAGTTCATGTAGAGATATTCCTTCTTGCCTTTCCTTTTATCCCTCCCAAATACCAGCACACTTTGCAGAGCAGGGATGGAGGTCTGCAGATGAGCCTGGCATTAGGGTGAGCTCTCCTGGCTCCACAACACCCAGTAAGGGGATGCGAGGAGGCTGTGAGGATGGAGGCACCTCTTGCAGTGTTCTTCCTCTTTGCCCCCTTGTGCTACAGCATTTCTGGGGCCATCCAGGGTTGTTTCCTTGAGGTCTCCTTGTCCAAGCAGCGCCCAGCCCGCTTCACTGGGTATCATTGCTGCACTACAATGGGCAGGGGATTATGAGGATTCCTCCTAATTCAGTACAGGAAAATGCTGTTTGTAAGTGTAATTGAGAGGGTGGCTTTGGAGTCAATGAGTACGAGCTTATGTTGTGGATGGATCGTGTTTCACCTCTTTCAAAGCATTTAAGAGCTTACCAGAAAAACAAATGTCGTTGCTCAGTCAGTGAAGTGGCTCTATGCAACGTGCTGTCTCAATTCCTTCCCTTCAAGAGAAGGTGGAAACAGATTTATTTCACATCTGTACTCTCTGAAGGTTACAGTTGCCCCCTCCTTCAGTGTTGACGCATATGTGTGTATTTGTCTGTGTGTGTAAATCGATAGCCTACGAATGGACTGTGTAATTGCTAAGGGTGCTTTCTTCCACTCTCCAAGCATTCCTGGTGGAAGAAACATTTAGTCATAGTTGTTCTTAGGAAATCTTTAATCTTAGCTTTGCAATATATATGCTCCTATTAATGCACAAGGACAGATTCTCCGGCAGCACAAAGGAGCATGTGCGCAGTGCAGTCAGCCAGGATGATTGACCTGAACATCAGTCCAGAGAATATATTTTTCCCCACCCAAATAATCTGTTATTATTAGCTGAGTCCTGATTCTTTGCCTTTTGACTTTCAGAAGCAAATGTATGGGAATAGCATGGATAGCACCCAATATACAGAATTTTCTGCCCTGGACTTGAGAATTGTTGGACCTCAAGTCTGATTCTAGGGATGTCAAAATGATAGACATCTACATAAAATATTTTAAATGTTTGCAGCTTGCAAGTACTAAGGAGGGACTGAGGGACAGGAGGGCTGCAGGTCCCCAGGCAGGGCGAGCTTCGCACACCCACGCTGCCTGCGCCAGCATCGCCCTCCCTGCCTGTGCCCTCACAGGGCTGAGCCACCAATGAAGGAGCCCGAGGAGCATTTGCTGGCATGCAGATCACCAGGCTGAGCACGCTGCTTCCCTTCAGGAGGAATGACGATTGTGAAACAGCACGGTGGGCAAGCAGATAGCAAGCAAGATCTTTGCTAATGATCCCTGGTGTGCCAACAATAATACATTTTCTGCAGTAATACCTTGCATTTTGCTAGCACATTTCATCGTGCCTCTCATGGTGTTCTGCAAACAGTAATTAATTACAGCCTCATTACATCTCTGCTAGATCCATTTATTTATTTATGAAGAACTTTCCATCGCCAAGCACTCTTGAATCTGTTAATCACCAAAAGGCAAACAGCGTTCCCCTGTGCCCAGAGTCACGAGATCTGTGAAAGCGCAGCCACTTCTGGGGGTGAGCACAAAGAGGCCCTTGTGAGCATGGCTCCGGGCTGTGATTTCAGCCAGGGTTTGATTCCTGCCTCTGCCACGCATTTCTGCAAACCAGGTCTCTCTCTGTGGTATAAACAAGCTCGGCGCTCAGGGCTAGGTGAAGAGGATGAGGACACACTGTATGAAGCACTGTGGTTGGTGCTGGGATTGCTGCTAATCTGCTTCAGCACAAATTAAAACAGATTGCTCTAAACCACAGCCATGCTTTACCAGGAAGAAGACATTTCTTATTCTGTGCTTGCAGATGTTGGACAATTGGTTTTGTGTGGCTTTGCCGTGCTGACACTTGTAGTCCAACCTACCTGCTTTTCCTGAGGAAGATGAGGACTGCTGGAAGCTCTAGCTGATGTCAAACGAAAATAACAGCAGGATTGACTTTATACCATGAGATTCTAACAACCATTTCAGCAGACAGGAGCAGGGCTTGGCAGACTGCAAGCCGGCTGGCCTCTCCAGCTGCGAAATGCCCCCTGACAATCAGTGTGGACATTGCTCCTGGCTTTGGGAACACGTTTAGCTCTGTTTGCAGCCAGGCTTTCCCAGGAGGTAGCTGATGTTGTTTGCAGACCTTTGCTGCCCATTGACTGGAAGCCTGGAGGTCCTGCAGGCCGCTATTAGTTGGCCAAATTTGTCTGCTATAGACTGGCAACTCTAAATAAGTCCCAGGAGAGGAGGGCGAGCTGGGAGGTGCCAGGGTGAAAGCAGCTTCACTCCTGGGGACACATCTCCAGCGGGTCTGGCCATGCCCGTCACCCACTGTCACCTCGGGCCGCGGTTCTCCTCCCGTGCTGACAGCTCTCCACCCGGCTGAACCAAAGCGTGCTAAAAGGCACTGCACAGAAGCAATTAGCTCCCATGAAACTTTCCACCATTAGGAACAATGGCTGGCTTAGTTCTCATCTGATTGAATTAATGATATTCTAACAAGTGACGGTTTTTTCCTTTTAAATTTTCTCATTTGGAAGGAATTGCTCGTCGTAAATTACACGTATAAAAATTAGGCTGGTGTTTTGTATTGTTTACAACAAGCACTTCGGGGTTATGAATGTTACTCATTGATTTATAATGTTTAATTTTTTCCCTGCCATTCAAGCTCTTCATAAATCAAGTGGAGATGTCAGCTCTGTGTCAACATTTCACTCAGCCTGCAAGTTACGGGCAAGCTGGGACAGCAGACCTCATGGAGGAGGTTGACTCTTTTCCCCGCTGTCTTTCCCATTTTGATGAAACAATAAGAAGGTGAGGCTGGCAATTGTCAGTTATTTCTGAGTCACATTTCATTAGGCCTTTTTCAAACACTCAGGAGAACAATGTTTGAGGCAAGTGATCCAAGCAGCTCATGTTCCCGCTTGTGCACTTGTGGGCTAGGGCAGCAGCTGCCATGGAATTACACTGGGAGGCTCAGCAGGTGTCTGATGGTCCTGGACGGGATCCTGATGATGTCAGGCAGCTCTCATCCTGGCAGACTCCCTTTCCCTGAGCCCCAGCGATCTCCTGGGGTCATTCATCATTTTGAAAGCCTGAAGAAGCTGGTTTTATTTTTTCTAAAGCATCCCATGAGGTGATGGGACTTCCAGGAGCTTCCAGGAGCTGAGTGTAGCTGGGTAGAGTCACTGAGGCTGCCAATGACACAGAGTAGGTGCTTGCACAAGCCTCCAAAAAACAAGTCTGCAGGGTCAGCAAAACGACTGGGAACTAGGGAGCTCAGGATCTCTGAGAGCCTCTGATAGGGTAAGTCAGTCCCTTGGGAAAACTGGGAAGAATAATTCCTTTCCCTAAAGATCTAGCTTACAAACATCCTAGAGCGGGTGAAGAGTATCCAAAAATGTGGTGATGTGTAAAGTTCCCTGCACTGGGGCAAAACTGAGCTCCACTGGCCCTTCGCTCAGGTGCTATCGCCAGCTTGCTGCACAGCCCTCAGCACCGCTCTGCTGACAGCAGGCACCTGGTGTCCAGCCCCCAAACCTCCTGACCGATGGCCACAAGGTGGTGATGGTACACCCAGAATCCATCCTGTAGGGCTGATGCGTGTCTTTGCTGGAAATGAGGTCTCACAGCTCTAACTGAGGGGGGAGTAGAAGTGAAGAGTGAAGTCGCTGGGCTCTCTGAAGGACGGCTGACCTCCATTTCCTCCTCTCTTCTGCTCTGAACCTACATCAGCAGGCACGTTAGGAGGAGCCAGGCTTCACGTTAGCACCAAAGTGCCTGGCAGATGCAGGTATGTGTGTGGGGCTATCTCTATCATTCCTGCCTACACCATGCCTACACTCAGCAGGCTTATCAGCCTGCCATTTTCCTAAGTAATAGGGCTCGCCCAGTTGTAATAACAAAAGTAAATAAATACATTTTAATGATCCGATGCTGGTAATTAACAATGCTGAAAAACAGATGTCTCCCCGAAGAGCTCATAAGGCAGCCTGTTGCATAAGCTCACCCATTATGTGGATATGAGTCGATTATTAAAAGAAAACATTTAGCAAATGCAGAACAGGATATTCATCTGCTATTACATAATGGTAATAAGCAATTGAACTGAAGCAGCGATAGTCTTCCAGCCCTTACCGAATGCCGAGTGAAGTGTATTTATGGCCTCCAATGTGAAATAGGCCTCCTTGTTTTTCCAAGATGAGAAGAGATCTTTCAAGAGATAATAAATAAAATAGACTCTAGTTGCTTTAACATGAAGCAAGATGAGTCCTCCGGATTAGTTTGGATTAGTCTGTTGCTAGTGGCACGGAGGTTTGGCGCTCAGCCATTTATTCACCTAGAATACGTACAGCTAATTGGAAAAGCACCTGCAATGAGATGTAGCTCACCACCTGCACTTTGCTGAAATAAAATAAGCCTACATAATTGACTACATTACCTATTAATGTTATGAAATCACCCCCAGGCATTTTTATTATTGTTATTACCATCTCCTCCCACCTTCCCCCTTCCCCTCTCCTCAAGCTTTTATGAATCAAACTTTTGTCTCCTGTTCTTTCCTTGGAAGCCTCAGGATTGTGCCACTGTATCAAGACCAGGGCTGCTCCGAATGACTCGCTTCTCCCTGCAGGGGAAATCTCAGAAATTAACCCTCCTCACAGGCTGAGAAATAGCTTGGCTTTTTCTCATGGGGCAGAGCCTCCTACTGGTCTCTTTCCTTTCGCCTTTCCCCCACAAGTCCAATGAGAACCTTTTAACTGCTGTGTGTGGGTTTGGGGATACCACACTGTCATGATGGTATAAAAACTCTTGTTGGACTTTTTTATTATTATTATTATTTTTTTTTTTGGCAAACTGCATGGGGTGGGCTTTGCCCAGACCTCATTACCAGAAGATGGTTGGAGCTTGGTGTGGGCAATTGGTTTAGAGACAGTGGGCTCCATGCCTCTTGGCGATTGCATTTTAAATAAATTGGCTGTGTCACCCCTTGCCAGAAGACTTTGTGCTACGAATTGCAAATATGAGATGCAATGAGTGAGTGACAGCAGGCACCAGGAAGGGAAAGGGAGCCTGTCCCAGGTGGGTTTCAGGGACCTGTGGGACAGCCCCGCTGCTGGCAGGGCATGAGGTTGCAGGGATTAAAAACCTCAGACACAGCCTCTGTTGCTGCATAACTGCATGGGAAATTCAGACAGAGAAAGGAGACTTGTGGAGAAGAGCCATGGAGATTCCTTATGTTTTATCTTCTTCTCCTTCTGGCAACATTGCCACAAACTTGAACCAAGCTCAAATCAAACCATCCCTGTGCGGCTCCGAAGAACCGCATTAAGAGTCTCAGGGCATTTCCTTGGCTCTTGCCAAGATCCTGACTGGAGAGGAAAGAAACCCCAAACTCCTGTGGTCAGAGACACCATGCCAAAACATGGGCCTGATTTGCAAAGTGAGTGGCAGAACAGGGAATAAAATATGGGAGCCAGCTTAGTTCCTGAGCTAACTGAAGTGTTTAGCTTCACTCCAGTTGCCAAAGCTTCATCCTCAGCATCAACAGCTGGAGATGTTTTGGGCTTCAACTTGAACAAGCAAACCCAGTTGTTCTTTGCCATTTCAAATCACAAAGGGAAAGTGCATAATTATTGTTTATGGTTTATAGTTATTGTTGCTCTGTATTGATAATTGCCATCGTGATTGCACGTACAATTGTGTAACTTTTGGATTTAACGACCCTACTAAAACTACAGAAGTGCCAAGAATAATCAGGGTCAATGGGAGGACTGGTTAAAGCCCTTTTAGGCGGTGAAACAGCAGGAAAGAGAAGGCTCCTGCCCATGTCAGGCACGTGTGGGAAGGGCTACAGATGGAGAGTTTGGTGATCAAGGGCAGGTGCAGAGGCTGGGATTTCACGTTGAAAACATTTGTCCAGGAGCAGCAGGGATCTGATCTCTTTTGAGCACTTGCTGAAACAACCCCATTGGGTGCCTGGACATGGAAATCTGCTGAAATTTTACCTCGTTCTTTAGAAAAAGCTGTTTCCTGCAACTAGATAATTATACATAAACAGGACTGCCCTGAACACTGAATTCAGGTCACGGAATATTCTCCCAAGGGATGCGGCCGTGCAAAGTCCCACCCTTTGACTCACCGTTTGGGCCAGAGAAGTAACCTTAGTCTGGCTCTTCAAGGCCGTGTAAGCAACGCACTAGAGCTCAGCAAACATTCAAGATCAGACTGTGCTCCAAAATGCTCCTAAGCCAAGGAGGAACTTGCAGCAAGAAATAATGAACTCTCGCCCGAGGGCTGGGGGTAAAAGCCAGAGCTGCGCAGTGCAAAGCTGAAGGGTGTTGGGCCTTAGGAATCCAGCTCAGCTGCGGACGGAGCCAGCTGTGAAACACCATTGCCAACCAATCTGCAGGCTGCACATGTTGCAAGACATCCCCTTTCCCTTCCCAGAACCTCGGCAGCTGTTTAGTGCCCAGGGCTGAGGGACATAGCTGTGATTTCTCACTGGGGCACAATTTCCTCCTTTTTCCTGCCCAGGGAATATCTCCAGTGGTGATATCTCCAAATCCACCAAACCACATGGATCAAAAAATCTTGTCCAAGAGGCCCGAGTGGGTGAGGGCCCCTCTGCAGCTGAAACGTGCTCGGGCGCACTCATGGGAGGCCTGTATGGGCTTGCTGCTCTCATCTGCCTTGTTCCCAGTCGCTGTCACGATGTCCCCAGCTTGGCTCCGCCACTGCTCATGTTGCTAGATCTCTGGACCAGGTGTGCATGGGAAGTGTTCGACCACCGATGGAGCTTGGATGTTCCCTTGCCCCAGGCACGTGCACACGTGCCAAGCTCCTCTTTGGTGCCGCATTGAACTTATTCTGTGTCTTCACATGTCCCTCTGTGTTTGCATTTCAAGGACTGCAACCAAATACTCCAGGCAGGGACACAAGAGCCGACAGGATTCCAAAGGGCCAGGGGACATTTGGACAGGACAGTGACCCTGGATCTTTTTTCCTCTGAAGAGACAAAAGACAAAGGCTGTTAGCTCAGGATTTGCACATCATTCTGCAAGGGGCCAGGAGATCCCACTGCTCCTACCACAAGAGCCTTGGTGGCCTCTGCAGATCCTTCTCATTCAGTCTTAGCACTGTTTCCAGCCTCTCTGCTTGTTCACAGTTATTTATCTTCTTGATTTCTTTTCTCCTCTGATTTCCAGGCAAAACAGGAAGCAGTTGCGTTTTCTGAGTTGGCTTGTTCTGAATGCCGGTGAAGTGTGTGTCTCTGGATGCATACGATGGAAATGAGGTGCATCCCTCATGAATATTGAAGCCAAATCCAAGTTTCCCACAAGAAAAGCCCACCAAAAATGCAACTTCCCGTGTATGCCATGAATCAGGGTAGATTCACCCTAGCACAATCTCTTCAACACAGGTCGGTGGAAAATACCTCAAGGTACGTCCCGTCTGGGAATCACCAGCAGTGCCGAATTACTGGGATTCAGTGCATTACCAGCAAATGCATGGAGTCCTGTAATTGCCCTAGGCTGAGGGGTGCACATGGCCACTGTCTGCACTGCAGCTGTTTTTCGCCCAGCTGCTGTAGCTCAAGGACCCTTGAGCTTTTCCCCTTTGCTGCCACTGGATCTTGCAGGCTTTTCAGGGCAGATCCACAGCTAAAACCAATTCCTTTTTCTCAGAATGTAGCAATTCATAGCAGCGATACCAGAACTAGGCCTCCATGCACCATGGACTGAGGGTTTGACTACATTTGATGACACTGCTAGGATAGTTTAGTTTTTTTTGTTCCTGAGTATTTTTGCCCTTATTATTTTAACTGACCTCTGAGAAAAGAGCAGTGTCAAAACAGGAGATCAGATTACCAAAGTTATTATCCTGTTGTGTACGAGTGATTATTTCATATAGATGTGTATAAACTCTTATTTCTTTTTCTTTCTTTTTTTCTCTTTTTTTTTTTTTTTGCAAAGGCAGCAGTTCAATAAATAATTAATGTTTCTTAATCCTGTAGCTATTTCTCTTGCTGTAAAAAATTAATTGGTTTTCCATCATCTCTTTCCCTCTAACCTGAAGGTATCTGGCACAGTGTTCGTGCCCCTGCTTAAACATGCTCCTTGTAATCTTTGTCATGCCCATGGTACAGAATCTGGGGGATAAACAAACTAATCAGAGATATTAGAGGCACCTCCAGGAAGATTTAGTCATCATAACACTTTGCGCTTATGCAGCATCCATCTGTCTGGGAATAATTAAGCCTCTCAACCCCTGATGAGGTAAATGCTGTGCTCATTGGTGCGCAGACTGGTAAACAGAGTCACAGAGAGGTTACACGGTTTGCCCCAGACCACACAGTAAGTCAGTGGCAGTGTTGAAGAGGGAAGGCATCCCTGTTTTCTGTGTTGCTATGAGGCCACGTCGCCTCTGAGATGTGCTAAAAGCTCGGGGTGAATACGAAGGGTCTGCAGCTTGTGCACCAGCTCCAGGAAGAACCTGGCCAGTATTTAACATTTAACATCTTGGAAATGCCACACCTGGACACAGGCAAAAGGCAGAATGTTCCTTACGTTCCAAAAGCTTTTACACCTCCAACCAACAAAAAGTGGCGGAACTGTGGAAGGGGAGATGAGCTAGCTCAGAGTTCCTGCACAAGCCTGTACTGAGATTCATGCTTGCTTCAGTCTGCTGGACACGCACTGACGACCTGGCTTACAACCTGCCTTTCATTCAGTGGGGACACAACCAGGGACAGAGGACCGAGGCCAAACCAGGGCTGTCACATCACCTAATCACCCTCACAAGCCCCAGCTGCAGCCTGGGGCTCATTTGTGCTTCACATTTGCAGCCCATTGCTGCTTAATCCTCCTCCTCTTAGCCCTGATCCTGCATCACAGCAAATCCGTTGTGCTGCCAGATCTGCCACCAGGGAGGAACAGCAGCAGGAAGGTAATCTTTACTGAGCAACAGGTATATTTAAGATAGAAATTTAGAGGAAAGGTATTTTACAGGAGGGAAAAGAACTTGCTCTCACTGCTTGTTGACTTCTTTCAGTGATCCAGGGCTACATTAGTTTGCTCCCCAAAGCATCACTGGTCTCTGCTCTTCTTTTGTAAATGCTGTTGGCCATTTGATCTTCTGTGCCCTCTGAATTTTGCCCCTTTGGCCCCAGACTTTGTCCCCAGACAGGGGAAATGCTTAAAGCTTATTTGCAGCCTCTCTAACCACTTCCAAGCGTTTGCTGAAGGACGATTTTGAGACAGCAGGTTTTCTCCCAGGTTATTTCTCCACTCGAAGCATCTCAGCTGCTTGCAGGCACCGAGCATCCCATTCACCAGGAGAGCACGCAGCATTCATAAACTCTCCTGCATTGCTCATGACAGCAAAGCTCTGCCTGAAGCTTCTGCTGTCCCCTAGAGCCATTGTCTCAGGACAGCGTGATGTAGTGAGGAGCTACTGCCCCCACTTTGTGGGGAAAAACGTGGTACTGCAGAGAGAAATTAGAACTGCTGGTGAGCTGGAAAATGGGACTTTTGTACCGAACAGTTTATGTCCTGGCTGCTTTTCCGTGGGCTGCAGAAAGCTGTGCTTTTGGGTCTGGTGGCTTCTATGTCTTGGCCAGGGATGTTGGCGGAAATGGCTGTCACTACTGTCACTTCACCAGTGTCATGGAGCTAAAAAGGGGCACAAAAGATGCTATTTCAGGCTCCTGTGGTCCTGCATTAACCATTGCTCTTGCACCCATCACTCATGGGAGATGAGGAAGAGAGCTGGCTACCTGTGTGGGCTAATGACAGCAGCTTGCTTTGCTGCCTGGGGAACACTTGGTGTCTGTTAATGCACAGAGTGTGCCTGAAAGAGTTAACTGATGGGAAGCGAGAGCAGTTCAGCCTAGGGGAGCTAGCAAGTACAAGCATTTTCCTAATGTGAAGCTTGGTTTAATTACGTCTGATGAAGGCTTCGGTGGGAGCCATCACTGCCATTGCAATTTTCTGGAGCAAATTCCTTCCCTTTGATTTGTAATCTGCTAACATCCCTACCGGCCAATCTTGTACAAACAGCCCCACGGGCTGTAAAATCAAATGGAAAATGTGGGCTCACATGGCACAGCTACAGCCTGAGCTGGAAGGGTGTGACAGGGGAGGCCGGGAGGTTAGAAGGTAAAGATTCATGCTCAAAACTACCTCTGCACATGTCTGGACCAAGCCCTCACAGATGTCTGGAGATCAGGTCCCGGCATCCCGTATAGTGGCTTGCCAGATGTTTGTCACAAATTCAGCCGGATGGTCCAGTTTGGTGGGAGCTGCATGCCCTTTTCTCACTGTCCCTTGTGCAGACAGGGCACTATGGCACAGAAGAGGCAGGCATTGGACCAGTGGGTTATAGACATTTTTGGCCAACATGAAAGTTTTGAAAGCAAATGTACACAGATTTTTTTTTTAAAACCCCACCAGCTGCAGATGGCTTTGTAATCCAGTGGGCAGTTACCGGTTAATATAGACAAATGGTATTATAGTCAGAAGCCTAGACCAGCTTGTTGTTAACACCAGTCCAGAAACAACTCCGTATTAATTCCTACATCAGCCTTTGGGTTCATTTGTAACAGCACATTTAAAAAGAAACCTTGTCTGGAAAACTGGCAAAAATACCTTGCGCTAAGTGAACTCTCGATCTGGTGGTTAATTACTTTATCTATTACACCTATATCCTACTGCTAATCCCACTTTATTTTGTGTCCTCGAGAGGCTCAGATCACGATCCTGCACTCTGTAACCCGCTGAGACAGCAGCGTTTCCCGGTAGGAGCTGAGAGATCACAGCATCATTCCCCATGGGAAAACAGGTCTAGGACACTGAGACACAGACTGCATGGAATCATCCTAGATATATTTATGTGTTAAAACATTGTGGAAATGACATATGCTAGTATAAATAACTGCATCTACTCTTTGCTCATACTTTGCCTTTGGAATTTTCTGATTTTATTGCTGTTTTACAATAGTAGCTGCAGCAGTTATAGTAGGAGCAGTAATACTACAGAGCATCCACCTAATTACACCTCAATTTAATTATCACCATTCCTCATGGCTCCATTCTAATGAGGTCTTCGGGTTGTTACGGTTGATGATGAACTGGCTTTAGAGGTGTTATCTGCTTTTCACCTGAATAAAAGCCATTCAAGGCTGGGACCAGAGAGGGCCCTTAAAAGGGAGGTACATAGCCTCTCTCTGCCTTGCACAGAAAACAATCCAGATTGTGAAATGCTTTTTGGTAAGGCAGATTTAAAAAAATATATAAAAAATATAAAAAAAAATTAAACAATTAAACAGCCAAGGGGCACCCAGGTTGGTGGAAGTGTTCCAGAAACATTAGGTCATGCATTAATTTTTTTCTCACTCCCAAAATACTCCGGCACTTTTCCAGCAATTATCAAAAGTCACTTTTTATAGAGCAAGTGTCTTCTACAGCACAGCTCTCCAGATTCTTTTCCATTGGCTTTATTCCACTCTGATTTCAAAGCTTTTCTTTCTTTATTTATTTTACATTAAGGTGGAATGGCTCTAAAGGCAGGAGCTCAGATGTCCCTCCAGATCATCCAAACATAAACAAAAATGAGCAACCCTAAGGCCTCTATGTTTCTAGCTGAACAGATTTTCCTCCCTGGGAGCATAGTAGAGACCTTCCTGTGTTTGTCTGGCTGGTGCTGTGGCCTCTGCCACTAAGAACTTTTTTTCTCTTGACATCCTACTGGCTAAATAGCAAGTAGAGAAGAACCTCCTCCTCATCATCTAAGTAATTATTCCCTTGGAAAAGCATGGACCCAATCAATATTGCAATGAAACTGTAGAATTCACACATGGCACATTACCACACTGAGCAAAAATCTATTACGAACTGAAGCAATGGCACTGCTTTCAGTCCAGACAGTGTTGCTAAAGATCTGCCTGGCCCAGGAGCCGGTCATGCTGTGCTTTGTAAAATGCCTCCGGTCTGGAAATCAAGGGAGGCGAAGTGGCTTAACAAGGGCTGTAGGAATCAGTGGCAGAATTTGTGGGGAAACTGCCAATAACAGAGTGACTGACGGGGTCAGACAGGAGGGTTCTCATCAAGGCAGCAGGGCAGAGCCGGTGAGCCTGTCTTGGTGTGTGGGAGCAGTTTGGAGCAGCAGTTCCATCTTCTGGCACCCTGAGGGGTGCGAGGTAAATGGCGCAGTGACCTCATTTGTCTCTAATAAGGAATGAAGTGTGCAGAGCAAACACATCACTGTTTGTGTCTGTTGTTTACATCATTTGGTTTCAGAACTTCTGAAGTCAACTAAAGGGTTGTGGGCAGAATCCCTGTACACAGCCTTAATCCTAGCTGTTAATTCTAGACATCACTCCTACTGAGTTGTCTTACTTTAATGACTGCCTGAGATACAGAGGAAGGCTGCTCTCACAATACCTGCCATGGGCTCCAGTGGTGTAAGATCTGCAGGCTGGTTGGGTATGTCTAGCTAGAACCATCCACTTCAGCCCCAATATTGGCAGTATAGTGCCCAAGTGTTTCCAGGGAAGTCTGGCAATGATAGGAAGCAGGGAAGAAGAGCAACCTTCAATCACCATCTAGCCTACCTGTGACCTCAGGATGCAAAGACAGAGACGACTCCATCTAACCCACATCTGACACTTTTGTCTATCATCATCTTAAAAACTGTCAGTGACTCAAATTCCTTAATTCTATAGGGAATCTATTTCTTTTCATTACATGTATGTGTTTCCTAAGGGTCAGCCTGGACCCCTTTGATCCAGTTCAGCTACTCTCTTTACTCATCCTATTGAGAGTGAAGAGAGGCTATTTCACTACCTCACTTCAGTATTTTCCATGGCTTTCATCTTTCTCTCCCTCTCTAACCAACCTTTTCTCAACTGAGCAACTGTCTTACTCAGTCTTCCCTCAGATGTCATGTTTTCTTGGCTGATCATCAGTCCTGCTGCTTATTGTGTTGCATAAAACAGATGGATGATTGTCCTCAGTCCACAAACAGAAATTCTGTTAAATTCAAGAAGATAATTGAAGCTTGTTGGATCAATAGCAGGTGATGATCTAATGCATTGACTACAGATACCTATCTGAGTAGCAATGGGTTAGTCATCGATACAAAAATTTAAGGGCAACCACCTGTGGCTAGAGTCAGCCTGGGCTTACAACATCCACATCCAGGTCAGCCCCACAGGTAATTTGGATTCCTGCTGAGTCTGCAGGCACTTGCCTGGTGATGGGGGCTGAACCAAAACCAGACGAATCCCCATGACTCTCCTTGGCTTGAGCTAGAGATGGTCTCAAAGCAGTTACGCATTCACATCATCCGTCACAGGAGATGGTCACGGGGCATGTCGATTCTCCCATGCTTCGTGTAGGGCTCAGCCTCTCCCTTCTCCATGTAGCCATCTTTCTTCAAAGACTGCCTCAAATAGCTGAGGTGGTCTGAATTACCAGCTCTCTCTGACGTCTACAAAGAGAGCCCAAGCCCTGGTGCTGAGGTGGTTGGGGTAAATCTGGGTACCAGTGAGTGCAGTGGGATTTGGGCATGCTTTTGCACCCAGTGAAAATCTTCTACGAAAGTCCCTGCTCTTTCCATCCATAGTCCAGGCTGTGCTGCCCATTAAGCACCGTTCCACAAGAGCTGTGTTGCGGGTTTAAAGCATGGAATCCAGGAGCTTACAAGCCACGGGGTATCTTCTGTCACCTTAAGGAAGCGTTGAGACATGGGAATCTGAACACAACCCAAATAGCCTGAGATGTATCTTATGCCATGACGTGGATTTAAAGGAAAAAAAAAAAAAGAGAGAGAGAAGAATACATTAGCACACAAAATATTAAGTCATTCATATTTTCTGCAATTAATTTATCTGTCATCAATGGACTCATAAACCATTTGACTCTATGACAGCTTGGAAAGAGAAGATGCCAACTTTTCCTGCAGGTGTGCATCTGGCTGGGAAGACATCAGCAATTGTACGTGCAGGGAGGGAGGATGATAGGAGGCAGACAGAGGGGTTGCGAAATAAGATGGGAGTGAAAGGGTTGGCAAAAATGCTGGCTAGCTGCATTTGTCCTCCTTAAAGATGGAAAAAAATTGTCTAAGAAACCCTGGGCTTCAAACAGCCTTCCCAAAAATAGTCTGAGAGCCCCTTAACTCACTGTTTTATTGATCTGACTTCAGGCAATGAGCCTGTAAAGAGAGGGCAGGGCACTGCAGAAATGGTTTAGCACATCTGCCATGTTCAACGTGATGCTTAAAATATGTATTCAGCACCAGACAGCTGGTACTTACTTGCCAAGGTGATCATAAATCCTCCTGGTTTCACTAGGAGGTATTTTCCTTTATGGCTTCTGCATAGCTGCTCTCCAGAACTTCTCCCTTGGCACTTGCTGCATGAAGCCTGTGCTATCCAGAGATCAGTAAGCTGAAAGTACATGGAAAGGTAACTTGGTGGCTTTGAGCTGCTCTGCGGGCACGTGATTTTAGCACATTTATCCCGAAGTAAATAGCACTGCCCTGGAGAATCCCAAACGGATGGTGCCTGTGTGAGAGCAGGCAGCCTGCTCCATGACACGGACCTTGTGGGACCTCTTGAGGTGAATTTGGGAGGGAGAAACCGATGGGTGTGAGAAGAGGGTGGCCCTCAATAAACGTATCTCAGAAGATCCCAAGTAAAGCGGCCAGATCAACTTCCATCCCTCCTGCTTCCCACATTTCTCAACCTTCTTTTTTCCTTAAGTTGATGTTAATTAATGAATTTTAATAATCAGAAAGGTTCTGGTGGTCATACAGTATGTAAATTGTGGGGTTTTGGCAATGTTTCCTGTCTAGTATTTTTGACAGCATGAAGTTCCAAACAAGCACGTACTGTTTTCTGTTTTTTTTTTGTTTTGTTTTGTTTTGTTTTGTTTTGTTTTGTTTTTCAGTGAAACCAGTGCTGGATGAAGTGATGCCCAAGAGACCGAGATGCTTTTGCATTCAAATGATAAAAAGATTTTCTCTGTTCACCTTGTGCAAAATAAAAGGTGAAAAGCAAAGCTGTTACAGGAGCCCATGTGGAAAAGTCCTGATCTGAAAGCTCTGTCAAGAGGAAGAACAGGTAACGAGTCCCAGGGGCTAAGGACAAGCTAGCGGTGAGCAGTCCTGGCTACCTTTCACCTGTCTTTTGGCAGAAATTGCAGGGGGAAGGTAAAAGCAAGGGTCAGCACTCTGGTTTGGGTACCAGCATGGGAAGGTGGGAAAAATCTGCAATGACAAACAAATGAAGGTTTGGACTTGTGCAGCAGTGAGTGGGCTTAAGTCCTCCTGCAGCCTCGGCACGGATGAGGACGCTGCAGGCTGTGAGCAAACCAGTCTCCCCAGAGAGCCGGCTGTAGCACGCGTCAGCATCAGATGCGTTGCTATACTGCAGATTTGTTGCTCTACAAGGCTTCATTTTGATGCACTGTGTGAGTTTACACCCTTCTGGGCAGGAAAGGCGTGGGGTGTGCGAGCAGCCAGGCTCCTGCTGCGCTCGAGCTCCAACTTTTGCCTGTGTTTGTCACCGGGTGCGATGCTGTCCCGGCTCCTGTCGCAGCACAGGGAGACATCTAACGGCCTCGCGATTCACTGCAGACAGCTCTGTGCTGGTAGCTTGTCACTGATCAACCCGCCTCGAAACGCAAGAGGTAAACGTGTCCTGGGGTGCAGGGGCTTTGAATCAAACCCCCGCTGGACGTTGCTTCTGCATCGTGATTTCAATGCTTGTCTAAACGCAGCTCATGCAGCGTGCTGTAGGTTAGAGGGGCGGTGGAGCAGCGCCCACCTGGATCTGGGCACAATCCTTTCCTCAATTTCGTGTGGCAAAACCCATTCGGGAGGTGTGAGCGTTTGCCACCGACCACTGAAAGGTGCAGCAAACTGCTGTTATGTTCTGTGCGCTCAGCTCCAGTGGCACGTCCAGCCCCTGAAAAGGAATTAAGTAAAAACGGGGGGAAAGGGGAAGAGCAAAGCACCAACACAAGGAATTTCACTCCGCAAATACGGAAACATCTCGGACGTGCCACTGGCGTGTTGCAGCAGACAGCTTAAGCCGAGAGAAAATTCTTTGGCAGTGACATCAATTCAGCAGTAAATAATGCATTTTCTAGGGCTGAGATTCAATTTAAGGTCTCTCCAATGAGTGGAATGATTGAATGGTATTTTTAAAAAAAAAAAAAAAAAGCAACAACAAATGAGACTCCTTTTGTTAGGCTCTCATTTGTCTGTAATTTAAAAGTTGTTTTCCCCTTTTTGTTTCCACTTGAACTGTGCCACATTGTGCCTTGAACTCAGCTTTCTGCAGAAATTGCATCCCACAAATCTAGAAGTTGACATTAATGTTTTTAGATGCTGAGTGACTGATCCAGACTTGAGGATCTTGAGACTCTCTGCACTTGCCCCTTCTACCAACATAGTGGGACACAGCAGAGACCACAGGCTCACTGAACACCAGGGAAAGAGAGCAAGAAAAGGACAATTTTGAGCTGCGCATCCTGGAGAAATATGTCCCAGCACAACCTTTGTATTCAGTAAATTGTGCAGCTTTCAGCAGGCAATGGTTTATAGCATTGCTAACCTGAAACCTACCCCTGCTTAATAACCCTCAGCAAATCTTTCCTCCAGAAGTTGTCACATTTTTTCATTCTGCAATAAAAAAAATTAGGAACTGCCATAATTTTACTGGGAGTTCTCACTGCCTATGAATTTAAAACTAGCCTAGATAATGCTCTGCTGAGAAGGCAGTAAAAATAGTTTTGTACCATCAGGGGAAGGGCTTAAAAGTTTATTTTCTTGCTGAGTGACTGGAGTTAGGCAAAACCCATCCCCAAAGGTTTCATTGCTGGTGATGCAGCTGTAGGGATTGCCAAATACATACTCAACAGAAGACTGGTTTTCTAAAAATAGTGATTAGATCGTTAACTCTGTCTCTCTCTTGATCCAAATTAAGTCTGAGGACAGATTTGGAGCTGGTGTGAAAGGAGGGGGTGCTGCTGAATGTAGCACTTTCCATCGTCTCTGCCCTCTCAACTGCTGGAGACCAGGCTTGCAAGAGACCTGCAGTCACCGCTGCATCGGCACCACCAGGTCTCCATCTTCAAATATGGTGTGGTTTAGACACAAGCACTGCTTCGTGCTGGGGGAAGGTGGGGAGAGCTCAAAGTCGGGCTGCTTTGGTGTGAATGCACGTATGGGAGGTTGGCTGTGCTCCTGCGCCTGCCATGAGCAGAGTCTGGGAAAAGGGGGTTTATCTCATGTAGGTGTTTGTAATTGAGGCGTTTAATTGAAGCTGGTTGGAAATATGGCGGTAGCTGGTTGTCTTGACTCTGCAGCGAAGAGAGAGAAAGAGGGAGGTCGAGCCAGCAGCTCCTCCCAGCTCTTAGACATCTCTCTGGCCAGGGTCAGCTATCCCTGGGTGATGCTCGCTGGGTTCACTTTGCTGTGGGTGTCTGTGTGAGGGCTGGGATGGGTTTGAGGTGTTTTGCAGCTGGGCTGAGATGGTTCTGAGGTGGCAGGTGGACTACAGCAGGCACTGGAGGCTTTTCCTGAGCATCTCCAAATCCCCAGTGCCAGCTCAACTTCTGGGAGGTGTGACCACTGCCTTCCGAGGGCTCCTGCCCTTGCAAACAATGCCAGAAGAAAGTTGTAGTCTGGGTCTGGGTGAGAGCTGGTGTTTTTGCGGAAAGGGGGGATGCAGAGGGACTGGTCCAGATGCAGTATAGCATCTGTCTTTGGGTAGGGCAGGTGACACGATCCTTCAGATCCAGGTTGGAGCAGTCTGTGGGGCGAGATGTAGAAGTTGTTTCCATAGCTGAGCTGCAGCCCACTCCCGAGGTGCCTTCTCTTCATCTCTAGCTGTCTCCATTCATACGCAATCAGAAATAGAGGGATTTGGGATTAGATCTGTTCTGACGCTACCCCAGGCAAAACAGTGGCTGGGTGCAGCGTTTGCTTTGGGTGCTCGTTGCAATGTGAAGTGGCTGCAATGTAAAGCACGTTGTGGTTTCACCTTGTGGCTGAGCTTTGCTTGGTGAACCCAAGGCACAGCACACGAGATGGGGACGCCTCTCTTGCCTCCTTGCCTTGCTGGTGACATCTATAAAAATAAAACTCACTTAAGGGAAAAGCTAGGGGAAAAAGTTACAAAAACACTGCCAGGGTTAGATCAAAGTACAACAAGCACCAGAGGAAAACCCCATTTAGAAACCAACTACCGCTATATAATTCACCTCTCTCCCATGAACCCCATTTTCCTGCCTTGCGTTTCAACAACTTAACCATTTTGGTTTATAGAGTCGCTTGGATAAAAGGGGGTGAGTGGAGAAAGGTTGCTTCAAAAGTAAGTCAAAGGCTCCAACATGTGTTCTTGGCGGGCTGAATTCAAGATGAGGGTTTTAGACTTCCCGTGGGAGCTCCTTTTCACAGCTCTCCCCTAATCCTCTGGAAATCGCCTGTTCCCTACAGCTGTCGGTTCGCCAGATAAACTATTTGTTCAATTATTCTTGGCTGAGATGGAGCAGGCTGCCTCAAAGCTGCCGGCTCCATCCCTCGGCCCACTTCAATCACCTCCGGAGGAGCCCGAGCCCGTTTGAAGGCCGCCGTCCTCCTTGCAGGGCTGTCCCCGCTGCCGCCCCCGCGTCCTTTTTATCTCGCCCCAGCGTCCGAGGGCGGCTGGCGATGCTCCTACAGGGGCCGGCAGCAAGGGCAGCTCCAGTGTCAGGGCGGCTGGGCGAGAAAATAATTACAAATGAAAGAGAGATTAGCAGAAGCTGTTGCGACAAATGTTCCCGAAATTGTTACTGGAGTGCCGGCGGTCGCTTCTAATGGGAGCAGTCGGCTGCAGCTGCCATCCCTATGGCAATACGGAGAAACACGGGCCCCGCTGGGACCCCGGCTGAAAGCCTGAGACCCAACAACCCGCGGCTCGGGGGGGTGAGATGATGGAGCAGGGCAGCTTCGTGTCATGCAAATGGAGCAGTAATTAATGTAATTTTTTTCACATTTGTCTCCCCCTCTCTGCCTCTGTCCCCCAGGCTCGGCTTTTGCAGAAATGTTCAAACCCGTCTCACAAATGGCTCTCAGCTGCTGAAAGATGGCTCTCGCCTGGCGCTGGGGGTTGCTCTGGCTTCACCTCGCAAGGGGTCCAAGCCTCTCCGAGGCGGGCGTGCATTTTCCGTTTTATTACCAGCATCCTAGGGTGGCTGACCTGGGGACTAAATACCTGTCACGGGGGCCACGCAGGGGACAGGAAAGCCACTGGGATGGATGCACTGCTGGCAATTGCTGGAAAGCTAAATGTAGGAAGCATGCTGGCAGTGTGCTTTGTTGGCTTGGGAAGAAATGGCACAAAATAAAGCAGAGAGAACATAAATCTGGACAAGTTGCCCCAGCTGAGCATCCCTGTGTTGTTCTTGCTGGTTATTTGTTGCCTTGTGTCTTGAGCAGTACATCTTTTGAGTCAGATGGGGGTTCTTTGTAGGATAAGATGAACACCCAACCTTATTGCCTCTGAGGGCTCAGCTGAAGGGTTGGGGAATAAAGGGCCCCTAAGCTTTGCTGCTCAGAAACAGTGGCCCATCAGAAGGGAGAGCAATCCTGCACCTCTGCAGGCAGAGAGAGCAAGCAAGAGGCCAAGATCCCTGTCTTCTCCATCCGCCCTTGACAGAAGGGATCGAAGGGCTGGGTGTTGCTTAGGGCTAGCAAGCACTAATAACACTTTAATCACCAGCCCTTATGCTACAGGCAGCAGAAAAGGTGCTGTCTTTTGGCTTGGAGATATGGGCAAGCCCTTAACATTGCACCAAGGCATGGCCAAAGCCAGCTTATCCCGCGGGATTAGGAGATGTTTGTGTTGCCCTTTTCCTCCACGCACCAAGTTCCTCTGTTTCCAAAGGCAAAAGGGATGCACAACCTGCCGAGCTGCATCCCACGCCCTCTGCCAAGCACTGTAAACCGCTGGGGCTGACCAAAGCCCCCCAGTTCTCCACCTGCCAGCCCCAGCTCCCTCCGAGCTGCCCCTCGCAGCCCCACGACTTGCTCCTGAAGCCCCACATCAAAACACCAGCTCAGCCCTGACCTCCTGGCTCCCAAAATGGTGAAGGCTGGCCGGCGCTGAGGCATCCTGCCTGGCACTTTGATGTGTCTGCAGGGACAGCTGGGCTGTGCCACAATCCCCCCAGCCCTTTGGGCTCAGCCAACCTTTTAAAATAGCCCCCCCCAGCCCAATGGTGACAACTGCACAATTATTTTAGACTCTGTTTACGGACCCACGGCGTAACCGGAGCCTGCGGGCAGCGCAGAGGAATGGGAGGCGGTGGGCGAAGGGGCCTGGGGGAGAGGTGGGGGGAACTCCAAGCGGTTTTCAGCCTAGTTAGCAACCTCCTTGGTTCTCACAGGGCAGCTGAGGGTGGTGGAAAATGTGTTTACAGATGCAAAATCTCAGCACTGAAGGTTTTCTCCTCTTTGGTGGCTGAGCTGGCCCTTGACTTTCCAAAAAAATATGTATGAATATACCTATATATTTTTTTTTCAGATTTGGAACAATATTATATGGTTGCCTGACACCCTAAGGTCATCTTTGGTAAAAAGTGAGTAACCCAGAATCTGCAAGCAGGCACTGATCCTCTGCTACCTCCCATCTAAAAAAAATAGGTGTTATGATTTGAGATTTGCCATTAGGCAACCTCAGACCACAAAGGGAGGCCAGCATGGGGTGGGGGCTCATCCACAGCCCTTGCTGCTGCCTGGGGCTTCCCACTACTTGGTTGCGCAGCAAAATGCAGCTCCATCCCATGCTCCATCCCAGGCTGCAAGTGGGCATGCTGCTGCAATCCTCCTTTTTTTTTTTTTTTTTGGCAGGATGATTAGAGCCCTTTCCCATTTGTTTTGGGGCTGAACATGAGGTCAGGTCACCTCCTTGCTGGAAAAGTGTCACACCACACTCCAAGCCTGCGCTGGGATATGCTGCCAGCACCACCGCAGCCCCGAGCGTCCCTCGGAGCCGTTCTGCGAGCTCTCAGCACCACCTGGTGGTCCACGTCCTCCCCGAAGTGGGGACAGAGCAAATCCCGCACCACCCCGCTCCCTGGCACGGGTTTGTGGGGTGGCTGAAGCGTGTTTCCAGTGCTAAAAGGGCTGTATATGGGAGGCGTTGCCCCCGCTTTTGTCCCTGGAGCCAGGTTTTTTTGATAAAATGCAGCTTTTGTGGTTAATCAGTGTACTGAAAATTATAAACGTTTGCTCAGGAGAGAGAGCTGGAGCTGGAGTGTGAGGAATGGAGGGCAGAGAATTGCAGCTCATGCTAAATCAGTGGAAGCAGCGAAACAAATACCGATATTAACCACGGCGCTTCCCAAAGCCAATTAAAAATAGCGAAGAGCCTGATGACAAAGTGTGAAAACGCCGTCCTGATGTTCCCTGTCTCACCCGGGGCGGCGACCCGCGCCCGCTCCCCCGGGACCCCCCCGCCGTCCGCGATCAGCCGGTCCCGAGCGGGTGCCGCCGGCTTTCCGGCGTGACCCGGGCACGGCCAGCGGCTCGGAGGAGGCATTCCTCCCTCTGCCACCGAGGTGTGCCCTTGCTCCACTCACTGCTCGACGGCGGCTTGAAGGGGGTGGAGGGAAAAAACAACAAAGCCCTATTGGAGGTTTTGTTTTGTTTCATTATTATTTTATTTTATTTGTTTTAATCCAATGTTAACATTTCCCACAGTTTTGCCCACTCTGTACTCCCTGTGCCATTTCATCAGCCTCCACCACCTGCCTGTATTTCCCTTTGTGTTATCTTTCACTGTTTCCTTGCTCTCCGCCTTTTCCTTCTCTTTTATTTCTCGTCAGACTGCACTATTTCATTTTCAGTGATTTTTTTTTTTTCCCCTATCTCTTATGAATTGCTTTTGCCTTTCCAAGCACTCTGCAGTGCTGGCATCCAGCTGGAGGGATGTGGTTTGAATCACATCGTGGCTGTACTCTCCTTACTTTTATTTAACCCGAGTCCCCTCTCACCTGTTTTTACCCAGCCGAGGGCTCAGCCCTGTTCAGGGGGGACTGTTACCGACACCTTTTGTTTTCGCTTCACTTGCATCAATTTTTGGCTAAGTTCTGCCCCCAAGCAATCCCTTCTCGGCAAACTTTCGGTCTGGCCGTGTGCTGCTGCAGATGTGCTGTATGGGCTTTATTCATTTTAACTCTTTGCCATCTGGCAAACTCCCTTGTAGAAGTCTTCACGAGGGAACAGGGTGTTCGGAAGAACTGGGTCATGATTTGAGCATGGCTCAGGGAACCCCTCGGCATCTTCTTGGATAAGTCCTGCTGTGGGCCCGGCACAAAACGCCCTGAGCACTGCCTTAGAATGGGGGTTTTGAGTGAGAGATGAAGGACTTCTCATTTCTCAGCATTCTCTGTCAGCCTGCTTTCACTGTTACCCACAATTCCATTTCCCCCCTTGTCATGATGCCTGAAATACTGTTCTCAGGTGACGATGGTCGAGTTGGGGATTGACGCTGCTGTGCTGCCTTACTCTGCAGCGCAGCAGCACAGAGATTTGCAGACTCTTTCTGCCTGGTGTTGGCCTGGGGAGAGAAAACCAATGCACGTCAATGAACTTCTAGCAGAGACAAGGTGCCTGAGTGAGGCAGTGACTTTGGGGTGTCATTTTCCCCCTCGATTTTAATTTGGCTGTCAAAGATACTCATGTATCTCGTGTCCCTGTGGCAGGGGGCTCTCACCTGTCCCCTCTGCCAGCACGTGGGAATGAGGGAACTCGTTTCCTGGCCATGACGCTCCATCATTTCCCCCATTTCCCCTGAGCAATTAATTTTGAGCTCTTTCCAAGCAATTTCACACATCCTAGGATTGGAGTTGTGAATTTGTGCCAGGACTGATTTCATGTTAAGGGAACAGGATTTGGGTAAGCTGCCAATCCGGACTCGAGCCCTGGCCCATGCCATGCAGTGAGGTGACCCCAAGCCCACACCGGGTGGCAGCACCATGCCTGTGGCTGGTGAGAGCCAGAATCTGGACACAAGCTGGACAAGGTTTATGTATGGCTTCAAGGACATTGGAGGAACTACAAGGGCTGAACTCTGGCAAAGGTACAGCTATAAATTAGAGACGACTTTGTTGTGTGTTTTATCAGGAAATGTTTGCTTTGGACTGTGTGAACCTTGCTGGGGTTGAGCACACACACATTCTGTCTAACCACCAGCCCAAGGTGTTTGCAACGATAAATACACACGGAGAGGTTTCCTATTTCCCCCCACCCCATGGGTTCTCTGGTTGCGTTCTGCGAATATTTTACAGCACAGATTTCCTGGTAGACAAGAAACACCACCAGCAGGCAGCAGAGCATTCGCTAAGGGCAAATTTTGATTTCCAAGTCAGGTTTCTGCCGGAGCACTGAACTCAGCCCTCTGAGGTAATAGGAGCTTTGGGATTCTCAAACCCAGTCCAGCAACGTGGAATTTCATCATTAATAAAAGAGTAACCCCAAATTTTTGCACAGTATTTTTGGTGCTTCATTTACAGTTTTAGGCATTCTGTGGTTTGTTCTATCTCCCCCCCAACACAAACATGCTCAGGAGAGGCAGAACCCCCCCAGCTAAGCAATTTTTCACATTTCCAGTCTCTCCACATCACCATTTATTTTCCTCCCACTTATTGCTGAACATCTACACTCTCAGGTGTAGAGCTTCTGGGAGTAAACCTAAAGATTCACAAGTGTCTGCAGCAGGGATGATGTAGAAGGGGCCTGATCCTTAACTCAATTTATTCAGATTTATTCCAGGCTTGCAGACATGAGTTAAAACAGCGGCAGATTCCTAGGGCATTAAGGAACCAATTTAAAGGAGGAGCTGCATGGCTGGAAGAGAAAAATGCCTGCAGCTTGGCTTTTGACTCCGGAAAATTTGAATCCCCCACCTGAACGAACCCAACACCAATGCTGCAGCAGCTGTCAGCAGGAGATGCTGATACAATTGGCATGGAGAGGATGCCTGCAGGGTGCTTCCTGCACCTCTCTGAGCTTGGAGCGAGGGGGAATTAACAAGGTATTATTTTTACAAGAAGTCAACTGTATAAACAACACCATGAGACAGGGCGAGCGAATAGGTTTGATTTTAATAAATGCTCCGCTTTATGAAAGATGGTGGATGTATTTAAGAATGTGCCCAGGCAGTAAAACTCTGCTTTCTCCCTACAAATTCCTGGCGGCAGGTGTATTTGCTCTCGGTGATGTAAGTATCTGTGCTGCTCCATAAAAGTGAGTTAAGCCAAGGGCTGGCAGGGCTATAGCACAGAAGGCTCTGTCAGAGCTTCTGTTACAAATAGCGATAATAACGCTTACCTCCCTCCCAAGGGTGTCGTGGGGGTTAATTATTTAACATTTGTAAAGCACTTGCAGGGCTGGAGATGAAAGTGGAAAGTATTATTAAGAATAAACTACGTTTTATAGGAGGTCTGGTCGGAAAATTGCGTTCGGAGTTGAAATATGGGTTGTGATCACAGATCCCTGGAGGAGCATCCATCACAACCTGGGACGTGTGGAAAATGAAGCACTTTGAAAAAAATGAAGCTCTTTAGTATCCTCCCCGCCCCCCCCCCCCAATGTTACAGCATTTTGGGGTGGGGATGGGGTGAGGGGTGACGCCCTGTGCATCCCGCTCCCTGCACAGGGTGGGCAATGCACGAGCCTGGAGGAGGACGTTTGGTCGTTGCAGGGATTAAATACATAAAGATTTGGGGTTAAGGATTCTGCACAAAGCTTTGCCTCTGCCAGCCAGCCTCGTTCATTGAGTCAGGAAGCCGCAGCCAGGTTTTAGAGGGAGAAAACTCCAAAGCGGCTGCACCGTGTGCCGCGGGGCGTGGGATTTTGGCGTGCCCGGCCCCGGGCTGAGGGCGGTGGGGAGGTGCGGGAGGCCCGGGGCGGAGCGTGGCTCACCNATCACCCCCTACCCCGCCTTTGGTACTGCATTGCAGACCCTGTAGCTGTCGGGGGAGGGGGGGGGAGCCCACCAGGTTGCCTAAAGGGTCCACAGGTGGGTTTGGTGTGGCGGACCCTGAAATCTGGTGTCTGGACAGAGCGAAAAGGAGAAGGGACTGGGTGGGTGGGGATGGTCCTGTCCCCCTTGGAAAGAAAAGTGGGGGTGTGGGAGGGTTCTGCCTGCTTCCACCTGCCAGGGTGTCCCACTGGGGTGTCCCGCTGGGGTGTCCCAGCGTCGATTGGGGCCCTGGGATGAGGGAGGCGAGGGCTCGCAGGGCTGCACAGTGGCTGTGGGACGCAAAGGGCGGCCCGTGCGAGGAGGAAGCTGGTCCTGAAATGCGGTACGCAGGGCCTGAAGGGAGCAGGGAGGGCAGTGGGGCCACCCAGGAGTGGGGTTCCCCATAAGCCCCCTGTGCACCTCGCTGGGCTGCCTGCAGGGAGCCCTCCCCGCTGCCCGCTCTGCTCCGAACGGCACATAAAGGGTCTGTCTGACAGCTGGACAAAAATCACCCTACGTGCACTGAAGCAGAAAGTCTCCCCCCACTTTCCTCTCCCTGTAGAATTGCCCAGAAATGCCGCTTTTAGTGCCTGAAAATGGGGCAGGTGAGGAGGAAATGAATGCGGCCACTGCCCTTCTCCAAGGCTGGTACCTCCCCCAGCAGGGCTCTGCTGAGGAAGGTTTCTTCCTTCTTCCTTCCAGCTCGTTGCTAAAGCTGACGACACCTCGGTTCTGCAGCACGGGCTGTGCCCACCCAGTGACAGGGCACGGCTTTAAGCCAGGCGGCCACAGGTGCCCGATAAGCCCAGGAGCACAGCAAGGTGGGTGTTTAAGGTGAATAACCGGCAGTGCCTTGAATACACCAGAAATGAAACAGTTTCTTTAGTAGTTTGGTATGAAAAGTTTTTTTCCTTGAGGGATGACAAAGGCAGCATTGTGCTTCTGGGTCACGTCATGCTTCTGCCTGAAAACAGCTCCTGGGGAGCCCAGGCGTGGTAAGGGGGATTCTTTCCCTGGGGAAATGCTGCTTGAGGGGCTGGGGTCCCCTCTGGATAAATGGCAGGGGAGGAAGGAGAGGGGAGGAGGAGTAGGGAGCAGCTAGGAGTCGGCAGAGATTGCAGCAATCGCCAGTTTGAGGGCAAACTCAGGATGTACAATTGTCTCGCCTTCAGAAAACACCGAGTGTGGCGATTCTAGTGGCAGTGATGCTCGTTTGGGGCCACGTTCTGTTCTGGTCCCTGTGAGGCAATAGGGGCTTGTGGAGTCAGGGCGATTCCATCACCGCAGAGCAGCAGGGTGGTGGGAGCACAACCCTGGCTAACCAGCACCTTGGAAAAGCACTTCAATCTCTGGCATAATGTAGGAGGGAAGAAAAATGGCTGTTAAGATGGTAACATGCATTTCCCAAAAGAAATCATTTTTAAAGTTGGATTTTGTTTCCTTAAAACCACAAATAAACAAATGCACATCATAAAGAGAAGCAAAAGGATGACGAAGCACTAGCTCTGAGCCTGTGTAATTAAGATGGCTTTGGGTGATTTGTTTTATTGCTCAGCTTTCTCCACTGGGCTGTGACGGGGCTGGAGGGCAGTCACTGCTTTGTGGTCCTGGGCTCGCGTGCTTCGCTCTGACGGGGTGAAAGCAGGCACAACAGAAGCAGGGCAGCAGCAGAAAGCGCAACAACCTCACTTCATTGAAGTCTCTCTTTTTGTTCGGGTCCATTTCTTCAGAAGTGGAGCTGGAAGCTGTCATCTCAGTTTGAACTTCCAGTTCCATTCTCCCATCACAAGCCTATCGGCAGGCCTGTGCTTTAGGATCAGCTCACTCTACCTCACGTCTCCATCCACAACTGCTCTACCTGCAATATCTGATGGTCCTTCAGCTGTTCCCCTGCAACAGAGCCCGATAGGTTCCAGTTATGATGGTTCTCAGCTCCTATCTATCTTCTATTGGCAGAAAAGTTGCTTTCCTGCTTTTGCAGATGCAGCAGGGCTTGTGAGTGTTAGTAACAAATCACATGACTGTTCGATGTCACCGTAACGCTCCCCAGTGCAGGTGCAGGCAGAGGTGCAAGAGAAACCGACAGCAATGGGATGAAATGGCTCAGAGGGGTTTAGGCTGACACTGCTGCGTTAGGGATCCAGCTCCTAGGGGAGCTGGTGGAAGTGCTGCTCTCCCTAGAAGTGCCTCTGAGCCCTACAGGACAGGGCTGGTGACAGCACCAGGCAGTGCTCAGGCAGGCTGGGTGATGTGAGGTAGGAGAGCTTCTATTTGAGCAACGGGCCACTCCCAAGGGTGTCTCTGCGGTTTTTCTACATGCAGAGGTACAGTTGTCTCACTTCCATGGCTGCTTCTCCAGCCACCCCGTTGCTGGACCATTACTCTCCCTCTCAGCCTTTTTTTTCTGGCAGATAGGGCTGTGGGGTTGCATTGAATCCAACAGAGTGTGATGCACAGGGAGAATGTGGGCTTGGGAGCTGGGCTGGGGGCAGTGACCTTTTGGCCAAAGCACCTCAGTTGCTGCCAGTCTCTAGGCGTGGGCTTGATGCCCTCCTGCACTCTCAGAATCAGCACAGTGAGGCCAAAACCATCCTAAGAAGGTCAGAAATAGCTGCATTCTTTCCAGACAGGCACCCCAGAGGCATTTCCCAGCTGGGATCTGGGCGGATCTCAGCATTTTTTGCAAGCAAAGGCATTTCTCTTCTTCACTGTGTCAGCATTCCCCCAGGACTGTCACTGTCACACCAAAGCCACACAGCAGGACCCACGGAGAGAACACAGCTCTGCTGGCTCTGAACTGTCTGATTTGTGGAGGCTGAAGGGCAGAGTTAATTGCACGGGTGATGGCTGTGAGCTGTTTCCAATCATGAACTTTAGAGTGTAATTTTCAGACTGGCAACATGGAAGCAGTGCCCTGACTGAGTCATTATTGATGCACTAATAAAGCCTTCGCAGGGAAAAAAAAAAAAAAAAAAAAAAAGAAAAAAAGTGAAGTAAACAAGGTCAACTCTAGGGCCCCAGGATTTGGCTGAAAAGAGACTGAGGCTGTCCTAGGGAGGTGAGAGGAGGAAACAAAAGCCTGGTCGGGCTCTTTACCATCCTCCCGACTGCACCAGATGCCTTCCTGGGTGATTTGGTGCGTTAGCTTTAAAACAAAAAGAAACCAACTCCTTTGGGAGTTGATAAGAGCAGATGAAGCAGTAAATCATTAAGCCAGCTCAGGGTAATAAACAGGCAGGGGGGCAAAGTGCATTAATTACAAGGGAGCAGGGATGTGGGCGTCCTCAAGCGCGCGGATCAGAGGGGGGGAAGCACTGCAAAGTCACGACTTGCAGGGATGCCGTGTGGCAGTGTTGACAGGTACCTACACCAACTGCACCTCCAGCTTTTGGATTTTTCCCTGGGGGAAAACCCCAAAGGGGATTGCAGGCATCCGCTCGCTGCATTTGGGGCTGCATGGATGAACAGGAACTGCTCACTCCGAGGTCCTCAGAGCTGAGATAAGAGTTGTTGGCTTTTTCCTGTGCTTTTCTTTATCCTGCAAGTGGGCAGTGCGTTTAACACTCAGAAGGGGCCTTAAGCTTCCCTGACTTTGACTGATATCTGTATCTTTTGTGTATCATGTTTGGACTGTGCTGAGCTCATGTGGGAAACCATCAGGCCCCGGAACACTGACATTCAAATACTGCCGGAGATGGACTGTGGAGGTATCTACCTGACATACAGTGCAGCGTTCTGACATGATAATTACTGCGTCAATATGGTGGGGCTGCAGGACAGTCTTGTTCTCGCAGGGGTTCGTTATGCTTTCAGTCATCGTTCTGATACTGTTGCACGTACACGATGTGGCTCGCTGCTCCCCCCAAAACACAGATTGTTCAGCCCTACCGTGGCTCAGATACGTTGCTCCCTTTGTTGCAGGATACAGGTAGATGATCTGATTCCATGGTTGCCTCCTTCAAAGGACTGAGGAGGCCATTGTATTAACCTGCTGGACTGTGCCAGCACTGCTGGTAAACAGCGCCTTGCTTTGATTTCGTGTTTAATTACCCAGTGAGCCCATTGTCAATAAATCTCTGCTTTTAAGCCACAAAATAAGGCACAGGCTTGCAGTGCTGCTAAGAGCTTCCTGCAAAGCTGCAATCAAATACAGTAGGAAATAATTTTTTAATGCACAACATTTTCTCCCTAGCATTAAGTTTCCTCCTCAATTTTTTTTTGGCATTTGGTGGAGGCAGGACCGCAGCACCAGCCCGGTATAAGGTGCGATGGTGGCAGGCAGGTAGCTTCATGCACGGGGCAACGTTTGCAGCAGAAGGCAATGTTTGCTTACCTTGAGGAGCTGGATTAGCTGCTGTGGTTGTTCAGCAGCAGGTCCAGCCCAGCCTGGCAGATTTTCCTGCCCTGGGAGGGCCGCCTGCAGGAGATGCTGTCTGCACATAGCTGGGGCCAAGGGGCTTGGGCTTAACAGAGCGAAACAAGGTGTCCCTGGGACATCCTGACCCCAAAGCAAGGATTAATAAAACCTTCGCAACCTCTCGCCCCTGTCAGAGACCAGCACCCACAAGCTGTTTCCAGTCTTATTCCCAAATGATCCTTTATAGCAGGAAACAGCAGCAGAAGGGCACATTTATTTCATCATGCTGACAGGTCTGCAGCCAAATGCAGCTGGGGTAGCAAAACCAAGGAGTGGGTACAGGGGGTGCAGCACCGAAATATGCAGCCCTTTGCTGTTCCACGAACGAGCTGGCTCTTGCTGCTGCAGCTCGCTGCCAGCAGGAGCTTTATGGAACGGAGGAGGAATTGCTCAGCATCACCAGCACAGCCTTTGCTATCAATTAAAATCTCCTAATTGACCAGCCCAGCACAACCGACCTGTAGCCGCGCCAAGGCAGGCCCCCTAACATATGCTTGAGCCCACATCAAAGAGCTAATCGTTTCTCCACCTAATTAAGCAAACCAGCAAATGGCAAACAGGAGCCGGCTGGGTTTTAATTGCTGTGATTCTCCTAGGAAACCGGTCCCCTGGCTCTCCTGCAGCCCGTGCACTTTTTGCCAGCACCGCGGGGTGCGGGGCTGAGCAGAGCCCTGCTGCAAACCCCAGCGTGGTGATGCTCTGAGAGGAAGCAGTGGTGCAGAGAGCGAGTAGTTTTGGTTTGGGGGGCAGTTCTGGACCTGTTTTTAACGACACCCTTTGGCTTTGTGAAATAAACACATTTGGGTTGAAACAATTCTAGGAATTTAAAACGTTTTTGCTCATAGCAAACCACTCTTGTAGCTGTTCAAATCCTTCTGTAGGAGCTAAACATTTCCACTGACGTTCCCTTGCCCCAGACCTTACAGTTTTCCCTGTGTCTTGTCTTTTCTGCCTGATCTCAGCTCTGCAGGGATGCTCTTGCTGCAAGAGGGAGGGGTGAAACCCACCCAGCTCTCAGGGGGCTGCAAGACTTAGGCTGCGGTTGTCAGAGACTGCAGCAGAGATGGGGCCTGTGCTAAACGAGTCTGGGCTCTGGCCAAAAAGGTGAAGGGAACACAGCTTCCATTTTTTTCCGCAGCATTGCTCCAAGTACCAGTGTGGTTTGTGTGATGACATTGTTTTTCTTTGCCTTTCAGTTGAAGGAAGTTGTCAGGATGGCAAATTTCAAGGGTCACGCGCTCCCAGGCAGTTTCTTCCTGCTCTTTGGGCTCTGGTGGTCTCTGAAATACCCGCTGAGGTACCTCAGCCAGAAAGCAAGCAAGAAGTCCCAAAGGAATTCCTCCTTCCAGCGCGTGGATGCCATGGAAGGAGGAGTCAAAATCACCTTTGCTCTGATAGGTAAGGGTTATATCAGACTGGGTGCGCTGGCAGCTTCCCGGCCTGTAATGGGAAGTCCTGCTGCAGAGAAACTGGTCCAGGTTTGGCAGGATACATCTGGCCCAGATGTGGAGGGACAGATCCTCTTGATGCTCATCTTGTCTTGGTCTCTAACAGAGTCTGATGCAAAGAGACCAACCCCAAGAAACTCCCTTAACGGCAGCCCTTCCGACCTGAGCTGCCATTAATCCAGCCAGTCCCAATTTTCACATCCAGCCCTTTCTCCCCAACCCCAAATCACCAGCTCTTGCCGTCAGAAAGCCCCCTCAGCAATGAGCAGCACCAACCATCGTCGTGTATAGACCATCAGAAGCGAAACGCCGTGATCTGGTGTGTCCGCACAGGGATGCTGGCAGAGCAGTTCGTGCCCGATGGGCCACACCTGTACCTCTACAGCGGGGAGAAACATGACTGGGTGAAGCTGATGAACTGGCAGCACACCACCATGTACCTCTTCTACGGCCTCTCCGGGGTGGTGGACGTCTGCACCTTCCTCTGCCCTGCGGTGCCGCAGGGTCTGGACCGCCTGATGCTGTCCATGGCTGTGTTCGTTGAAGGTCGGTAGAAGATCACAGAATCACAGAACCACAGCATGGGTGGGTGGGAAGGGAGGAAGGGACCCTAAACCCCCCCCAGCCCCAACCCCTGCCACCCCCCAGCTCAGTCTGCCCAGGGCCCGCCCAGCCTGGCCTTGAGCACCCCCAGGGATGGGGCACCCACAGCTGCTCTGGGCAGCCTGGGCCAGGGCCTCACCACCTTCTGATGGTTAATATGGGGAGAGATCTTGGGGGATGATTCAGAGGGGGACCACAATTCAGCAGACTGAGGTATTGCTCTGGACACCCCTGAAGACAGGACACATTTTAGGTCTGATGTATTATCACTGGATTGTCTGTACAAGATACAGGCATCAGTACGTCCTGGTTTGGGGTTTCTGGGGTGACAGCAGGCTGAGTTTCCTTATTATGAAAAATGGCTGGTGGATGCTCCATCTATCTTACATCCACAGAGCTGTTTGCGTGCCCCACGTTCCCCCCGGGAGCCATTAATTGTGCTGCAGGCACCGTCATTCTCATCTGCTTGCGTTGCACGTGGCAAATTCAAGTGACTTATTCTGGCTTCAGCACATCATGAATATCATTGTGTCTTTGGATAGTCTTGCATGTTTTGCGTCAGGAATTCAGATCTCTTGGCTCAGACAGGGCAGGAAGAGGACACCAGGAAATGAAGCCCTTGCTTGTATAGAAAACCCCTTAGCCAAGGCGTGTCCTGGTATTTTCCCTTATCCCAGTGGTGTTTGAAGCAGCAGCACAGGCAGACAGGTAAAGTTTGGCATGTAGGAACAGGAAATATATCTCAGAGCAGACCTGGGTGCTCCCCTAGTCATGCCACTCGTCCCCATATGACATTAAGAAATGATTTCACTTCCATGTCCTTCAGACTTGCTAATTTGGTACACACGAGGCTCACCTTTCCCACCTGGTAGAGCCCACTGAGACCTGGGCGGGACATGATTTACTCTCACAGGGTTCTGTGGTTGTGGTTGTTATGGTTGGTGCTACCCTAAGCATGGTATGGGTTTTGGCAGGCTGTCTCTTTTATTACCACGTCCTTCACCGCCCCATGCTGGATCAGCACATCCACTCCCTGCTGCTCATCGCCATATTTTCCGGGGCCTGCAGCACCATGCTGGAGGTCTTCCTCCGTGACAACATCGTGCTGGAGATGTTCAGAGCAGGTGTCACCATCATCCAGGGCACGTGGTTCTGGCAGGTCAGTCCTGGCTCCTGTTGCAGAGCAGAGCACAGAGGTAGGAGGGTGATGGAAGAGAGGAGAAGGAGCCGTACATCACGTCTCAATCACGCGTCTCCAAAGAACAATTTTGCAAGGCTCACTTCATAAATAGATCATAACCCAGAGTGAAAATTTACTCATCACAGGTCATCTCTGATGGCTGCTCTGGCTGAGATAGCTGTTTGTCTTGGCTTATTGCTTCTCTGGGGGGAACAGAAAAGGCGAGCGCTCACAGTGAGCAAGCAGCGTTTTGCAGTACCTAACAACCAAGCCCTAATTGCTTAATGTGCCTAATGCACCCTGCAGCACTCCCTCTGGTTTAGTGGAAAGATGCAATCCCCACCCAGCAATCAAACGGCTGAGTAAAAACACGGCCGTCCGATCGCTTCGGTGGTAGTTGGAGAAGCAAAGAAATCAGTTGGAGGTAACTGCTCCCCAAACTCCGCTGCCAGGAAGAAATGTGAGCTCTCCTCCTCTGCCTCAGCCCCAGGGCTGCTGTGCTAACTCAAACCAGCCCTTGGCCAGGGGTGTAAAACTGGACTGAGGTGGTAAAACACTGAACTTGGGGTTTTTAAAGGAGGATGAGGAATCTGCAATGCAGAGAGACAAAGCTGTTAAAGCAAAGTAGCCTAGGGTCACGCTCAGAGGGTCAGACCTCAGGACATTGATTTTCCCCCAAGCTAACGAGGCTCTCATCCCACGCAGATCGGGGTCGTGCTGTTCCAGCCGTTCGGAGGTCCCATGTGGGATGAGAGCGACCACAGCAACATCATGTTCCTCACCATGTGCTTCTTCTGGCACTGGGCGGCCGCTGTGGTCATCGTGGCTGCAAACTACACCATCACTTACTGGTAGGGCTGGGGCTGGGGCTGGGGCTGGGGAGGAGCGGGGATGGGGGTGACAGGAGGGAATGTGGTTCTGGGGTGCAGGGTCACAGCTGGCTGAGCAGCCTGTGGCTGCGGCGGGTTTTAGAGCGCGGCGGCAAGTGTGTGCCTTGTTTGTTGAGTGCACAGAATGCAAAACAGGGGCAGCAAGAGGCAGGGGCGCTGAGAGTGGAGAAGGCAAATGAGCGAGACCCCGAGACGCTCTGCAAGTCGTGCTCTGCTGGCTGGCAGTCAGCAGCCAGCATTTAATTCAATAGGGAAATCACAGCATTACCAGCACCGCCTGACTCTTGGCCTGGCTTTGCCCCCTCCCTCACAAGGATTTTGATGCGTTTGACACCCATAAAGTTATTAGTGGTAATAAAAAAATGAATAATTAAAATAAGAACTAGATTTATAGCACCGCTATTTATGGGACGCCCTCCAGGCGCTCATACAAGTGCACCTTGCTGAGCGTTTGGGGTTTGGCTCACGGCGATGCCTCTCCCGTGTGTTGCAGCTGCTTCCAGCGGTGCAGGGGCGGCAGCGGCGAGCCCTACATCAGCCTCGGAGTCCGGAAGCAGAAGTGTGACACCAGCTCCCAGGCTGCTTTCTTAAACGGGTCAGACGAAGAGTGAGGAGGGTGCAGCCTCCTTCTGCGAACTTGGGAAGAATCAGTTTTCCAGAAGAAAAACAAAACAAAACAAAATCTAATGAAATATTTATGTTTTGGGAGAGTGGAGGGGTGCTGCCCTCCTGCTGCTGGGAAGCCCCTTGTGTATGGGTGGCAGCTGCCCTCCGCCAGCTCTGACACTGATTGCAGTCATTTTTAGCAACAAAATGAAGTGCAGAAATTGAACATTATGAGATCGTGTTGCCCTGTGGGTTCCCACGCATGTCTCCATAGACAAGGATGGCATCCCTTGCCTTTTCCAAGTCCCCGCTGGCCCGGCCTGCTGCGACCAAAGACAGGGAGGCTCCAGGCTGGGGTCAGGACCTCCGACACCTCCGCACCAAGGCATCATCCCAAGGAGGAAGAGCGAAGGAGTAATGCGAGCTTGTGTCAAATTTGCAACATCACAGCTTCGTTGTACACAAAAGAAATTTTATTACCAAAGCTTTGAACTCAAGGCATTTTTAAAATAGTTTTATATTCACTTAAATTCTTACAGAGAGAATAAATATGAAGCAAAAATCCTTGTTGAGCTGATATCCTTAAATTTAAGTCTGATAAATTATGGAGTGTGTAATAATGGCTTAGGCAAATCTAGCTTTCAGACCTGCAAAGCCTGGAGGCCTACAAGATGCACAGCTCAGCAGCCAGGATTCACAGAACATCCCAGATTTCCACTGAGCAAAACACCCTCTGTGGGAAAAGCGAGATGAAACGGGCAGGTTTCGTTTTCAGCCTGCCTTTGCTGGATAATTAAATGCAGAACGTCACTTCCTAGACAAGAGGAAAACGTGCCAGCTTGAGTACAGCTGCCCTGCGTGTCCACCCCTTCGGAGCAGGTTGGTTTTGCAGCGCTGGTTGTCAGGAGGTGCAAATAGGCTCAGTGCAAAGAGAATTGAGCAGCAGAGTAATCCACCTCTGTATATGCAGTGAAGTCTCCTGAATTGTAACTGATGAACGCTACAAGCATTTTGCAAATACTTACTCTGCTAAGAGGCGATTGGAGTATTTTTTCTAAACTGCACAAATTCCCCTTGCTCCTGTGAGTCGCGACCCGGGGAGAACACTTCGCAGCTGCCTGATGCACAGAGCAAACCTCATTTGCAGGGTGTCAAACCTAGAGTGCTCCCGGGCAGAGGGCAAGCTTAGAACAGCAAAAAGGCCTTGCGTGGTGCTTGGAATCATTTTCCTACAGAACCCAAACGTCCCGCTTCGCACTGAGCAGCCACGCGAGGGCAGCACCGGGCGGCAGAGCAGGCGCTGGGTGTGCAGGAGCCTGCGGGCTGAGGTCACCTTGCAGGCACCGTCCTGCCTGCTGTCCCCGCAGCCGTCCCCAGAAGTCGGGGGTTATTCCCGTCCGAGGGGCTGCAGATGAAAGCTGACCTTGGTTTTTCCAAGCGCTCGCTGCTTTTGTGCGCGAAGGGTTGATTGAATTCTCCACGGCTGCGTTTGCTGCTCTTAATCAAGTCGTCTCCTTTCCCCCTGAGATCTCCTCCAGCATTTCCTCGTCCCCTTGTCACCATGTGGCCACAGAACACTTTTCCCCTCTGTAGCACTGAGAGTGTGGAATAGCTTCTGTGTGCCTCATTAACTCCCGGTCCCACAAACATCCCAGGACTGTCCGTATCGTGCTCGCTAATTTGTTTTCCTGCTCTGGAGCACATTCTTTTCCAAGGTATGAAGGTCAGCAAAGGAGGAGAGAGAGATACAGCCTGTGATTAAGTAGGAAGAAAATACAGGGGAACTCGTTTTTGGATGAGAATTAACAATTTGTGTTTTAGCTAAAAAACATGTTTGTAAATAACTTCGGCACCCAGAGGAGGGAATGAAGGCTGCTGGGGGCCTGGAGCGTCGTAAGTGGTCCAGAGATGGCTTATTATACAGTGAGGTGCAACCAAAAGCCATCCTCACATGTACTTCTTACATGACAGACATACCAGCACAGTCCTAAATGGAGCAGTGCTGTTACACAACCCTGTTACCAACAAGTAGGTCTGGAGCATGTTTTCCATAATATAAATTGAATTATCAGCTAGCATCTTGAAATTTGTACTGGGCAGGACGCACCCTGTGTCCGTGGAGCTGGGCAGTGTGTGTGGATTTAAAGAGAACTTTATTGCCCTGGGAGATGTTTTGGGGTGGTTCTTGCTGTGTGTCACTGCAGCCGGGTGCTGTTGGGTGGTGTTGGTTGAGGCAGAGAGATGCTGGCATTCCCAAAATAAGAAACCTGCTTGCTGGAGACAGAAAAGAACTGCTGAGTGACCTGGTGTGATACCCAGCCCCATTTCTTCAGTCTTACAGGAGAATCACCCCCCAAAGCAGCCAGATATCCTGGCACCCTGCTCTCCCTCCTGCCCATCCGCACACAGCCCATCCACAAGCCACTCATCTTGAGGGTTTGACCAGAGATCGGATCTACCCCAGCCACCTTTCGTGGCCACATTTATGTAAGGCTGAAAGGATAGCGTAGGAAGCAGAACAAGCCCTGCCTGTGCTTCTGCCACCTGCTTCACCTCCCCAGTTGCCTGTTTATGAAAGCCTGTCCTAGCATTCGTCATAATAATAATAATACTTTGCACTTCCCTAACAACCATCCATCTGCAGAGCCCGAGCTGCTGGCAAACCTTTAATTAGATTGTGCCTCCCACCACCCCCAGGAAGCAGGCAAACATTATCACATTTTTTCATTAGCACCGAGGCCGATGATGAACCTTCAGGGAGAAGATGTTGCAGTTGCAGCCAAGAAAAAAATAACAATAATAATAAAAAATTGAAATCAAATTTGTTTTGCTGTTTAACTTGAGCACATCATCGTGGCTGGAGCCCCGAGGAGGTCAGGCAGGTGCTGGGGCTATCCCATAATGCTTCCCCCGTGCCTCAGCAATTTGCAGCTGAGGAACCACAGGCACAGCTCACTGGAGCGCATCCCTTCACGCTAGCAGTGACATTAGCTCGCACAGCATGTGCCTGGCCCCCTCTGTGACCTGGGGGAGGGTGCTGGGGGCTGCTGTTCTCAGGCACCTGTCACAGCTTCAGCCTTACTTTTTATTTTAGGAGTAATTTAAAAGACTGGAAACACCCCTCTTCCCCAAGCATTTCATCTCCCCATGTCATGCAAACAGATCAGCAGGCACTTTATTGTGAGCTGCCCTTTCACAGAAACCTCTCCCTGCTTGCTTTGCTCCTTGCTGACTCCTTAAACGCCCTGGGAAAAGGCACCTTCAGCTGTGAGCAGGCACCGAGCAGCTGTGCCTCCTTTCCTCCCCCCTTCCCCCAGCTGCTGCCCTCCCAGCTCTTGTTCTCCCACAGCTCGAAGGGCTTTGTTCCTCCTGCTTGGCTTCGAGGTAAGCTGCTTTTTGGGATGCTGGCTTGCAGGGCTGGGTGAGAGCAGAAAGGAAAACTGAGCTGCAAAGAGGTTGCTGAAGGTGCTGCTGCTCTCTGCCAGAGACCTGTGTGCTCCAGGTAAGCTCACTTTGCCCTGTTATTTTTAGGGGGAGGCTGTAACGGGGGGTGGCTGGGGAAAACGTTTGCAGTTCTGTTTGTGGGGTAGCACCCTGAAGGCTGCTGAAGCCTTGCCTTGGTGAAGCTGTGCGTGTTGGAAGCTGTGATCCTGCTGCAGCGTGCTCAGCCCCCACCATGCGTGTGTAGGACAGGCAGCGCCTGGGGAGCAGCGCATCGTGTTCCTGGCCCTGGCCCTGTGTGCGTTTTCCCACCCTGCCAGCGCTGAGGTTCCTCCTCCTGGAGGTTTGCAAGCTCTGGGGCTGCCTGCAGGAAGGGCTGGTGGCTGGCACCAAAAGGCAGCGTGCCAGCAGCTGCTTGCTTTACCTCCTTCCTCCTTCTTGCCGTTGCTGATACGGGGATAACGCATGCAAAAGAGCTCCTGGCTGCGGCTTGGTGGCTTTCATGGCCATGCTGGGGAGCAGCCCATCGCCCCGGGGGAGGCTGTGCAGGTTGCTTCCCCTCCTGCTATCCCAGCCTTGGGTGTTTCCCCAGGTGCTGGCTCATGTGTGCAGCTCTTGGCAGGGCTGAGCATTGGGCACGGCTCATCCTGCAGCTCTGCTGGGGAATTTTTGGGTTGCATGGGGCACCATGGCCCGCACCCGCATGTGTTGTGACCCGGAGAAATACCGGGTGCACCAAGTGGTGGCTGTTGCTCAGCTCTGCTCCTCAGTGCAGGTTTTGCAACATAAACTTTTTGCTCCAAAAGGAGATGTGGGGGTTGTGGTGTTTGCTTGCCTTGAGACGCTTGCCTTGCTCATCTGTGCAGCCAGAGAGGTGCTAAGGCTGGGCATGCAGGAGCTGCTCTGTGTATCAGTAATTGTTTGTGTCCCCAAATGCCTGGGACTGGGCAGTATCAAGCGTCAGATGGGGGGGAAGAAGGGAGCAAAACCAGGCTGTTGTGTCCTGCCAGGCCTTCTTTTGGGGAAAAGGGACAATCTTCCTCCTCCTCTTGGTTGCAGGGGGCTGGAGATAGAGATCACAAGGGCTCTGCACAGGTTTGGGAGCACCTGACCACAAACTCCAGCCTACAGGCACCTTTCATAAGGCATGAAACCCTTGTATAACCCCATAAAGATGTTATTGTGTCTGGTTCAGGGACCGTTGAGCCCCTCCAGTGGAGCCTGGCTATGTCAGGGAATACTGCTTCCTCTTCCTTTGGCACTTTTCCCAATCATCAAAAAAAAAAAAACCCAAAAAACAAAACAAAACAAAAAAACCAAACATAATAACTGAGTAAATGTGGTCACCATGGGAACGGGAATTGGCTGTTCTTCCTGATTTTCCTGGCAAACTCTGGGAGACTTCTCACTAACAGCAGAGTGAGGTGTCCCTGGTTGTGAAACCAGGCTGACTCAAGTGCTTCGAGCCGGCCCGCGGGATGCTCGGCTCCAAACATCCTGTCCGAGGGCCACCTCCCCGCGTCACCTCTCCCTTTATCTGCCACTTCTGAGTAATAACCACATCTGGCGAGGGAGAAGGACAGGCAGAAGTCGCAGGTAAACTCCTCTCTTTGCCCATAAAGAGAAACGTGTTGCTGAGCGGCTGTGGGTGGCATGGACGTGGCTTCTGGAGCTTGGGAAGGGCCACGGGGAGCCCGCTGCTGCGAGAGGTGTTTTGTGATGATGGCCAACAGCAAGGCTGGTGGCAGCAGGGCTGGTGGTCTCCTGGAGATCTGTGTCTGGATTTCTGTGTTTTAGGGCTTTTTTTAGGGGCTGTCAGGATTTGGGGTCATGGTGGAGGATCTGCAGGAGAAGAGGGGAGAAGTGGGCATTTGTGCCTCTCCTGTTAGTACAAGAGATGAGCCTGCATAACAGAGGTGGAGGAGGATCCCTAAAGAGGGACGTTTGGGAAAGGACGCTCCAAATGCCCATGGGTAGGCACTGAGGTTGCTCGGTGCCTGTCCTGGGATGCTGCTTTTCCCTGCTGGGCTGATGGCCGCACCCGTGGATACTCACGCATCCGTGTGGACAGCATCCTCCCTGCGCGGGACCAGAACCACGGATGCTGCCGTTTTGCTGGGTGTGTGATGGAGCTGCCACGGCTCCGGGGCAAATCTTAGAACTTGGGCAGAGAAGCTGTGCTGCCCTAGCCAGGCAAGTCAGCGTGCCGTGCCATAAGGAGAGCAGGCAGCTCCCATATGGCTGCTCCAGCAAAAGCATCGCAGCCTGGGAGCTGCGGGGGGAGAAGGGCAGCGCAGGTAATAACTTCTGACTGCAGCCGTATTTCACAGCCTCTGACAGACATCGTAGCTTGCAGGAAAAATAAATAACCCAAGTGCCTCTCCTCACCCAGCACCGTGCTCTGGGGCTGAAACTCGCCTGGAGCTTAACCAGCCTGTGCGGGAACGTGGGCTCGGGTGCCGGGCTGGGTTTGGCCTTGCTGGGATGGTTGTGGGGTGAGGGTGGAAGTTCTGCTGTGCCTCAAATGTGTGAGCTGTGTAAGTGGTCTGTTGCTTGGAAACATGTTGGGTTTCTCTGTGAAATAGTGGCTGTTTCTTAAAATAAGTTGTTTTTTTTTTTGTTTTTGTTTTTTTTTCCTTTGAGAGGGGTGCATCCAGGCCTCTGTCTGACCAAAGGGTGGGCCTGGGGAATCTCTACTAAATGAAAGATGCCCCAGAACATGCTCTAGGCATGAAAGAGGCAACAAAACATGCCTCAGAACAAAAAAGCAAATAGCATGTAGAGCGTATAGCTGTGCAGTCCCCATGGTGGCTGCTGGAGAGCTGTGTCCTGGTGGTAGGAACTGAAGGGGGCACGTGAGAATTGCCAGAAGCCTTGCTGAGCTGGGTGACTGAGAGGCTACAAAGCTTAAAGGAGAAGGATGAGGCTGCAGCACTGGGCAATAGGGATGGTCAGGGCAGGAGGACCTAGGGACAGCTCTGAAGCAGAGGTCTGGGGACTGTTACTAGTTAAGGTGAAGAGGGGATGCCCTGTGGATATGGGATGATGATAAACCTCTGGGTTGTCACTTCTGACAGCTGGGCACTGGGAGGCCTCTGTCTCCTGCTCCTCTACCCCAGCTCAGCATATCAAGCTGACGCTCCAGCTACATATTTTGATCAGGGCATGCACCTGTCTCCAGCTCCAGGCTGTTGTCCTCACAGTTACAGTCCCTGTAGGACAATGGTACAATTTGGTTTTGTATCACGCAATTGTGCACTGCTTACATGTGACTTAGGAGCATTTGTTCTTACTCAGCTCAGCGTGTGGATGCATATGCAAGGGAGATAAGTGCCCTGGATGGGTGTCCAGGCTATAATCAGCAAAGACATGGGCCCTCCTGGTGCACGATCTGCCTCGCCCTACCACAGGCATCCAAAATACAGCAGAAAGCCTGAACCAGCTGCTAGGACGGGGCGGCTCTCACTAGCCCTAAAGGCTGTTGAGTAATTTCCTTGCAGAGAGGAAACCTTAGCGTGGCATGAAGAGCTACAATCCTTCCCCAGGTCACCCCTGTCCTGGGTACACGATGCGAATCCCAAAGCGATCCCAGCACCACAGCCCCAGCCTGACCGGGGACGTCCCGCGGGGCTCTCCCGCCCCTAAGGCGCTTGCCCTGGCACATCCTACCCTTGTTCTGCAGCACCTAATTACTTTCTCGTGTGGGAGGACTCGGAGAACCTGCTGGAGTTGTTCATCCAGCCTCTGCCATTTCCTCTGGTATTTACAAACACGGTGAGGATGTGATTTGTGAGGCAAGGCCCTCCCGATGCAGGCTGGCGTGGCGGCTTTTCCACGGATGAGTAATGTTTTCTTCCGCACAAATCCCGCTGGTAGAAAGGGAGCAGAAAGCCTGCGAGGAGGGAGGGAGAGAGGGCTCCTCGGGTGGTAGATGTGTACAGGTCCTCCTGCAGGGAACAAGGCCACCCCAAGGTAACACCAAAAGCGCACCCTGGTAACTGCTAGGAGCATGCAGATAATTATTTATTCCCTCCCATGCTTGCTGCTCTTTCTTGAAGTTTCTCCTTTCCTTCTGCTGCCTCTTGGTGCCTGGTGGCATTGGTCCCGGCTCAGCGTGGTGGCAATTTCCATTCCCTTGGTCTCTGAGCTCTTCCTTCTGGAGGCGAAGCAGCTTTTCCCTTACGTCAAAGTTCTGCTCATGGATGTTGTATGGAATAAGCACGAGGCTCCTTTTGGGCACGGCCATGGTGCCTGCGTTGTTTCATCTCCCTCAGGGAGCTTCCCCAGGGAAGCTGAGCGAGCCCTTGGGATAACTCGAGTCTGTTTGTTCCTGCAGACCCCACGAGCGAGCCCGATGCCGACAAGCTTCCTCGGCAGCGCCCTTCGGGGCACCTTCTTCATCATCTTTGGTCTCTGCTGGTCTGTGCGGTTCCCCCTGAAGTATCTCAGACGGAAAACAAATGCTGAGAACCAGCCGAGCTATGGGCTCCAGCACATGGAAGTCTTCGAAGGAGCGGTCAAAGCTTTCTTTGCCCTGGCAGGTAGGGGATGAAGAGTCCCTGTCCCATCGCCCACCCACCAGCAAGGAAGTAAGATCTGTCTAATGAGACCGATCCTGTGGGAGGGCTTGGGGACAAGCAGGTGGCATGCCACTCCTATCAACGCTACCATTCCTACTGACATCGCTAGGAATTGCCCATCCCAAAGAAACGCTTCCAAGCTTGCCTTTTTCTCCATGTGCAAGGAGGTGTGACCTTTCCACCCTCTGCCTAGGGATCCTGGTGGAGCAGTTCATCCCCTCTGGTCCCCACCTGATGCTGTACAGCCCCAAGACGCACAGCTGGACAGACCTCACCCACTGGCACTACACCACCATGTACCTCTTCTTCCTCCTCTCCGGCATCGTGGACGTGGTCTCACACTCACCGCTCAAGCTGCCGCTGGGCTTGGATCGGCTCTCGCTCTCCGTGGCTCTGTTCATGGAAGGTGAATGGGAGCTAGGGGAAGGGCTGGGGAGTCACCAGCATGCAGCAGCCCCAAATCTCCAGGCGGTTCTGTGGCTACTGCGTGTTTCGTGTGCACAAGGACTTGGGCTCCTCCTGGCGATGAGCAGCTGACTCGCTGGAGTCACAAGAATGTGTTGTCCTTCCCAACACAGAGGGACAAACCCTGATGCAAAGCTCCCTGAAGCCTTCTGAGCTGCAGGGGCCTGTTGCTGTGCTCCTCCTGGCTGGGCCGTGGGGGTGCTCATGGCTTTAGAGGTGCTGGAGGCTGCATGGTCTCTCAGAGCAGGGTGGTTGCAGCTGGCTGTTTGCTGCCTGGCCCTTCCCATCAGGCAGACCATAGCAAGACCCACCCCATATTTGTAATATTCAGATTATTTTTTATTTAAAAACCAGAAACAAATCCTAGAGAGTCCTTTTCTGATGTATGTTGAATTTTGGCAGGATTGCTCTTCTGTTTCCATGACTACAGTGATGCTGCACTGGACCACCACCTCCACTCCCTGCTGGCCGTAGCTATCTTTGCTGGAGCCCTCTGTGCCCTGCTGGAGGTGTTCCTCCGAGACCACATCATCCTGGAGTGCTTCAGGACCAGCACCTTCCTTCTGCAGGGCTCCTGGCTCTGGCAGGTTGGTGGGAACCCAGGGCTCCCCTCTGAGCAGAGGTCTTTGTCCGAGGAAGCAGGAGGGATGCTGCCGTGACCAGAAGGGTGGGAAACCACAACCTTGAGCTTTCATTGTTTTTATTAGGTCCAATTTATTTCTCTGTTTGTTCCAAGGAACTGGAAATATTTGGATGTGTAAAGATCTTAAATCCTGTCATGGAATGTCAATGGGCTAAAACTGAAAGAGGGGAGGTTTAGGTTGGACATCAGGAAGAAATTCTTCACTGAGAGAGTGGTGAGGCGCTGGCACAGGCTGCCCAGAGAAGTTGTGGCTGCCCCATCCCTGGCTGTGTTCAAGGCCAGGCTGGACGGGTTCCTGGGCAGTTGGATCTAGTGAGCTAGTGGCTGGCAGCCCTGTCCACGGCAGTGGGGTTGGAACTAGATGATCTCTGAGGTCCCTGCCAACCCAAGCCATTCTGTGATTCTATGGAATCACCCAGCTTGGGGTCTAGGGAGAAGTGCCCAGCCTGGCAATGCAATCCGTGGGTTGTCAGCTCTCTGTAGGGGGCTGGGCTGCACTGGGGGGCCCAAGACTCATCTGCAGAGCATCCCTCTCCTTCTGAAGGGCACACTTGTGTCCCTGCCAGGTTGGGGAAATAAGTGTGCTGAGGGCACTAATGTGTCTGGGTGTTATCGGGGTTATTTTGCCTCCAGCTCATGGTCAGCTGCAGCAGCTTGGCCAAAGGGATTAAAAACAGGAGGAAAAGCAAAGAGCAATGTGCTGAAGCCTGATGTGTACTTACACCTAACACCTCTGTCTGTGAGCAGATTGGGTTTGTGCTGTCCCCTCCCTGGGGAGGACCAGGCTGGGACCAGACTGACAGCAGCAATTTCTCCTTCCTCACCATGTGCTTCTGCTGGCACTACGCGGGTGCCCTCGTCACCCTGGCAGCCAACGCAGCTGCGTCCCGCTGGTAGGTGGGCAAGGGGGGCCCTGGGGGCCGAGAGCACCTCCAGACCTAGCACTGCCTGGGAAACCCAATGCTGTGCTGTGTATTAAGAAAACTGTGTGCCCATGGGGAGCATGGGCTGCTCTGAGGGTTGGCTGGGAGGGGTGGGGAGGACTGGGTACCACCGTGGGGCAGCTGATCCTCAGCATCCTTCCTGATGGGCCGGGGTGAGCTGACAGCCCCGCTGCCCGTCACCCCCTGAGCCATGTTCCAATCTCTTCCCACAGCTGCAATGAGTCCTGCAAGCTGAGGTTTGGGGACATTGACGTGGAGCTGGACTGTGGCATGTGCACCCACAGAAAGAAGGGCACCAGCGGGGCCCTGCTGCCGGAGGGTGGCTCGGAAGAGAAGTGAGGACGCTTCCCCACCACTGGAAACTCTTTCCTGCTGCTCTAGGGCTCTTGAGATGAGGTTTTGAGTTTTGTCTTGTTAAAAAGGGAGCACCAGAAGTGGGAGGCAGGGCCCCGAAGCTGAGCCACTCCTGGATGCTCACACAGCAAGTGCAGAGCAGGCTCCTTGGGAGGGAACTTCTCATTTTCTCAGGGTGGTTTGCTGGTGGGGTCTGCCTGATGTGGCTCATTTGGCTCTTCTGGAACCCAGCCTTTGCTGCTGCTCCTCCAGAAGGGAGGCAAACCGCCCTGCAAAGAGGCTCCCAACGCATGTTGCTCGCTCTGGTGTTAATGGAGGGGTTTTGTACAAAGATTTCTGTGCACAGAATATACGTGGTCACAAATAAAGTACTTCAACGAACCATCTGGTGGATCTCCTCAGTACAATGCCTTGAGGCTGAAAGCATTGAAAGGTGGTATCTGGCTGCAAAGCTGTTTGGGGGAAAATGAGATTGGAATGGAGAGGATGGGGTGGTTGGATAGCAGGGGCAAGTGCAGTACTGCCAGAGTACAGCCTGCGCTCCTGGGCACACTAGAGTGCAACGCTGCAGCTCTATCCATAAACTGAGAGAATGAAAGGGAGGTGGGAGCCTGATTCCCAGGATTTTGGTGCCCCTGGGAGATGGGGTGTTCCCTTTGTAGGGCTCAGCATGGAGAGAAACCCTCTGGAGCAAGGTGATTCCTTCAGCAGAATGAGCCTGGATGTGCAGACGCTGCTGGTAGGTCGCTGAGAGCTGGGCTGTGTGGCAATCGGCTCGGGTATGGCTTTCCTTCTCAGCCACCCCCATTCCCTCCCCACAGCTGGTTGCTTCCAACCTGGGTAGCAAGAAAACCTCAGTGTCAGCTTTGCACTTGGTACCCGATTTGTGGTGGTTATTTTTTTTGTTGTTGTTGTTCTTTCTTAGGTCCTTCAATTGGCTTGCAGCCAGGCAGCACAGGGAGATGCTTCCTGCCATCAAGATCAAAACTTAGACTGTGTCCTCCCCAGACACACATGCAGACAGCTTAGCCTAAACAATTCACTGCTGGTCTGCAGAGCTCCAAGCACCCAGCCTAGCCTTGGGAGGAATGAAAAACCCACCCTGGCCTGAAGCAGTGGCAATTCCCCACCCTGCAAGCTCCCTGGAAGCACTTCAGATCTGATTTCATTTTATTTTCTCCCTTTGGAGCAGGGGATGCACTGCTGGAAGCTGCAGTGCCCCTCAAGGAAAGGGTCTGGAGGAGTAAAGAAAGCAAGGCGAGTGCATCTCACACACCCGGAGCTCAGATTCGTGTATGGGGCTGTAAAGCTGGCTGCAGTCACGAGCCATGATTTCCCCAGGAAATCTGGTGGGGAGGGGATGTGCTCTGGTTATTAATCACCCTTCTGGGACTAGAAGCGGGGTCATTTGGTCAACTCGTTATAGACTAGCTGTCATTAACGGGAAGCTGAGTGCATAGGTTATAACCCTGTGTCCTGCACTTTGATTGAAGAGAAAGGGGAAAAAATCCTCTTTCTCCCTTGATCAACTAATGTCATGTTTTCCAATTTTATTTTTATTTTTTGGTTTGGTGTTACCTAGAGAATGCAGAATCCCTCTCTTACTGAGGTTTTCACCGTTTGAAGTTTTTAGGTTTTAGTGGGGCTGTTCCCTTTTTTTCTTGAAGAAGTGTAAATAAGAGCTTAGCTCTGAGCCTAGAGTGAATGCCCAGGGGTTCCTTTGAGCAGCGCACACAGCACCACCTGTCATCTGGCTGGGCGACAGAGGTGCCCCATGTTTGAGATGTGACTCATGTTTGTTGGGTCAACAAAGCAGCAAGAAATCAGCAGACTGTCGTCGCTACAATCGCGTTTGTAGAGCAGTTCCTAGCTAGCCTGCCTGTGGAACTGACACCCTCTGCAGCAATCCTTCAACCCAAAGCACTGCTTCCCATTGAAGCTGGGAGGCATACCATTGCCTCCTCAATGAGTTGCATTGATGAGGGAGTCCTGAGCTGTCCACCCCAAAACCTTGCTGGCCATACTGGTAGCAAGCAGCGGGCAGACAAGGATGATTTGAACTTGGGTGGGCATGCAGACCTGTGACATCCCAATTTGTGTGATCCCTGCCACTTTGGGGTGCGTTTAATTACCGGGGACCTCATCATTGCTCCCAGCTTCTGCTGGTGGTTCAGTGCAAGAACTACCAATTCCTTGCAAAGCTCTCATGATCTGTGTTTTGGTCCCCGGGGCGGCAGCAGCAATGTGGACGTGCAGCTCCAGGGTTGGATTTTTTTTTTGTCCTCGTGGTCTGGGGCTCCTGGAATTACCTCAGCCAGAAAGCAAAGCCTCGATCTGCACGTTTACAAGTCATTAATGCTTAACTAAATGGCACCGCTGGAGCCAGGAACCAAGGTAATGCTTACCTGCGTTCTGTCACTGCTTCCTGCCTGTTAGCATACACAGGGACTGAGGCCAGTGGTTTAGTGGCAAATGTTCTCCGCTGTGCAATCACAGCAGGTAATCGATTGAGCTTGCATGCTGAAGGACCAGAGACCCCTCTGCTTCCAACTTCAGTTGGTATTTGGTTAAAGATTGTGAGAATTGTGTATGAGTGCTGAAATTCCTGAGACTCTAGACCAGCGAACGCTTTGCTGAATGCATGTGCATAACTTGATGTCCATAAATCATGCGTTGTGTCTCAGTGACACTTGCATCATGGTGGCATTACTGAAATAATGTTCAAGTTTCCCCTTGATGTATCAGCTGTGGAATGTGACCCCTGTAGTGCTGCTCGGATCACTCATGTCTTGCCTGGCACGTGAACAGGGGTATGAGTTTCTGGCAGTTCTTTTTTCCAGCACTGCTCTGCAAATGGATAGGAGCAACTGCAGTTCAGGGGAAAAAAATACACTAAAAGCCAGGTGTAGTGATGTGTTTCACAAAGCAAATTGCTGTGGTCATGGGGCATCCTTCAGTGTCAAACAGCAGCACTGTGGATTTATGGCTGTTCAGCAAACAGGCATGATGTAACGGGTGTGTTGCCTCTGCTAAGAGCAGCTGTCGCTAAAGCACAGAAGCATGCAGGCAGCTTCAGGTGAGCCAAGAACTCTGGATATAGTGGAGATATTTCAAAAATCAGCCCTCTGCTGTGATGGCCAGACTTGAAGCATCAGAAGGAACAGGAAGGCAGATTTTCTGGAGGAAAATATCTCATTCAAGGTTTTCTGTGCATGGTAAAGAGAACAGTAGCAGGTTATTTGGCCCAAGCAAGCTGGGGAGATGAGATACACCCATCCCTGGGGAAAAAAAAAAAAGGGAAACTTGGCATAACCTGTTAATTAATTTTTCCCCCTTCTTTCCCAGGTCAGTTGTGGGGAGAGAAGAAAAGGCTGCTCCTCCAGGAGCAAAGCAGGCTGCGGTGAATGGAGCTGTCTGTATTTATCATCCTCTGCAGCAACGTGGCTGTAGTCTGAGCTCCCGGACAAGGCTTAAGCGCAGTGATGGAGGCGACCCTGTCTAACAGGCAGCAAAGGACATCTCAGTCCGACTGTAACGCTGTTTTGTTAGCTCCCCAGGGATGACCAAGAGTCAGCTGGGCCTGCTTGTGTTTCTGTTGTAAGCTTCTGTTGTGCTTTAGGTTTTATTCCATGTGCTGCCTGACTTCTCTTGGTGCTGTGATGTACCTGCTACCCCCTCCACGGCACTTGTGTATTTAAAAGCTTCAGAATAAATGATATTTCGTAAGAATTGCGTGTTGGCTCTTCACTTTGTCCTGTTCGGGTAAAGAGCTGTGAGGATGCTGGCTGGAGAAAAATGACTCCTTGCAGAATGGTGGAAGCCTCCAAGTAGAACACAAGCCTGCGCCCTCAATCAACCTAGGATTATTCATGACGTCTTTAAGAAACAAATCTTGCTATCAGCACAAGGAATGTTGGAGAAACCCCCCCCCCCCCCATAGCCAAAAAAGCAAAAGTAATAAGATGGGATCTAGGATATCTTTCCAATGGTAGTAAAATGTCATGCTGGAAACTATTTAAAAAAAAAAAAAAAAGTTCCCTAAAAAAGAAAAAAGCATTTTTGTTCAGATATACACAGTGAAAAAACTACATAGAACAAAGAACAGCAGGTGTATAAAAGTTTTCTTTTTTCATTATGCATAAATAAGGAAAAGGAATGAAGTGGTTTTGGGGTGGGGGGGAGCAGCTAAAATTTCAGTGCAAAAAAATTCATTAAATATAGAAGAGGGCAGTCTGGAGCCTTGCTGGACAGGCTCAGGCCTGGCCCTCCTGCTGCATTAGCCATGTAGAGCTGTAAACAAGGATCCTAAAATCTCTTCAAAGTGAGGCCGTATCTAAGGCCTTTGCAGAGAAAAAATACATGAATTTCTATTCAGAAATGCACCCTTAGTTTCTAAAAAGGAAGACAAGTTTCAGCACAGAGTCATTTTAGAGCAATTTCAATTCCACCAGCTGCATTGCTGGATGGACCCAGTCTTGCCCCACACCCCTCACTAATTACGTAGCCTGTACAAGTAGGGAACGCTTGAATACCTCAGAAATAAGCCAATGGCTAAGTACATCCTAAAAATATGAGCTGCTCCTACTTTCTGGACCACTTTTAAACTCCCACCAGTGAAGACTGAATTCCTCGAGGGATGCTGAACTGACAGTGCCCGACAAATTGCACTGACCCAACCCTCTGATACCTGCCTCAGAGCACACTGCTGCTCTGCTGGACTCCAGAACTGATTTCTGGGGAAGAGTTAACTCCACTAATGACTTTGGCTCATGAGAAATTCAAATGTTCTCTATTTTTAAAAAGAAACTTAGGCATAAGGGCCTGTAAGTAAAAACACAAGGACTTCTCAGTTTTTTCTCTTCTTTGGTCTATAGTTCTTGGCATACCACCTTGAAAAATGAAGGATGCCTCATCACCCAGAGCAGCCACCTTCACAGTGCTGAGATGTCCTTGATATTCACCCTTCAAAACAAGGAGACAGCAGTAAAAAAAACCTCCCAGAACAACAAGCCGAGTGGTGCACAGAACAGACCATCTTTTCCAAAGGGATTATTGTGGTAAGCAAGTGGCAAACCCAGAGCTGGGCTCCGAGACCCTGCGCCGCGACACTGCTCTCAGACACAGGGTTTGGGTAGTCCTGCGTGGAGCTGGGCTCCATGATCCACGTGGGTCCCTTCCAGCTTGGGATAATCTGTGATGCTCGGGGTGCATGTTGCTGTGAGAATGGGACCTGCTCGAGGTCACAGCACTGGAGGTGCCACTCACCACTCCACAGCTACTCCCGCAATCAGCTATTACTCCCGTAATGCAGCTTCCCTTCCTGCATAAAATGTGCCCTCTCCTTCCTCAGATGAAAGAAAGCCCGGAGCTCCTGGCAAAAGCCACAGCATGCTGCAGTCTTGGAAGGCACCAGGCTTTGCACCAGGAGCAGAAATCCCGTAGTTCTGATCCCTCGAGCACAGATACCTGGAAGCAGCAGCAAGACATGCCTCCCACGTGAGCAGCGGGTTCAAAGCAAGGAGCAAAGCCTCAGTGCTTCACTTACCACTGCCTTCCCAGGGAATCTTTGCCCTCAGATGCAGCACAGCACAGTGAGAAGAGCCCAGGGCGGCCCGTGGGGTGGCTGGGAGCCTGGGAGCAGATGGAGGTCTGGACCACATCTGTTGCCATGGAGACAGCAGGGACCTGGAGGATGCTCCAGAGAAAATTCCCAGGTGAAACCAGTTGCCCTGCCCCTTCTGCTCTGGGATAGAGAACAAAGGGACCAGCTGGGAAAGGCATGATAAACAGAGCAGGCCAAGTCATGTACCTTCCCAGAACATCACAGCCCCGTGAAGCTGGGGGAGGGAGGATGGGGAAGCACAAGAGTCTGGAAAACAGGAACAGCCCCAGATTGCTCCAGTTAGCAATTCTGGATGAGGATATTAAGCTCCCTGTGTTTGGTCACATCCTCCGCTTTTAACTCTGCTCTTGCACATTCTTTACCCCCTCCTTACAAACATCAGGGCATCCTCTACGGGAGATGGGACCACTTACCTTACCCCCAGCCTTTCCATCACATTCGGACCAACACTGCTGAGCTCTGCTTGGCGTGCTGCCGGTGATGGGCAAGGCAGCCCCGGAGAACCTCCCAGCTGCCATCCCCCGGCTGCCTGACGCTATTTTTCCAACATCTCATTCAGCCTCCAGCCTGCTCTCACCTCATTCTCAAGAAAGCAGAGCTCCTCGAAACAGAGCAGTCTGCACTAAGCTGTCCAGGCAGAGTGCAGAGACAGCCCACAGGCCAGGGGTTAAGTACCCCTGCAAGAAAGCACAGGCTCCCTGTGGGTCACTGCTAAATACAGCAGAACTCTGGCACTTGTAACCTTTTTCTTCCTGCAGAACCAGATCACAGATGTGCATGGTAACGCCTTAAATCCCTTATTTGCCGCGCTGGGCAGAGCCTCCCCAGCACACCTGCAGTGATGCTGCTGATTATCCTGGGATCACCGGGGGAGCTCGAGCCGAGCATCTCGGGCACCGCACGGGTTAAGGATGTCCTGACTTCACGTCCGGCAGAAGCAGCTCTCTGCTGCCTTACAGCTCCCCTGGGCTTCCAGCCCAGGCTGTTGCTAAGGCTCGCTGCCAGGTGATTTGCACGGGGTCCCTGTGGGGCCTGAGGCCCGAGAGCACGAGCAGGGTTCTTACAGGGGCTGAGAAACGGCTGCAGAGCGCGGGCGGCGCGGATGGGGCAGGCAGGGGCCGTCGGTCAGCCCGGACAGGATGATGGCACCGCCTGCGTGCAGCTGAGATCAGTGCTCATTTCCAGCAGCCTGCCATTTCTCTAAAGCTCAACTGTTTTCACACTTCCAAATATACCCAACTTCAGCATTAAGCTCCACTTGCCCTCAATTTCCCTGCCTCCCTCTTTATTACTCTGCTTGCCAGCTACGTGTTACTATGTCCTGTAAAAATGGGCTTTCTCCCAGCTCATCTGCTTTCACTGTTTGACCCTTGCTGCGCACGGACTAAGAGCCTCTGCCATCTCAACAGAGCACTGATGCCAAACAACAGTTACGACTGCTCTGGAGACACCCAGACAGAGAGGTTCCTGCCTGCTGACGCCAAGCTCAGCCACCGCACTAACCTTGAGATCTGCAGTTCCCTCCCAGGAACGTCGCTGCTCGGTGCTAAACCATCAGTTGTAAAGACAAGGGAGGCTGGTAAAATAAATCCGCCCATGTTGCATCCACCTACCACTGTGAACGGAATGGCTTCCATGTACAACACCCCACTGCACACCCTCAGACAAGCAATTATTAATGAACAGATTTACAAGAAGAGAGGAGACAAACTGATCCAGCACTTCCTCCCCTGCTCAGTACAGCCGTGCACAGCAAACACCCTTTCTACTTAACCATGCCACTGCCAGCAATAGGCAAACACAGGGTGCTCCAAGCCAGATGGCCAGGGCAACCTGCGTGGCTCAGCTCTCCCTGCAGCACACGTCTGCGGGGCAGCAACATGCTCCCACGTCAGGGCTCACCTCTGTGCACAGCACCTGTTCATAGAGGTCTGGGATTTGAAAGGCTGTGGGCACTTGAGGGAAGCTGCTACCCATTCCACACAGCTACCTACCAACGTTTGCGCCATCCACCACCACTTGGTGTGTCCAGTTCCACCATTTGTGTCAGGGAGGAGCAGACCGAATTCTGAGGATAAGACACCACCTTAATCCTTCACCTGCCAGTGCACTGGGAACAGGAGGAAAACACAGCTCCTCTTTAAACGTTTTCAAATCACAGCTTTCAGCTGACACGCAACTCTGAAACACTCCACAAGGCTGTCTTCCACCAACAAACCGTCCCACCGTGCTCTGGGCCACGTAATTTTAAGTGCCTTACCATGATGAAATTTCAGACACTTCCCAAATGTAGGCCAGTATCTGCCTGGCTGATACCAGGATCAACCAGGAGATGTTTGAGCAGTGATCTTCAAGCAAGAATTTTAAAGCATTTTACTTTCCAGAAGCTGCAGTCAAAAATCCATCACTGGGAATCGACCCTGAGCACTTAGCAGTGTGCACCAAATTACGGAAGTAATAGGCTTTGATTCAGGTTTGACGCATTTATTTTGTAGGACTAATAGAATTTATCGAAGGAAAGACCTAAGGCCTAAATTCAGTCCTGGAATTCAATCCACAGCCTCTGTAATTTGTTTCTTCTTTTCAGGTCATCCTACCTGAGGGTGCAATCCAAGAAACAGCTTTGGATTTGGGAATTGCTCCGGCACCATTTAAATGAAATTTACAGTTAAAAATCAAAACTCCTTCCCAAGTAGTTGCGACAAGCCAACAGACGGCATTTTCTAGGACAGCATCTGTTCATTCCTGCAGTCTGAATAATTCAGCCAGAACATGGAACCGAGGAGCCCATGTTTAAGAAGAGGACACACAATCGTTTCCCATTGAAAGCTGTAAAACCATCATGCTTCCTCCTACTTTCTCTCCCCCTCTCCATTCAGACCTACTGGGAACTGCTCAGGGCAACACAAAGAGAGATCAAGTCTGTCTCCTGGTCTCCAAAACCAGTGTTCAAATGGCAATGACTCTTCAGTCACTTCGGTGAGACGTGAGAGAGGAAGAATTTGTGCTCGAGGTCACGCTTCAAAGAAGGAACATAGAAGAGAAATGACAGCAGCAGGGACAGCTGTGAGCTTTACAGGCTGTTGGTTTTAGGTGTTCTGGAACAGAAAGTTAAACCAAACACTCAAGCTCCCTTCCTAAATCAAAAGCCTTAGAAGTGATACAGTAAATGCTAATTACATGTAGCAAATTACTGCCACAGGCTCTTCACATCTCCAAAGCATTTCAGATCTGGTCATCCGCAGGAAGTGCTCAGTGAAATTCTACCACCCTTTGAGGCCTGTCTCCTTGTATGCCCTCTCAACTCTGAATTCAAGATCTCCTGCAGCACCCCACTTCCACACAACCCTGTTTCTAAGAGTTGTGTGTAACACAGGCTCCGAGCATGAAGCCAGCTCTCCTGGGGTGGGCCCAGTTAAACCACAGCCACAGAACCCCCAGTTACACCACGCCCATGTTACCCAAATCCACTCCCCACGACCTAGACCTGTTCCTACAGCTAGGAAGGGCAGCTGATGGCCGAGTGGCAGCAACAGCTTGCTTCCGCAGAGCACTTTGGCTCTGCTCCCTCCAAGAAGCCGTGCCCGTGGCTGCCTCCATGCAGGGAGCAATTCTGATGCTTCACCACCGCTTCACCAACCTCAACAACTTCTACAAGCAGCCACGTTGACACAGAGCAGCCACAGCTCTAACTGACCTGCACTCCATACGAGGACACACCGTTAGCCAGGAGCCCTGGGCACTGGTTTAGCAGTGTGCCTCCTCCTCTCCACAGAGGCCAGCAGGATCTGCAAGTACCACAGAAGACTTTGAGCAGGGCAGAGCAGGCAACCTCTATCAGCACATTTCTTTAGAGATGGGAAGTGAAGGAGAGGTGGACAAGGAGGTGGGGAAAGGTCTCCACAGGTTTGGTAAGGATATGGTGGGAGGTGAGCCCATGAATAAAGAGAAGCAGCAATCTGGAAGTTAAAGTGTTTATTGATGTGTTTAAACTTTGTACATTCCCCACAGACCACACTAAGGAGTTTGCAGGTATATCTGTGCATAGTGGGAAGAGACATGGAAGGGAAAAGAAAGTAAAGTCACAGGAAAAATAGAAAAAATACACCACAGGTTACCAGAACCTCCAGATTTAAAAAAGCCGTGAGCATTAACACCAACTATACAAGCATTACAAAGACAGGATGGTGAGCGGAACGATACCCCTTTGTTCTTCTCGGGGCCTATGATACATCCAATTTCCCTTAAAGCAGGCAGCATCCCTTTCCCAACTTATCCCTCTCTTCTCTCCCCAGTTAAAGTGAACTCCATGTTCACCAGCTCCCAGGGTACTGATTACTGCAGTGATTTGTCATTCCTGGGCAAAGACCCAGAGCCGTGCCTACAGCCCAACATCACTGGAAGAGATGCAAAGGCTCAAAACACTGCGTCTCGTTAACTACTTACCATGTTGGTGAGGCAGGAGAGCTGGGGAAAATTAGAAAGTAGTAGCAAGAGGGGGCTGTTAATGCCAGGTGAGTATTGAAGGAAACTGGTTCAGAACAGAGGATTTAAATTCAATACCAGGAACTTCCAACTCTAGAGCAGAACTGAATCTGAAAGGGGAATGTGCAGACCCCAGTATGCACAAACCATGTTCTAACATTCCACTAGAATAACTACAAACAGAGATGCTAGAAGCCTTTTAACTCCTTGCCTCCAGGGAGTCTCGATTCCTAGAGCCCGAACTGCCAAGCAGCAGGGTGCACACCACTGGCATATGAGGATGGGTTTTTCTTTTTTTTTTTTTTTTTTTTTTTTTTTTTCTTTTTTTTTTTCTTTTTTTTTTTTTTTTTTTTTTTTTTTCTTTTTTTCTCATTATAAGGATTTTTGTTAGTTAACATTCCAAATTGCTTCCTTGCTTATCCTGTCATAGTTCCTATCTCTAAATTAATCTCTTTGCAACTCCCAGCAAAATTCACTTAAAAAAAAAAAAAGAAAAGAAAAAAAAAAAAGAAAAAGAAAAAAGAATACTGCTTTATATATAAAAGCCAGAATGAAGAGCCACAACTGTCTCCTTTTTACAAGGCGGGCTGGTACAAATGACCCTCAATATACAGGTGGTCTATCAGAAATAAAAATCAACATCTCCCATTTTATATATATAGAGCTTGTATCAGACAACAGTACAACAGAACTGGTGTTTTTCAGAGTATTAAAAAAAAAAAAAAAACTACATCTCAGTCAAATATCTGCAATAGATCCATTTTTCCCATTTAAGGAGATTTATATATCATATTGTTATATTATCATCTCTTCACCCATTTAAAAGAATGGAAATTGCAACTCTACAGTAGTAATTATAGTCTTAATGATCCAGGAGTTCTGAATGTAAGATGAAGTCCTCTTGAAGCAACTGTTGGTCAGTAGTTGATCCAAAACGCTGGACCACTTTGGCCCTTCCGCCCTGCTCCTTCTCTGATCAGGGCTGTTGTATCTTCATCTCTTTTATATCTGCATCTGCTCCAGGTATTTGTAAGTGGGGTTCTCGTAGCCATGGTTTTGCATCTTGCTCAGATGCCGCTCTTCTGGGGTAAGCATTGGGTCAACCTTAACAAAGACCAGATGGTTACTGGTCAAAGAGGTACTCACAGGTACTTCACAGTAAGGATAACTAACAGACAAATTCTGGATAAGCGCCATGTCAAGCAGTAAACAAAAAAAAGGCAAGCCACAAAAATAATTTGCTTAACAGAATTCATAGGTAGGTGTGAATGCCTTCTGTCTGCTTCCTTGGGGATGTTCTCCCCAGATTTCTAGAAAGCTAGCTAACGTTACAAGTTTGGGACCCATTTCTCTCGTTGAAGAGGTCATTGTAATTTCCTTCATCAGGTGAGCAAAGGGGCAGAGCAGCTTTCTCCAGACTCCATTAAGTTGCCATTAGCAACGTGCATTTTGGGAGCTGAAGGATGAAGAAGAAACTGCTTCTCAGTGTTCAGCTGATCACGCTCTTAACAGTTGCTGTATTAGCTGGGAGGACAAATTACTGCAGATTGACTGACTGACTCCCCTGCTAAAGATATCGCCCGAAAAGCTCATTTACTGTTAAATCCTATCCTGAACCAGCCAGGGAAGCCTAATTGAATTCCTTGTGACAAGCAAACACAACTGTGAAGTGACAGGTCCCAACATGGCACGCTGACAAGCGGCACCTGCGTGCTAACAAATTAAGTGACGAAGCCACCAGCACCAACAGAGTTAAGTCCCATCTAGCTGGGAGCTGAGCAGCTGATGGCTTGGCAGCTACTGCCATCTTCGCCCCCTACACGCAGCATGTGATTCAGTGCTGGCTATTTTCATACTGCGATGGAGCAGGAGTGGTTTCTCACCTCCACGATTCCATGGCTGATGGTTCCATACTGCCTCTTCCTCAGCATCACCAAGCTGATGACTATGACAGTAGCTATGGCAACAGCAATCACCAACAGACCGATAAGGGCGCTGCTGCTGAAGCTGAAGTCATCACGAAGCGAGTTGTCGTTATCCTGCAAGGAACAAAACAATGGAGCAGATAGAGGAGGAGCCAGTTTCACTGCTAAATGCAAACCTCACAGGAGGCCACCAGTAAGGTCTTCAGCCATCTGTGGTATCAAGACATGACCTGGCAGTGTAAATATTTCATCCCTTTCTGTCAAAAGGACAATGAACACAACATTGCTTCCCCATGTTGGCATTCTGGGCATATCCCACAAAGCTCTTTTGTAACAAAAGAGTCACGTTAGCATCTAATGTTTTTGCTGTTATCTTTATGCAGAAATGCCATACTGCATTATACTCTGCATGACTTCCCAAAGCACTGTCAAGACACTGAATCCCTGGAATTTGGTAACATGCAGGCACCCAAATCCAGTTTTACAAGTCACGGAGCACTAGACTCAGCAGCTCTACACGTACCGGCTCATCCACCAGCCCGCCAACACGCTCCGCATTGAAAATCATCTCCTTCACGTCAAGGGTTTCATCAATTACCTGAAAACAGTCACAAAAGCATTTTATGAAAGGAGCTGTAAGAATCAGGTGGGAGAAGGAACATGAAACTAGTCAAGAGACCTTTGATGACCACTAGCAAGAGCTCAGAACCACCTACCATTCTTCCCTGTTGTCCAAAGCATGGGATTTCTCCAGCTTTTAGAGCCTACTGAGATACTGACTGCAACCAGCTGAAAGCCTAGACTACCTCAAACTGAAGACCGGAATTAAAATACCTTAGACACGGTATTTCCGTAGTATAAGATCTAACATGTGGCTACAGAACAAATTTGGAAGTAAGCTCTCAAATGTTGACTTTTTTTTTTTTTTTTTAATTTGTTGAAAGCTAGGTGACTGGGGCAATGCAGCTGTCACCTACTGAATTTTTTATGCTGCAGACAGAGCTGATGCCTGCTGGGTCACGCACCTTTAGAAGAAGGTGAGGTCAATCTTGCCATGACAACTCTGTTGGAAGGCAGATAGAATACACCAGCATTCAGTGCATTCAGACAGAAAGTTGCCTAGCTAAAAAAAAAAGGTATACCAAAGGGTCTCTGCTTGGGAAAGCAATTACTAAACCAGACACTTCACCAGCTCAGACTGCCAAAGATCCAGATCTCCTTCCCTCACCCTCCCACCCTTCTGATGCTAATCAGTATTAAGAGCCTACAATAGTCAGAAAACTGACTCCCCCACACCATATGGACAGCGAACACACTGACATTCTGTTAGCAGGAAGGAGGCATGAAAATAAGCCACTGCTATTAATTAATGTCCACGGCAGGCTCTGCTTTATAAAATAACAGTGGAGGCCTCACCACATTTTCATCCACTTTGTTCTTGCTGTTAATCACTTTTTCTTCAGCGCCAATCAGCCCATCCAACTCAGTCATGCCAGAACCTGCACCAAAAGAGCAAGGCAGGGACCGTTACTCAGCCCTCAGTGACATTTAGGAAGGATTGCCTACTCTTTGTAGAGCTGCCATGGCTAGTGCATTTAACCACATGGACTGCTGATTATTAAGCTGTCTTCATGCTGTTGTGTCAGAAGGGGAGCTCGTAAGCTATGCTACAGTGACCAGTGATTGGGGGAGGTTCTGTTAATGAAGGGAAATGAGGTGGCAATGAGAGAAGCAGACAGGACTCACCAAAACAGGCTGAAGTGTAAATCCAGAAACACCATATTGTTAAGTATTGCTGTTAGAAGGTCCAAGGCAACATGTAACACAGATTGTGAGTGTGCAGTTCTTTTCTGCAAACGTCACCCAGGGTCACTACCACCTCGACGTGACCCGTGACGGAAGCGCACGTCTCACCCCCACTGACAGCCAGCACACAGGGAGCGCTTTCAATGGTCAGCATCACCCATTCTTTTGAAATCAAGCACATCAGCGAACGCCTCAGGAATGAGGATTTCAAGGTCACTCAGCACAGCTCTGTAATGAGCTGCTGTCCCAAATCTGGCACAAGCCCAGAAACAATAAATCCCAGGGCAAAGGAGGAGCAAAGTACTACACTAGCCTGTGTACCAGAACATCGCTCACCCACTCCTAGGCTAAAACTACTGTAGGCTGAAAGAGAGGAATATCAATTAACAGAAGGCTGCTCTGCATAAACTGTTTTGATCTCCAGCACTTATAAATAGATTGGATCAATAACAGTCTGATGCGAGATACTCTGACCCAGCGTATCACAACAAGCTAGGAGACTGCAAGTTTTCCATTATCAGAACAGACAACGTCATGTCCTTCACAACATCTCTGCCTCCCTAAAGCAAAGCAGGAGGACAGAGAAGTGTCAGCCCTACAGATGGGTGCCTCCAAGGAGGAGCATGAGATGAGGGAAATATTACTACAGCACTTCACACTTGCAGGTGATTGCATGAACCTCCTCACAAGCTGCTGAGCTTGCAGGCTGCCTAAGACATTACATCACCCGGTGCTGAAATTGGCACACATTCTTCAATAGGATGCAAAGGAAAGGATAGTTGGCTCCATGGCAAGTTTTTACTGTGACAAGCTTTTTACTGCACAAAAATGCCAAGGAAACTAATGTTTCGCTCCAGCTCCTCCCAAAAGGAGCATCCAGGGTTTTACTGCATCCCCTTCTCCTTTACAGTTCTTTGGAGACAGTAATCAGATTCCAAGCACGGCCAGGACTGCCAGTCTGACTTCCCACGGCAGTTGAAGCAGGTCATGTTATTGTGAAAGTCAATGATTTGGATTTTCTGGACAGACCAGACACAAATAGTTTTTAAGAGAACTACTGTGCTGCCTTTTGGCCTATGGCTGCTTCATTTCATTCTCAGGAGCCAGCATAAAACAGTCTCCAGAGCTGGGAGTTCAGCTGCTGCACTGAGCTCTGCTATTTGTCACAGAGTGCTGTACCAAATAACAGACCCAGTTTTATATAGCTCTAAGGCACAGTTTTGATTATATACTTCCTAGGGAAAACTAAACTAAACAACAAAAACAAACAAACAAACAAACAAACAACAACCTGCACACACACAGAACAAACAGAACTCCCTAGCAGCCCTTGTGAAATTCAATGAAAAGAGGAAAAAAGGGGAAATGCAGGATATAATCTTTGTCCCCATGTCATCAGAAACTCTTCCATTTACTGAACTGGGGAGAAGACCAGCCTATACTTATCATCTTCAAGTCAACACAGCAGCCCTCAGCCAAGAATCAAACTAAAGGCTGTCATAATTCTTTCCAGAGCAGCCAGTACACTGATTTAGTTGTGCACTGCCCCACACGACAGATGAAGGTCACTTTTGCAAAGAAACATTGGTAATGAAAACAGTTTCTAGCTGTCTGGCCTTTACCACATTACAAAGTTAATTTTGCTTATTAACAAAATCCTTTGCTCTGCTTCGACATTCTGCACAAAATATTTGGAACCAAAGGCAGATTAAAACGACTGGTCAAACCCCGACACGTGCCACTGCTCTGCAAGAGCGTTCTGACAATTAGCTTCCATTGCTACGCTGGGAACTGGATCGGTTAGCAGGTCAGCTGGGCCTGATCTTTACCAAAGTCTGTATCTGACAGAGGATTTAATTGAACATCAATATTTCTATGCCCCTCTTACAGCCTAAGCCCTCTAAAGTCAGTCCCTTTTTAGCCAGACGTTCTGTTACTACAGAATCAATAATGAGCTAAAGGAGAAACAGATGACTACAGAGGACTTTGCTCATATGGAGGGATGCTACTTGTGAAAAGGGATGCAGAGGAGATGAACACAAAGGAGGCATCTCCCGTACTTGACCTGACCCAGAGCAGAGGTACTCTGCAATACCTATGAGGACATTTAGCTGGGAAACACAACTTGTGTGTGCTGTGGCACTCTCATTCCTAGTTCAGTGCTGCTGTCTGGTGCAGAACAGCCTCCTGACCATTCACCACCAGCACTGCACAGCTTATTGTGAGAAGTGCTGTCCGTGAGCACAGATGAAGAGACGTAAAGTACAGGATGGCTTCAGACAGACTGCTAAGCCCACATTTCTTGAGGGCAAAGAAGTTAATCTATGTATTCTGAGACATCTTGCTAGGCTATTAAAAAGGAACACACAGAACTAGCAGGATCTCAGACTATCTCATTTATCGCATTTCTTTAACACTAGGTCTAAACAAGCAAAATAGAAAGTTACTGATCTAAGTGAGGGCAGGGAAATGAAAATAAAGGTGAGTATGAAACTAAAATGAAGCTATTGAGCACACAGAGAAGGTAGGAGAGTGACAGAAAGCACTGTGAGGGAGCAGCTTAGAACCAACCTTTTTTCATTGGATGGTACAAATCCGGCTGAGGATCTAGCAGGAGGGAAAACAAAAACAAAAATAGCAGAGAAAGGAGATTAAGAGAGAAAGGAAAAAAGGCTTGCGCATGATTTCTGACTCAGACCCTGGGAAAAGCTTTTAGTCTACAGCTTTCTTTAAGCTCAGGACTCTCTTCAAGCATTTTTAAAATAAATACACACACACACACCAGATGTCAACACCCGCTGATAGAAGAATAGATATACATTAAAAGGGAAAAAAAAAAAAAACATTCTTGTGGCCCTCCAGCAGGTCATGGCACAAAGACTTACAGGAGAACATTTTGGTTAAAGATTGACAATGAATTCCAGAATGAAGCTACATAGTAGAAAATTAACACTCCCTGCAAAATGGAAAGATGTAAAACAGTTTTGCAACGAACAGAATCAGGAAATCAGGAATGCAGCTCGGTGCAAATCACTAGCAGCACTGCCTCCTCCATATAGGCAGAGTCTGAGGGGTACTGCTGGGGCAACTTGTTTGCTCTTAAACGACCCAAAGGGACAGAGCATCCTGTGCCAGTGAGCTGAGCCGCCAGTTAAGGAAAAGAGCCTATGTTCTGTAAAGCAAGTGAAGCCAAGCCTTCAGATCTACGTACCGTCGTTCTCGGGCAAGGCTGGGAATGTTTTCACCTGGAACGGACGGAAGGGTTTGCCCTCCAGGGGGATTTCTTCACTTTCCTCAGAGCTCACTCTGACATCCACCTGGGATTCAGAAATGGAGGATGTGAACTGATCCATGTCTGCGCGTTGCTCCTGCAGCAGCTCATCTAAAAGGAAATAAGAGGCAATCTTAAACAAACGGCATGAAGCCTGGCAAGAACGGAAAGGGGCAGATGGTTTGAACTAGCTGAGGCAGGGCTGCAAGGGGAACAGGGCTGCCAGGTTACCTTGTCTTGCATGCTCTGAGGTCTCATCTGGAATGCTCAGTAAAGAATCCTGGCGCTGGCCAGAAAAACATAGAAATAAGAGCCCAGAGGTTTGATGTGGCCAGAGATTTTGGCAGGAGGGGATTAAAATTCTACAAAACAGGAAAGTATATGCTTATATTTAAGGACCTTTTTTCATCTGCCTTTGAAAGACAGCTTCACTATTCTGACTGTTGTTGACTTTTACGCAGGACAAGCTATGCTGACCTGCTGCACTGCAAAACCCAGGGAATTCCTGCCCCATGCTATCCTGTGCCTAGACCAAATTGTGTTTGTCGTTGAGGGCATCCTCAAGGGAGCTAGAGATATTTCTGCAGTCCACTTCACTTGAAGTAAGAGACCCTAGTCTAACACAGTGGCAAGGGAGCTGGCACAGAGACACTCACCAATCTCATCCTGGATTTCCTCAGCCACATATGGCACCTTGTAGAGCAGAGACAAGCTTTGATTCATCCGCTCCTCAATCACATGGAGATGCGTCATCACCTGCAAATGCACAAGAATGTGTCAGAGTGGGCAACGACTGCCAGTCACCTTACTGGTGCTGGCACTCCACTTGTTTAATAAAATACCTACTGCTTGTGGATCTGCCATGACAGACCACAGAACGGGGCCATTCTGCTGGTCCATCTAGTCCCCCACTCTGACTGATGCTTTCTAATACTTCATGCTTCACTGAGATTGGCCACTTGTGTGTGGCTCTTTCAGTATTTTAAGAAAGGTTGGGGGAGAGAGAGAGAGAGAGAGAGAGGATTCAGCTGACTCTCGCTGTAAGTAGCTCTCTCCTGGAAGCACTGCAGCTGGTATTTTCCATATCCTAGATATGGTCATAATTCATTTCATGCTGCAACTACAAGTAAGCGCCTTATGAAACGGATTATCATTCCTGACTACTAGAAAAGATACGTGCAAAGGGAGCAGACAATACAATCACCTCTGTTTTCAGAGGTGAAGTCAAGCCTGACCTGCAGAGGGTGCTGCATAATCAGGGATCATCCTGACCAAGAAACACAGTAATAGGGACAGCCAGATGTTGGAGAGAGCTAAGGAGCTGAACAGACCTGCTTTACAGTCTAAGGTGTACCTGACCTTTTAGAGCAAGGATGAAAGCAATTTAATTTTACATGTGGCAGCTTGTCAATCAAAGGAATCGATTGGGGAGCTCAAAGTGCATCTGAAAAGTAAAGCGAATGGGAATTGAACTGTACCACCCACATCCCTCACCTGTCGATTTGTTGACACTGCAGCCTTCAGCATGAATTAAGGACTGTTTAGGTTTGGCTTAAGAATACAGTTCACACATAACCTCTTGGGCTTTGGCAGCAACTGAACAAAGGGTCAGCGCAGACTGTGTTTGATATGCTAAGTTGTCTCTGAAAATGCTACTGCATATTCTTTATCATGGGTTTGTAAACATTGCAATTATCACCAATCTTTCTGAGGATTCGCAGCTTAACAAGAAAGCAAGAATCAGTGGAAGAAAACCAGAGAAAGAAGATTTGAAAAGAGAGTTTCAACTAGCCTTGAAAGAAATGAAAAGGTCTTGAAAGAAGATGACCGAGTCCCCAGCAAGTAAATTCATGGGTGGGTACTTGACAAAAGGAACCACAAATATGACACCAAACTAGTCCTAACCCTTACACTTGTCACCATGAGCAGCAATAACTCATGGCTAAAATGGGGTGTTCCAAGGCAGTATATCAAATTTTTAGCACTGAGTCATGTACTGAGCAAAATTGTACAGAGTATCTGATGACAGGCAGTATGCATACAGAATGGGAGATCTCCACACAAGCATGTCAAGTTGCTATAGTACCCAGCAAATTAGCACAAGGACTTGACGCATGCCTTCTAGAGCCTCTGACAGCCACTGCTGGGTAACAATGCCTCCCTTGATGGAAAGATTCTCATACCTGAGATTTCATCTGTGCAGCCTTTTCCGGGTCAACTGCCAGGACATGCTGGTAATGGCGGATGGTGTGCAGGCGGTCCTTGTTCTCAGCACGAACGTATCGCTTCAGAGCTTGCAGGATGCGGTGGGGCTGTTGGATTTTGGGGATGGTGGGAAGGAAGAGTTCAAATCCATTTGATTCGAGTGAAAAACACAACTGAAATACAGCACTTGAGATGGGAACCTGCATGGTTGCCAGACAGATATGTGCTAACCTCTTACATAATATTCTTTTACCCTAAGTCTGTTCGACTCGGAACACTGTGCAGTAAGAGCACTAAACAAAGCAGAGGGACTTCAGACAGACAGAAAGTAGAGGGAGTCAATTAGAAGACTCATTGCTAGGTCTTCAGCAGAACAGCTATGATGGAGAAAGCTTTTCTGAGAGCCTATTCCCAGCTTCTGCCCCAGCAGGCCACAGGCAGTCTTCTCACCAAGCCATTCCCACCTTTCACTCTACCCAGCGCTACCCTGCTGTAAAACATCATTGCAAAGGATCTCACCCGTGGCGGGTCAGCCTGCAGGGCAGCCAGGTAGTTCTCCAGAGCAATCCGGCGGCGGTCGTTCAGCATGGCTTCCACACGAGCCAGGTGAGTCTCCACGAGCTGCTGCTTCTCACTTGCTGCCTCTTTCTCCAGAGATTTAACCATTGCCTGGAAGTGCTGGAACAAAGAACAAAATCAGTATGAAATGCTGTATGCTTCAGGACCTCTCACTCACATAGCCCCTCAGAATAAACAGAGACTGTCACACTGCATGTCCTAGACATTTACAGTAGGAGAGAAGGGAACGGACAGATGTTGATGCAGATTTCATATTTGTGAATTAAACATTGACAATTTACCTCCCAAACTTCCTTCACGACCCATTTCAAAGGTCTGAAGAGAGCACATGGCCTTGCAGATGAAGATCATTTTGGAGTTGGGAGACCCAGACTGTGCTGAACAAACAATGTAATATTAACTCTTTTCCTCAGCCTCGTAATATGGGACCAAAATAGATCCTTCCACCCTAGAGCTTTAATCTGAATTTGCACAATTCAAAGGTATTGCACTGGGGACTTTTCATCAGCATGCCTTCAGATCAAATCTCTATACATTCTGTTAGAAAGCTCATAACCAACACCTCCAAAGGAACCAGAAGGGTTCATTAAGTGCTGTTACATTTCATCAGAGACAATGGAAAACTCTTTTGGACTTGCACAGATTTCCAACAGTGGCTTTTACTAAATAACGCAGAGAGAACTGTGTTCCAGGATAAAATCCAAAGTGGGCTTATAAACCAGAGTCAGTCACTTAGCTGTACACTGGTTTGAGGGAGCTCATTTATTTGCCACTGCCAGAAGAGTCTGCCTCTAACAATCCCATACAGAGCATATCCCTGATTAACTTCATCAACTAACTGAACTCTACTCATAAGGCAGAAGATTGGCATTTTGGCAGCAAACCAGCTTTATCTGCTGCCTAAGTGGTTTTCACCAAGCCTGCCCGAACAGGAAATGTGTGTCCAGAGTCAGGGCCAAACTGGACTGGGCTGTGAGGCCACTGCTTAGCGCGAAGCAGGCCAAAGGTCTGAAGTTACAATTTGGCTCTGCTGTCGCTGCGCTCTGGGGATGAGATAGCTTCCTCCTACTTGGCTGGGGAAAGGACCTGGCACAATATCGGATCATCTCCAGCTTTAAGAACAAAACATGCAATTGAATCAAATCTCCTCTAAAAGGCAACCGCTGACAGAACAAGAAAGCTCTCCTTCCATTTCAGTCATCTTCTGGCTTTGAATATTAGCATCTCTCATTTAGTTTACTGACTAGATGAAGGCCCAGCACCAGCAGCTTTCTTCTTTGTGTCCTTCAACTCTTACCTGAATGAGAGTCTGTCTTTCTGCCTTGGGGAGATTTACAGCTTGGTGCTCTGCTTCCTCCCATTCCTTTTTCACCTAGACAAGAAAAGGACAGAACGTATCAACAAGACAGAAATACACATCAGATCCTTAGAGAAATGAAAATCTAACTGCTGCAGTGTGATCATGTTGTAAGAAACTCTCAGAAGCTGGTGGCTGGAAAGAAAGTCAGTTTGCCATCGATTTATCCAGAAGCAACAATGCAGCACCGCACAAAAGGCTGAAGCTAGATGCTCACCCGGTCCATGCGGTTGTGGTGTCTGACCTCCAGCTGCTCCTTCGCCTTCTGGAAGCGGGCATGTTCGTTGTCATCAGCAGGGGTTTCAAAATACACATCCACATCATCAGTTGGCACTGCAAAGAGAGGGTAGGGGTAAGTGGAGGTTCAGAAAACTGTGATCCTGAATTGTAAAAGACAGGTAGGGAGAGGAATCTCCACACCTGAAGAATTAACAATCTGGCAGGCTGAGTCTACTGAACCGCCACCTACCAGGAGTCCATCTTTGTATCTCTAAGCTGTCAATTTACTGCACAACATCAGTTAGCTGCAGCACCCCAAACACACAGTGATGCACCGCAGCAGCCAGCACCTGGCTGGTCTCCCCGTTAGTTCTGAGACGAGCGTTATTCAGCTCCAGCAACAGAATGACTTGGATTAGAGAATAACGAACTTGTGTTCTCTTCCTTTTCACACTGGCTTTGGATAGTTTAAATGACATCTTGTGCATTAGCTGTTCACTGACAAGCTGGCTCCAGACATCATTAATATTATTACGGAGCTTGACAAGGACTCTGCACAAAACACTAGCCAGTATTTTACACTCCACACCTACCTTCCCTACCAGATGCACCATACAGGACTAACAGGCAATGATATTAGACAAGACAGCAACAGAAGGAGGCTCAGTGAGACAAACTGACTTGCCCAATAATCTGGACCATTCGTATCTTTAAGACATTCAAATCCAACAAGAGGAGAAATAAAATTCCAGAACTGACAGCCTGAAGCACCTGCAAAAACCACAACAGGAGCTCTGTGCTCCATACACTGCAGCTCAGGAAACACTGAACCAAGTTCCTGTGCTACAGGTTTAGACATAACACGCCCCAGAGCCCTTTCTGAAAGGATTTATGGCAAACAGGACGTACTCTGTCACTGCCCCATAACTGACCGAGGGCAGAAAGGGGGCGTTAAGGCAGCCCTTCAGTCACTTCATTCATACAGGCAGATAAAACCTCCAATGTACCACTGAAAGACAGCATGCTTCTGAGAAAAAATTACCTTGCACTTTAGCATGAATGAAGGGTAAGAGTCTAGCATGCACTAGAATCTGCAAACCTCTCCCCTAACAAGGGAAGGAGGAGTGGAGAAGGGAAAAGAATTACTGCATGGAAGAATGGCAACACACAACACAGGCATTACTGTTGTGTGCAAGGACAATGCCAGACCAGCACTGTGCTCTGGGCCTGCTCATGGCATTTCTGAACCAGGCTTTGACACAGAGAACCCTCCTTCCAGCCCCAAAGCCCTTTGTAACAGGATGAACTTTTGCACAAAAAGCCCCTGACATCCGCATCTTTTATTTCACCACTTCAGTTAGATCAGCCCAATCTAAAGCACTTGCATGAAGCCCATTTTGTAAACAGGATTATGGCTGTATAGTCAGACTGCCAAGCCCCAGATAACACAAAAAGCCTTTCAAAAGGCTTTAATGGTAGCTGAAGTGGAAGTGCTGGAGTTCAACAATAAGATTAATAAGAAGGTTAAAATGTTTTTGGTAGTTTTATCATCTGACATAAAAGCCAGTTGAAATTGATGCCAAAAACCTCAGGCTCTCAAAAATGCAGGGATTGAATCATGATTCATATTTCAAACCAAGCTGGAAGTGGGAATCTAAATTCCATACTTCTTCACTGATGTTCTCCCAAAACGTAATGGCAAGAAAACGCCTGCTGCCAGGAGAATGGCGAGGAGCAGCTTGCTTTTCAGGACGGACTGGTCAAACACATGCACGGTAACGCGACTGGGGAAAGCGAGTGCTTTCTTCCATGTATTTGGAAAAAAAGCCAGTCTGCAAATAGGCAAGCTACATGTTTTCATAACAAGAGGTCAGAGACAGCCCCTGGTTCCTGCTGTAGATCCAGAAGATAACCAAGGCCTTGGTAAGAGCTGCAAACCAACAGTGAGCACAGGTAGCACACGTCCAGAGCCACTTTCCCCAGGAAAGCTAATCCTAAAGACCTCGAGAAGCAGAGACAAGAGGAGACTGCTGCAAAGGGACAGACACCAGAACCAAAAGGATGCGCTACACACGGATCCTCTCTTGACCTAGGCAAGGAGGAGGAGACACCAAACGCCAGACAGACAGTGGCTAGCTGCAAAAGGGCCAGTGGGAGGCAGGACTTACTCATCTTTTTACACACAGCCATACAATACTCCTCTGACTCAAAATTGTTCCTGTTGCCTCCGCAGCCTCCATATATAAAGCGAATGCATTTTCTCTTGTTAGGGTCGAAGTACCAACGAGGCATCACAGCCCGGCAGGGCCCTGTCATCGCCTCCTGGGAGCAGACAGCTGTGTGGAGACGGGGTAGAATGTGAGCTGGTGAGGAGCACAGGCCTTGCCAATGACTTACAAAGCAGTGGTGGCTCTGGTTCACACCCCCTTCTGGGCACCGGGGCTAGCCTCAGCATCACTTCAGCAGCCCTTCACCAAAGGGCTTTTGACAGTTTGGGGCGGGNTTGTCAGTGCTATTTAGGGAAAGGCCCGCACATGCTGCTTTGGAGCAAATGTGTAGCAGCGGGCTGCCCAAGCTGGTGTCTCAACATGCAGCTCTCATCTGCAGCAGTAATTTCGCATTAGCGGTAGGAACAGCAGAGATCTATTTTGCTGATGCCAGAATTATGTCTTGGGTGTCCCAGCGGTAGGGCCTCCACTGTATAAAACCAGCATGATGGAGAGAAAACTCATCAGGGCTGCTCAGGGCATTCAGCGATGCCCTGTTCCACTGCACTCTGCCTGGACAGGGGCTTCACGTCATACAGGTGAGGTATAAGAGCAAAAGCAGGCTAAGCACAAGGAACACAATCACTGTGGCAATTAGAGCTGCTAGATTTAAGTCTTAAACCAACTATGCACTAAATCCTGAAAGTCCAGGTAGGCACGGCATGTGGACTGCTTCATAACATGGGGGCAATGTAAGCTGCTGGGTTATTTTGAGGCAAGAGAACAGACACACTGCATGAGTTAGCAACTGGTCATGGCACTTTGCGAAAACAGACTGTGTACCCCCAAAACAGACACCCCAGTCAAATTGCTCCAAGTCTGCCCCAACATCTGCAGATCTGTAACAGTTCTGTGCATGTATGATCTAAACCTTGTTTCAGCAAGTAAAATTATCTGCAGCATGCTGGCGTTTTACCAACAACTACTGCTGGCAATGATTCAGTGATCTGTAGCTAATTGAATTCCATTCCCTCTTCCCTCCTCTGCAGACACTTCGACACGCAAAGTATAGGACACTATATCAGCGAAGCACCACTCGGTCAGCAGATGCCCTCTGAATGGCACCTACCACTTAACAAAAGCTACTGCAAATACTTTTGTTATAGAAGTGGGCCAATTGTGCTAGTTATCTTTCTTTTGTGAAAGAGAATGGTTAATGCAAAGGCTATTACTGTTTAACATGGAATACTGGAGCACCAAGCATCTTCCTCAACCTCACATGGCACCTTCAACACCACCTCTGCAGAATACAGCCCACCACTTCAAGCTTCATTTTTGTAATTTGGGTATAAAACAAAAAATCCAAGGTAACCACCCAAAATTAGGAATCCATAGTGTACACCAAATGCCTCCAAGATTTTCCAAAATTAGCCAATGCAGACACTACTTCCTGACACAACACTGCACCTTCATGGAGGTGCTTGTTCAATGTGCCAAACACTGGGCTTTCTGCCAGCAGTTCTGCTGTTTAGCAGGAAACATATGGCCCATGCTCAAGAGAGTTAATTTCAACACTTGAAACATAAGCATCATCAGCTTTCCTCTGTTTGCTAACTTATCTGGCAAATAAAACTTCCAAGTGGCATTTATTGACTTGATCAAAAACCCATCACCAACTGACAGCCAGTGAGTACAAGGAAGCAAGAGGCCTGCAGGCTAGAATGTGCCTTACATTTCATATCGCTGCCGACTTCTTTTTCGGAAACAGCCTTGTCGCTGCTAGGCTCTGTAGTGGTTTCTTCATTGTAATCATCTACTTTGTAGCTATCATAATAGTAGTCACGATCCTCCACCACATCCTCTTCTTCCTCCCCTTCATCTTCTTCATCTTCATCTTCTTCCACAGCTGTTCCTGTGAAATCTTCTACACCTGCCTCTGTAGGGAACTCACTGAAGGGATACAATTAAGTTAGGTGGTTAAGTTCAAGGTAATCACTTTTCAGCCAGCCTTTGATGAAAAGAGGATTGTTGTTCTGTTACATCTGTTTTAGAAACTTGTACAAAAGATGGGAAAATAAATGTACCAATTGTTGATCAGCTGCAGCAACAGGACTTCTTCCAGAGAAGGCCTGCTGTTACAGGCAGAGCTGCTCCATGCCTCTGGCTTAATGGGGGCTCCTAACGTTTTTTCAACAGTTTCTTTTCAGTAAGTGCAAGTCTGCAGTATTTTGAGGGAAATACCTATTAATAGCTATCTGTCAGTCTTCTTGACTGGCTAAGAAAGGAAGGAGGGGGCTGCTTAGCCCAGTAAAATGAGCACTGCAAAGTCATTTGTCCTTCTGCAAGGCTGCTTCACGCTCAGGACACTCCTTTGGGAAATTCAAAAGCACAAAATTCCCCTCTCTATCCTCACCACCCGTGTGGAACAGCTGACAGCAGCTTCACATACAGAGCTGTCACCAGCACTAAGAAGCCCACCTTTTATAAAGGTCATAGTCTTCATCCTCATCTTCATCCTCTTCCTCTTTGGACAGAGCCTCATCCACTATCTTTGTCTGGGGACAACAGACATATTCTGTGCCGTGGAACTGGTCTACTCCACAGGGCAGCAGCATGCCGTAACTGTGCAGGATCATTCCTTCTGTCAGACAGGCCTGAAAGAGGAGTGCACACGTGGAAGTTGAGGATCATGCTCCTACTTTGGATAAAGCTAATCTTTGCCCATCAGAGGTCCCGAGGATGGGACCAGTGGTCTGAATTTTACAGCAAAAGACACCAGCAGCGTACGAGCTAAGTTTGAACATTAAAAGCATACAGATTTGAAACTTGTAGAATAAGCAAAATCCCCAGAAAAGACTGAGGTTCAGAGCCACGGACTGCTCCCTGGTGTTAATGCACAAACCACTCCCCAACCCCTATCACCCACCAATTTGTCAGCCTGGCTAAGTTCTGGAAAAATAATTAGGTACTTTGTGCCAACTCAAGGGAGAGAGCACTTGGAAGAAAGAGAGCTGCTGTTTGCTTTTCTGGGCTGGTCATTTCATTAAACTTTATCTATTAAACTTTACATGAGTAAGTGAGTAATTGCTCAAACGCACTTTGGGTCAAGATTACTTTAGCATGCTGTAGATGAAAATCAAGCGGATAATTCACAAAACCGCCCAATGCAAACTCTGATTACTCTGTCTATACACTTCTCCTGAACTACGGAAATGCATCGTTTTGTGGTGCCCCAGAAAAGAATGGAGTAAGAAAGGCTTTATTATGTACTTCAGACCTCTTTTGTGTTTTGCTTTGTTACAGCACGGATATAAAATGAGCCAAATATTTCTGGAGAAGTTCTCTAACTATGATGAAAGCAAGTGATTTTAAAATTTTCTGGACATAAAGTTTGTCCTCAATTAAAAACCAAATCCTCTAGCACAGCTTTATTAAAACAGGTCTTTACTCCCAGGAAATTAAAGAAATAGAAGTTTAATCGGTGCATCCTTAACCTCTTATTTACGAACGCTGCCACAATTAAACACTGTGTCACTGTTTCTACAAAATATGTAGAAACGTATATTTAGTCATGATCTTTTTTTCTTTCTTCTTTTAATTACCCTCACTGAAACGGGTGTGCAGAGAATTTGGAACATTTTTGCTAGGCAGATTAAAAAAAAACATACATAAAAACACACCAAAAAAAGGCCACGGTCTAGATTTATTGTGGGAAGATAATCCACCTCTTACGTAAAACCTCCACTAATCAGCCACAACATAGCTCACGTTGCACTCCAAACCAAATCCCCAGCAGCAGCTCCAATATTAATGCAAAATGTGCAAGAAAAACACGAAGCATCCTGTGAGCGCTGTGACTCTCCAGCATGGGATGAAGGATGAGCCATTGATTGGAGTAACACATTCCAGGGACCTGATTTCAATTCCTAGCTTCATCCCAGAGTACGATCGTGGGAAGCTACTCAGGACAGCTTTTCAAGAGTGGAAAATAACTCAACTAGCTACACTGGTTTTTAGGTCACTTGGGTACTTTCAAACATTTTTTCATTGCTGTCTGCCTCAGCCCACTGGCTGCAACATGGGAGCAAGCGACCCCAGAGATAAACACTGTTGTGCTCCAACACCACAAGCATCCAAGTGGGTGTATTCACAGTAAACAGTCTTGCCACAGCAGCTCAGTTACCTCTTTTGCTACTGTGTGCCAGTGCTGATGACTTTCACACACATCCATGCGCTCCTTGTGGAAGAACCGGCACTTCTCCGGGACCAGCAGGACATCGCTCACAAACTCGCCCACTGAAAAACAAGAAATGTCCCCAAGACAGTGAACAAGAGTGCCCCTGTCCCATCACAAATGTCCAGCTTCAGTGTCAGACGTCCCTCCCCAAAGTACACTTTGTCCTAAGGGCATGTTCTGCATTGGCACAGCAACTGTCTATGCTAAGGTAGCAAAAAATCAGATAAAAACGGGAGAATGGGCTGATGGCTGAAGGTTCTGCAAACCCTAAGGCTGAACTGAAGGCAAAGCTTACAAATCAATAAATAGCTGTCCTTGGAACAGACGAATCTGAAGCAATTTCATGCAAATCTCTGAAAACATCGCATCTGCATACAGAAGTTTTCAAAGCACTTAATCACCCATTTCTAAATGAGCCGTTATCATACCAAAGCTAGTTCATGCTGCCTGTTGCTGTAAAAGCCTGGAAATTTATGGGCCATCAGTGTTATCTATGTTTCCAGTATCTGGGTATCTGAGTAAGTCTTGTTTGTTTTGTATTTCAACAGCTTCCAGATGGCTTCGCTCAGGACCAACAGCAGCACATTCCCCAGCTCAAACAGCCCTAACCAAAACACAGAGGGGTGGAAGATAAAAGCTGTGCAGCCCAAAACCCAGAGTGAAACCAGGCTCAGCAAACACACTGTGTTCCAGCATCTACATAACCACAGCCTCACCAGCACGAAGAACTTTTGGCAGAATCCTAAGGCCAGACTTCTGCTTTTGAGGAAGGAGGGAGACGAAGATGACCAGTTTGCTCTACAGGCTTTGTGTTAGCTGGACTGAATAGCTCTCTAACCTAAATATCCACCACAGCTCAGTTCAGTACCAACTCAGGTCAAGTCGGTATCAGAACTACATAAACACTGCTTTTCTGTTCTTATTCCAGAAATCCTAATAAATGCTGCCACTGGAATGCAAAATATCACATTTTCTCAGAGTTGAGATTTTTCTTTGCAGATTTAAATGCCAGTTCCAGTAATTTTAAAATAAGAAAACAGACACCCTAAAAAGTCTAAAGAAAGATCTTCAGGCCGAGTGTTTCAAAGCAGCATGCCTCATGCACCTGACTGGCAGTTTTAGGAATCCTTTATTAAACAGGAGAAAAGTCCTTCAGGGAAATGGCTTTTTCTCCTGTAGTCTCTAGGGAGCAGAACTTTTTTGTCCGACCAAACTGCAACATTATCTTTCCAGAACAAATTTTAATGTCTTGAGTGGCCACTTTTTATGCAGCCCCTCAGCGTGGATGCCAAAGGCTCATGATCACTTCTCCTACGCTCGACATGCAAAAGTCAAAACAGAGTTTAGGGACAGATTATCTGACGACAATCGCAACACAACAGAATCAGCCAGCATTCACCATCTCTTTTCAATGGAGAAATGGTGTTTTGCCATTTCTCTCAAACCAAGACAGTTACAATTTTGAGTTAATAATCTTTCCTCCTTCCCTCTCACAAGAAGGTAAGTTGTAAGTTTCTGATAAAAAAGTTGATCTAACTTTTAGATCAAGAGGCTGTGGTTCTGGGGACCAAAGGATGAAGACTCAAGCTGATCAGAAATAATAAGCGTTAATAGACAGCAGCCACAGAAACAGCTGTTTCTAGCACCATTGAATCCTGGCACCAGACATGGAAGATTCTCTCCGTTCAGCTCGTAAATGGAAAACCACGACACATGGCACGTTAATGGGACACCTTCCCCATTCATGACCACTGCTAATAAAAAAAAAAATCCTCCCCCTTTTAAAATCAGAGCAGCCAGAAGAGGTGTCTCCATGCCACCTGGCAGCGCAGCCAGAACTGTCAGCAGTTTGTTTGTCTTCTCACATCTCACCGAGCTCAGCCCCACTGCCATCATCCCATGGTTACCTTTATTTTACAGCTCAGTGAGAGCGCTAATGGGTCCTCCTCTCCCCCCTCCACCTTTGAAATACAAAAGAGCTTTCATTGGTATGGGAGAGGCAGGAGAAGGTTAAGCATGGTAGGACAGCGAGATCCTATCTCAAGAGAGCCTGTGCATTAAGGTAGCAAGGAAGACACAAGCAGCAACAGGAACGAAAAAAGGAATTGGACTATAGTAACAAAAAGTCATGCATAGCCCGAGGCACACATCATCCACACACAACAAGCAATTTGCAGACTGATAAAGACAATGAAAATGTGTTTTATAGACTGACTTGCAGCTCAGATCTACAAACCGAAGCTGCCTTACAGGCTGGGCCCTAAAGTCAAGAACACTGTGAAAGATGACACTAATGAAAACCTTTAACAGACAGCTTCATACTTATCAAATTTCAGGGCAGTGTCACTAATATCAGCTTAATTTTCAGCTGAAGAATTGGCTTGGGGAAGGATTATTTTTAAAACAGACGACTCCTTATAAATCCAGAGATCTTGCTTTCATCCTTATTCCTATTAGCAGCACCCAGAATAATCAGCTGGGTTTGGTCGCTTCTCAAACCTGAATTCCACACCTATAAAGAGAAGCATCTTTCTCCCAGGATGCAACCATACCAAGTTTAGCTTCCACAAAACATTTTGTGATCATCCAGTGGAAGGTATTACACACAGGAGAGTAGCACCTCCACGGTTCCGCAGATTTCCCTGTGTTCTTACGCCAAGCCACATGCTAACCCAAAATGCATGTACTTGTTATGAAAACCAGCACAGCAGTGTCAATCATAACCTACAGGTCAAAAGCTGTATGGTAAACAAGTGTTGCCTGATCCAAGTGGGTGGACAGACTATGGAAACTACAGTGAAATCCATGAGATTTCACATCTAATATTCTGTCACAGTTCAAAGTGGGGACATGGGATACAGCTGCAAGAAGCAGGGCTCTTTGAAACAGTTAAGTTTAAATATAGTCATTGAAATAGAATAGAGATCTCCTGCCAAGACCAAAGCAGGAAGCCTGAACACACTGCACATTAAAGTCTCCAAGGCAACAAAATATTAAAGCTCCACAAAAATAGGATCAGAGTATTAAATCCCAATGTCTTTGTGATATTCAAATACAATAGCCTTCAGGTTTTTATGGCAGTTGCAGAGAGAATGGGGATTTCTTTTCCACGCCAGGCACCATTATTCCAGCGCAGCTGTTATCAAGCTGTCGATCTGTTGCAGAAAGGCAGAGTTCCATCTTGGGGAAACAAAAACATCTGAGTGGAAGTTGGATGTGGAAATGGCAACCCGATATGAGAAGCCCTATAAACTCACATTCCCTCTCTAAGGAGCCATGAGGCAATTCTTTGCTCCCCCCACAAGAACACCCGAAAGCACATTACGCACTCACCCAGGCACTTGTAGGGCACAACAATATGAGTGTGGTCCTTGCACTGTTTCTTCCCCCTCTTGCACCAGCTGTCGATACTGACAGGTTGGTTGGCTTCCACCACATTCGTAATCTGAAGGTCTGGATACATCTGTTTAAAAACAGGCACAGATAGATTTCTTTCCAGAAAGGACAAAGAATGGACAAAGTGGCACTCAGCCAGAAGCAGCGAGGCTGATTCTCTGAACTAGAATAAGTTCAAATTTGTACACGGATACACATTCTCTTCTGGATCAAGCTTACAACAGCTGAAGACATAAAAAAGCCCCCAGCTGCCTGTCACGCAGGCCATCAGCTATGGAATGTGTCACCACTTCTTTACACATGGCAGGAGAAAGCCAGGTTAAGGGCAAGAGCTCAGCCCTCAGCCTTGCATGGAGGAGGAGGAGGATTTTTACCTGTTCCACTCTGGCTGGTGCACTGACAGCGTGACACCCTCCGGAAGAGGGCAATCACCATCAGTTAGGATTAATAACACCTTCAGACTCTCATCATTTGTCAAGCTAATAAGCACCTAACTCCTCAGGTTTCCTTACGCCTGCTCCGTTTGTAAAGTATCAACATGATCCCTGTGTTCTGCTCAAGTTCTCAAGTCCAGACACTGATTTATATTTAGGTTTCCGCTACGTGAACCAAATGTAGCCCCGGTTACATCAGCCTGGTGAAACAGTATTAAAAGTTTTCCAGTCCAGACATGGTGTGCTCTGTATCACCTTCCCATTAAAAAAACATTCCTTGTGGTATTTTACACACCTGTCACCTCCAAGGAATATTTAAAGACACTCCTCAAGGCCAACATGCTGCAGTGTCTGGAGCCCGCTGAAGGGAGATTAAGGCTTTTACAATAAAGCATGAAGAACCTAAAAATCCTGCCAACATTTTGACGGAAATATTTTTCTAATATTCTGGCTGATCAGAACATGTCATGGCTAACAACACAACTACCTTCTAACTCAAATAGGTGTCAGGTTCCCTTTTTGCACAGACATGGAGCAGAAGCTGGTCTAACCAGCTCAGAGGCTGAGAGGCACTTGAAGGAACCCCTGCACACACAGAGACACCTCCCTGACTTACAGACCCAGGGCCTTCTGTGGCAGGCAGAGCTGAGGCAACTCCTAAACCTCAGGGCAGTGTCCCTCCTGCCCCCCGGGCAGTAACAGTTTGGGGCACTGAGCTAGTCAAACACAAGGCACTGTCCTGCAGGGTTTGCTACTGGCTGGCGACATTCAAATCCAATTCCTTCGCAGCAGTGAAGCAGCAGGATCCCACAGCAATCCTCACCTCCTGGCAGTACTGCAGAATCTCCTCCTTTGTTCCAAAGCAGCTCTTGGTCCCAGAAGTGTCAGGTTCCCATTTCCCAGTCTGGATATTCACATGCATATTTAGCTTCCCACAGAACATGGCAATTTGAGGCTCTGCCACCGCAAACCCTGTCCCGGCATTGGCTGCGAGTGCCTGCGGAGACAAAAAAACAAAACACGTTGATTGCTTTATCTGATAGAAAGCAGAACAACTCAAAGAACCAGAAAGGCTCTGGCATCTACTCCCAGAGCTCTCACTTCATCAGCGGAGTCTTGCAAACACATTTTGTAACCATATTCCTTACAGCTCGTGGGCCCACACCAAGTTTGCACCAGCAGTTTCCAAACTCTGCTTTTATGTTTGCAACAACAGCTAACCAAAACCAAAGAGTAATTCACACTTGAAGGCTGTGCCCACAAAAGCTAAAACAGATGTCTGAAGAACTTAAAGAGCTCCTCTCCATCGCCAGTACTTGGGGATAAACAGCTAATACCACTAACTCCTGGCAGAAACTCCTTTGCAAGGCTACTGGTATTGCTACTGCTAATAAAATAAATATTTCCCACTTCATGAGGCTGGCTCAGAGTTTCAAGGCATGTGTTTCTCCAGAGATCTTCAAACACCTGGGATAAAAACACCTAGCTTTCCTGCCCAAACATATAAGTAAGCTCCTGCTGAAGCAGCTCCTCAAAGCCTGCTGCCCTTGCCCAGCGCACTCCTAGGGCATTGCACTGTCAGGTTTCTGACGCCAGTTCTGCGCAGCAGCAGACTGCACAGAGAACACAGGACAAAAACCCAACAACACAAAGGCACATCCGGGTCAAACTGCAGACTGAGCACTGAAAACAAGGCCAGCTTCCCTTTCTGAAATCCTGCCGGCTGACCAAAGAAAAACGGGATTACATTAAACTGCAGAGCTGGGGTTTTTCAGGAAGGCTGAGGGTATGCTGGGAGCTGAAGGTCCACTCCCTGTGTAACTAAAAACCGTATGAACAACGGCAAATCAACCCACCATGTGAGCTCTCAAATCAAAAGCTCTTCAAAGCGTTTCTGGGGGAGTTAAATCCATTTCAACCGCTCCAAGGCAGATAAGAAACAGCAAGACACAGGCTTCAGGGCACCGCTGCCCATGGCTCTGTTGTTCTGGCTGGCAGCACTACCCCAGGCCACCAGTCCTGCCTCCATGTTTAACCTTTCAAGCCCTGAAAAATGCATGTTTCTGCAGGCACTGTTCACTCCCTATTGCCTGCAGATCTCCACCAACTCCTGTCAACATGCTATGCTTATGCTCCCAACAAGTACAGAAGTGATCAAGAGAGGAATTCAGCTGGACAACCCCAAGCAAAGCTCCAGGTTGCTGGGTATTAGGGAGGCAAATATTCCCTTGTAATTAGTCAGTTATTCGCCTTTTACACACAAAAGCCTGCAGATAAGACATTTCAACACACAGAATCACGGACTGCTCAGCGCTGAACACATGGCTAGTGCTCAGGGGTAAGAGTAGCCTGAGATACAAAAGCGCAGCTTCACCTGCAGAAAATACCCCTGGAGTTTTAAGAACTATTCAACAGGACGTTGCCTTTGGGAGAAACCTTCACATCCCAGCGGCTTCTATTTACTCCAACCCTTTCATCCAACAGACATCCACGAGAGCAAATTTTAGCACAGACCACGAAGTAAGGAGATATTGAACTATATATAACAGACACCAGCACCCACGTCCCAGCGACAGAATGCTTCCAAGCTCAAACCATTGCTCACTCTTCTATGCTTTAACAAGAGCTAACCCTAAAGCCTCCCAACGACTGCAGCCTTTTGCCGATAGGCTCACAATGCAGAAGCATCAGTTCTGCCCAGAAGACTGGCGTCAAGCCAGTTTTGCTACAAACAACAAATTTCTCTTGCCATCTTAGAAGTCAGAGGCCCAGAAGTTACAATATACAGACTGAACACACCAGAATCTGTATGTGATACCACCTCTTCCAAAACAGAGGAGTAATTTGTTGGCTTGCTTCTTAAAAGGCTTGGGAAGGGCCATGCTTCCCAAACCAACACTTGTTCTCTTGCCTTTTGGCCTCCTGGAGCACAGAGGAACCACGACAAAAGCCAAAGGCTGGGAGGAGGACACACGAACATTGTGCTGTTGAGTTAGAAGCACCAGCACAGGGTGCAACAACTTGGTTCCTTCAGAAACCAACCCATTTCGAGACGTGCTCCTAGCAAGCGCTGATCGACACCACCCAGCAAAACCTCGGCTCTCGCACTGCCTTTCCCACTGCTGGGTTGTACAGAAAGAAATGGCAAGGGTAGAACAGTCCTTTATAACTCCATAAACACACGCAAACTTTCTAAGAGGGCCTTTTAATCTCTCTAAAAACAAACACCACATTGGTACCAACAACCAGAGAGCACAAGTTATATTAGAGGAAATGATCCACAACAAAACTTTGTTTCGTTACAACACAACTACACCCAAGTTTCACGCTGAAAACAACAAAAAGAAATGCAAGACGAAGTGTGTGCACAGCCTTAACCCAAGAAGAAGAAGAAAACATGCTTTGAGCGGTCTGGACATTATTAGCACGGCCTATGCTTGCAAGTTCTCTCCTTCAAAGCAAGCTTCAAAGTACGCAGCAAAATAAGGCCAACGTGTAAGCAGGAGAGGTGCAGCTCCCATCCGGAGGCAGAACCATCCATCAGCAATCCACTCACAGCAGCCCTGCAGGAGCAAAGCCCCTGTTCAAACACATACCAACCCCCTGAAGTCACGAGCAGCCCGTATTTACACACCGATGTTAGCTGGTGTTTATTTTTGCTGTCTCTCCGGCTTGACACCTCGCGCTGTGGCAAAGGTGCTGCTCCTCCCCCAGGATTGCTCCCATAGTTTGCATATCAGTGGGTGCTGTTGCCGTAGCTACAGGAGCAGCTGAACAAACGAGACTAATTACTTGCTTGATTTCATCACTTTTAATCAAATGGAAGAAGCCTTGCCTTGAATGGCACAGTTGGCTAAGCTGATGACCCGTGATGTGCCGGAGCTGGATCTTTCACCCTGTGCCCCCCAGGATAAGATCTGTGAGTAATGGGCTTCAGCTTTTCACCACTGACAATCCACTCCAGCCACCAAACACGTCACTTATTTAACCCAGCATTTCTATCTCATTCTACCTGGAATGAGGGAACACAGCACAATGAACTTTACCACAGTGGAGGCCACACCTTTAACTTTGCCACTCAAGTGAAGAAATCCCCCACAAGACATTTTTTTGGATGAAGACTGACTGTTGCCCCCTAGATTGCCTTCAGCACATCAAAAACAGCAGCTCAGGCCTGAAGTTGGCTACTCTGCACTACTTGTTTTGCAAACAGAGGGTTGGGCAACACTTAAACCAGAAGGAAGCTCGGTAAGAACACGCCCTCAGTGAAGCTGTTCAGTGCTTCAGAAAATTCCCCCTTTCCACACTGCAGAGGGATGAAGAAACAAAGCACATTTCACCTCGGGATTTCCCAGCCCTAAATGGAAGCAGCCACCTCTAGTAGTGCTAGGGAGCAAGCACTAAATCCCCTAAATAAGCAGGCTGACAGCTTGGGAGGGGCAACGCACACGTAATGGAGGAGAGCTCACCCCGTTGTGCACATCCTCGGCCAGCAGGATTTCAGCAGCTATTATCCCATGAATACATAACCATAACATGGGAACAAGATGAATGTTATTTGGGAAAAGACTGTTACATAAACCACTACTTTCCTCGTTGGCACTTGAATTTACAAAATGTTTCATGATGAATTCCACTCTGCCTTTTGGTATAATTCTGTAATCCAGTTTGCTCTTCAAGACCAAAAAAAAAAGCATTGGATTCCATAAACACATAAATCTCCAGCCAGTTAACGTCAGTTAAATTCCTCACCCTGTCATGCAGTGCCTGATTTACAGCCCTGAAACACTGGAATTCAGACCTCTAAATCTTCTTCTCTGATGGAAGCACCCCTCCCGAAGGATCCACTTTTCCATTTACTCCTAACCTCTTCAGCCTGGCACAGCAGGTTTCACAGGTGGGTTTGACCCGTTCAGAGGCTTGGGCTCTGCACCCTACAAAAGGACTTGCCATTTTTTTCTCCCCAGTAAGTATCTCCCATATCTGAAAGGAGAGACAACAGACTTAGAAATCAAGAAGAAAAGGGAAATTTTAAACCCAAACCGGTCTTCCGAGCTGGTTCACCCCATGGCTGAGCAGCGGCACAACAGAGGGACCTCTGTGGGGTGGGAAAGAAACCATCCTGCTGCTCCTGGAGAAGAGCAATGAGGCAAACACTGAAGCCTGTGGTTATCTCATCAGGCACGTCTGAGTAAGTTAAGGCTTCTGCAGAAACGCTGACTGCCACATGCATCTTTTTGATTTTCTGCTTTCACAGCTTTCAAAGCCTTCCCTCTCATCACCCGTCCTTTTAGGGGAGAACTCTAGTTCATCGTAAAATGCTAATGACTGAAACTGGCATGGCCCAAGTTTCAGTTTAAATTCACAAGCTGCACATCAGGAGAAAGGAGTAAGCATTACAGATAGATGCCACATTGTCAGCAAGGCTCTGACCGATTCCAGGAAAGAATTTCGAGGCCAGGAAAAACAGAAGAGAATTACTGTAACCTGCAAAACAGTTCTGCACCTTCACCAGAGCACTCCGGTAGCAGATGTGGCCCTTCAATCTCACACTCCACCCTAAATTCCAGCCACAACCGGCAGAGGCTATGGGATCACCCAGCAGGGCCTGTTTCAACCCACAATGCAACCAACATGAAAAAACAGCCATCCTCCTCACTTTAGGTTTGCAGGATCTGTTACACCTCATCTCAGCATAGCTTATGGAGCAGGCTGGCTCATCTGCTCGCTACCAAATGCTATTCAGGACTGGGGGCTTCAGGACATGGACAACTGGATTCTCTTTCGAGTTTTCCCTAAAAGCAGAGATATCTGCAAAACATTGGAATAGCCACGTTCTGAATTTCGTGGGAGGGTAAACATTGCAGTAAAGTTGCTCATCTGGTCAGGTTAGCCAGAATAGTCTTTATTCCAGCAAAAGCAGAGTCGACAGGAGCTTAACAGGAAATCTTAGCTTCACTTTTCAATTACAAAGCATTGTTCATGTAGTATATGGCTTCTAAACAAAACCTAAGAATACCCATTATCACGGTCTCCCTGCTAGCACAATTGACAATGCAGCAGACAAGCCCCTTTGTCTCAAGCTCACTTTACATTTAGGCTTCCTCTGCAGCAACACGAGCAGTTGCTTTAAAACTGAGCCTTCAGCCTCTAGGATTCCTCAGAGACCTCCGAATGAGAACTGCACTGAGAGCGGGCAGAGAACCCACGGACCCATGCTGGGGACGTCCTGGCCTCACAAGAAAATGCACAAGAAAATGCCTTTGGTAGGACTGCCCACAGGTCAGATCCCATTTCCTGCTCGGAAGAGTTAAGTACTCCACAGCTATTTGCTGGAAGAAGTGCCAGGCTGTACTGTGAAAGATTTTTGCACTGTTTGTTTTTAATTAAGTGAGCCCCTCAAAAGAAGCCCTGCTCACTAAATCATAAGGTATATGCAGCACACACCAAGGGACTTCACAACATGCTGTCCAGCACAGGCCCTACCTGGCTAAAGTACAACTCCCACCATTACTTACTTTTAAAAAAGAAAACAAGCCTTTTCTGGATTTCTTTAACACGAATACTTTCTATCTGTAGTGCCACATGGGGTGTCAGCACTGCCGCTCTTTCCACACCAGTGTAATAACTGCAGATATGCAGGATATACATCGAACTTCAAGACCGCTGAGGAACTCAAACAGCTCCCTTGACACAAAAATGAGTCCTCCTGCCTCATCAGCCTTCCTGGGGACACAGCCCGTGATGGCTGCTGCTTTTCAGTGCCGAGTATTCTGACTTGCCACCCCTTCCTTGGCTGAAAACTGGCATGCACACTTGTGCAGGGACTGGCTGCCTCTAAGCCCAGCTGCACATCCTGCGCTTCTGCTGCCTCCAGGGCAGACGCCGGGAGCTCTCCTTCCACAGGCAGCGGCCAGTCCTTGACAAAAATAAAATAATGACTCAAGAAGAGTTGCTGCAGTCAAAGTCCACTGCTGCAGTCTGATGTACAGAGTTAAGCTGGAGGTTTTGGGAGGAGGAGAGCACATCTGCTGGAACGGTGGAGCTGAGCGGAGCCTTCCCAGCTCTCTACACACCGCACAGCCATGGATCTCACCTGTTAATGAGCAGTTTTATGGCCAGCTAGGATTCAGGAAATCAACACTTCAATCAAAAAGCGAGGGAAGTTGGCGAAGAGATTTTACGCACAAGAACTTCCAAACAGAATATTTAAAATTCCCCTGTATTTGGATTAATAACCTGTAAACACCAGCAGAGCTTCCAATTCGTGCTTCAAATGGCGTTCCATGCATTGTTTCCCTTAGCTTCTCTTCCTGCTTTTATTCAGCAGATAGGTAGCTTGAACCCAGGAAGGCTAATGAATGTCTGACACAGCAGGCAGTAAATCTACAGACTAGCAGCTCATCCTAGCTCTATTGCTTTATTTTTTTTTAAATTGCTGATAATTACAATAATGCACATGGGCAGGGGTCCAAGTCAGGAAGAATTATTGTCTGCAGGCAGATCTGGTGTGAGCTGATAATACCAGCCTGCATTTGCTTTCGAATTTAAATGGCAGAAATCTCAGTGCAGCAGCCCTTGGCTCTCTTTAGCTTGCTGGAAGGGGCGGCATTCTCATCTGCCTGTCCTCCGCCAATTTCTGGGGTGCAGAATCCTGCTCCAGCCGAGAACTGGAAACCAGTGCAAAAGCTGCACTGCTGGCCTGGGTGTAGTTTGGATTTAGATCTGCAGCACACAGCCCTGCGTGCTTGGAAGTTGTGACAACGACCTGTGTACGTTCAGATGTGCTGACAGCAGCAGAGCACGACAAAACCAACACCATGCTGAAGCCTGGAGCATTCTCCACTGCTGCACCTTGCTCTGCTCTCCTGCAGAGAAAAGGGGGGGTTCCAAGTACCTGTGGCTCACAGGCAGCCTTTTTGCCCTTGGAATTTGCACTAATTACACAGCAGATTATCTCCCCCTCCTCCTCCAGCTCATCATGCTCCACAAACCAAGCCCACATGAGTCACTGGGCAGATAATCTGCCCGTCAGACATCTGCACTCCGGAGCCGATAGGGAAAGCAGCACTGCGGGCAGCGCTGGTGCGGGGCTGGGAACAGGGAGCAGGCTCAGCAGAGCCCTGATTCAGGGCACTTGGGCTCCCTGAGGTTGGCTGTGTGACGTGCTTGCCTTCAGCATTTCTCTTTCCTACCCCTAGAGAGGCGAAGTTCAGACCAGCTCAGTTGGAACGTTCCCTGAGCAAACGTTACCGTACCCAGAACCGCGTCCTTCACGCAGATCCACTGGCAGGCCCCGAGCTTCCACAGCCAGAGCCTGCGTGTGACAGCTGGGACCACAGCAGCTTTCCATGAGAGCTACCCTAAAATCACGAGGTGGAGAGAAGAGACCAGCAGCACCACGCCACCAGCAGCCCCTCACGCAGCACAGAGGAAGGCCCGAGCACGCACTGCTGGCCACACTGCCCCTTTAGGGCAAAACACAGCAACGGGGCCATTTAAAGCAGCTTTTTACGAGCGGTTCTAAGTCACCTCAGAGCACGTGCAGGCCAGACCTATTTATTACAGGGCTAAATGAAGGCACAAAGTCAAGTGACGAGCGTAAGGTCACCCACCAGTAGGCTCAGGCTGGACTAATGCTCAGCCCCTCCGTGCTCCCATCTGTGTCATCATTCTGTCCTGCACAGCACGACTAATTACTGCCTTCCCACTTGAATTACTTGGGCATCCGAACCACAGAGACTCAAGATGTCTTGTTACCTTGCCAGTCAGGGAAAACTTCAGTGCAAGCTGATGTTTTCATGTACACTGAAAGTCTAGCGAAGAAAAAGGCCACTGGGAAACCTCCCACGTGGCTGGAAGCAGAAGAGTGTATTTATTGCTGCTAGCAGCATAAAGGCTTCACTGCAGTACGTGAGGAGCAGCACCGAGACACGCTATTTCATAGTTCAGTAATGAGTCCTTTCCATCTTCAGGCGCTTTATCTACATAACAGCCAGTGAATATAATCACTGCAGTAACCAGGATGCAGAGATTCCGTAACACACAGGAAAGTACATTTACAAAATCTCTCATCACCTCAAAACAATTTGTTCGAACCAAAAGCAGCTGCTAGACCAAAACTCACCACAGATCACACGCATACACCTGTCCCCTAGTTTTCCCAGTGGATAAAAATGGCAGAAAGGAGACAGAGAAAAATATTATCATCAGGCAGATAACCAAACACTTACAATGCTGATTCAAACTGATTTAGCATTCCAGAGGAAAAATAAATTTAAAAAAAAATCAGCATGAAGATTGGTTTTAGAGATCTCAGAAGGTCGCTGGGAGCTCCACAAAAAGCCTGCAGTGGTGAGGCTGCTGCAGGAAGCTGTGGTTCGCAGCCTAACCACACACCTCACCACTCAGATGTCACGCGATAAGGAGGCTGCACAGATTGTGGTTTTATCTGCAGCACAACTCTCCAAAAGGCACGCAGAGAGCATATTTCAGCAGAGCATCAGTAATCTGAAGTGGCAAGGAAAAATACCTGGAAAAAAATTTGCAAGATAAAGGGAAGATAAGGGGAGGAAAGTTTGCAGTGCAGGCATGCTCTGGTTTCAGCCACTCCTGAGCTCAAGTTTAACGACGCCGTTCAGTACCACCCATTGGCCACTTACGTGCACAGACTGCAATTGTTTGGGAATATGATTAAATGTTTGTCTGGTATCCCAAAGTCCTGCAGTTAGGCGACACACGAACTTCCTCCAGCACACAGGAATGATCCAACAGGAGCTGCCCAAACCGCGCTGAAGCATTCCACCCCCAAATTCCAACCTTCTGAAAACCACATTGGTAATTCTGACTGCAAACAGTCCAGACAGAACTTCACATCTGGAAGAGGAGACCGTGAGGTTTCCAAGCGCTGGCTTTCCAAGCCGTGCTAATGACCAGCTTTTGAAAATAGGAAACCCACAGCTAAAATACAGGGCTGCTTTCATCTTTGCTGCTGCTCCCTGAGCTTTGCCAAGCGGTGCTGATCCAGACCAAAACCAACACGTTGCCAAAAAACCTGCGGAACACTCTTGATGTTTTCAGTGTCCAAGCTGAGAGCATATTTACACTTTTAAAATTCTGTCAGAAGCACAGGTTAATTCTATAAATTACAGGTCTATGAAATAAATCAGCAGTTCGCAGATGTTACCAAGAAGGGGTGACTTAACTCTAGCGCTCACTAAATGTATCTAGAAAATAACAAAAATTAGATTGTTAAAGCAAAAACATCTCCCCACACACCTCTTCCTCCTACTGTTGTGTACTCTGAGAACTGCTGCTGGCTGAGCATCCTTCAGGCTGCACCTTGTTATCAGTGCTCACATAAAGAACAAAATCCTTTCTTTTAGGGATCTTTAATCTGCAAGGGCATAGAAAGCCGTGCCTTATAAATCTCTGTAGTTGCTGTTTAAAGATTCCCACACTAATAGTCTAAGTTTATTCAGCTACAGTAAATAACCATTTCTTCTTGAAGACAAAAAACCTCAATGTCCCAACAAAGCTTAGCTTGCAGTTAAGCTGCTCATTAGAAAAAGATCCTACAACTTATGGGTAAAAAAATAAAAATAAAAAATGCAAAAGCATTAACTTAGCAAACCCACTTCAAATTCCCACATAAAAACAGTCCTTCAGTCTTCCTGACTGCAGCTATTTTTGATCCCGGTAAACAGCAACAAAACCGATGAGGGGCTGCCAGCTTCCTTCCACTAATGCTGGCAACCTGGAGTTGAACAAACAAGCACACAAGAGCAGAGTTTAAAAAAAATAATAAAAAAACTTACAAAAAAAAAAAAAAAAAAAAAAAAAAAAAAAAAAAAAAGGCAAGCACTTAAGTAGCAAAAAGGCTGAAGTGCAGGGAGATGGCCTGGAGCAGCACCACTTAACTCCAAGAGTCAGAGGGGCAAAGTTTGTGTACTTCTTCGTCTGCCACCCCACAGCCAACATCCCTCTGAAGCATCCCACTAATTCAGGCTCCAATCTCACAACTTAATTTCTTCTTTCAATGTGCAGCACAAACGACAAACCTCTGTCCCCTGAAGCTCGCACACCTAGATTCAGCACCTACCAAAAGAGAGGTCAAATGACAGAGCCTCCTGAAGTACCCCTGAAGTTCCGTCAGCAGCTGGGTCACAGACAGTGAAGCAAGAACCTCAGTAATGGCTTAATGCATTTCAGTATTTTATTCTTTAAAAGCAATCCTGACTAATTTAGCAGCATTTTATTCCTAAAGCATTAATTTATCAGCCGGGCTTTAATAGTCACCATGTCATATCACAGTTAAACCAGCATACAGAAACCCTAATGGATGTCTTCAACAGTTCCTTTAAGGGAAGCACCAGACCTCTACTTAGAGTAACTGCTTAATGCTATTAGAAAATTAAGCAGTAATTTATAGCACAGACTAAAGCTGGCTAGGTTCAGATCCCCTTTACTGATTCTGCTGATCCAGAAAGAAAAAGAGAAAAAAAAAAAAAAAAGCGCAGGACCTCAAATATTTAAGGCTGTTCTGTGAGAGTTAACCAACTTTGCATGTTTACTTCAGCACACCTGAATTTCATGTGCTAAGCTGTACAGCTCTTGGGTCTGTTGAGCTCTATCAGTGTGCCGCATTGCATGGAAACAAAACAAACTGGGAGAGCTGACCTCCATCTTCCATAAAACGGAATTTCAACTTCTGTTAGCAACTTCTTCCTTGTTTCAGGGAAGTCACTGTACACTGATACCCCATTTCCCTGGGGTTTCCTTAAGCATTTTCTGCAAATTTTCAAGGTAGGTGAGCTTTGAGAGCTTTGTTTTCTTCTTCTTAGTCGACTTAGCTGAGCTCCAATTAACTACTGGCTTGGCGGAGCGGTTGGGTACTGCAGCTGGTGCTCAGCCCTTGGACAATTTTTAAGAAATACGATGCTTCAGAGAGGCCTTTGAAGCATGAAACCATCATGAGCCAAAAGCTTTATTACAAATCTGGAAGCAAAACCTGCCTGTTCTGCAACAGTGGGGGAATTATCCTTTGAAAAAGAACAGGCAGAACAGTTTTAGACAATCTAGTTAGCCTTCGGGAACAGGAGGCAGTATACACCAAGGACTTCCATCATCTCCAGAGAAATTCCTCTTCAAGGTCTCTGAAAGGCGGCATTACTTTTTTTTTTTTTTTTTAATACAAAATATACAGTCTGACTTGAGCTGTCTCAAAAAGTCATACTAACATGTAGTATGCTTATGAATACAAACCTTCAGTAGTCAAACAGCAGAATTGGNAGAATACATCATTTAATCCCTTATACAGCCCTGTCATCTCAGCAGCAAAACTATTTTTTTGGCCTCAGGACTTAGCATCCTCCAACTGCAGAAACAGCAAAGAAAAACTACAAGATACATTGTTCTGAATATAAGGATTCAAACAATTCTTTATTCCTCCACTTGGAAAAACAGCTACTAGCAGAAAGGGACTGTTTATTTTTTTCTTGGAGAAACTTTTTTGCCTGCTGAGATGCTCTTGTCCAACATGATAGACTCTTGAGTGCATTTACCTCTGCTGAGAGCCAGCAGAAGGCTGTAAGCGGCTGGCTGTCACAAGCAGGTTCTAATTTCGTTAACCCTACAAAGCAGATAGGGACAGCAGTGAAAACGCTGACTTAACACACAAACCCCATCACTAGGAGAGTGATTGGAGGGAAGATTGATTTGAGTATTGATGCAACGGGCCATTCATCATTTTCCTAGCCATGGGCTGAGCAGCTCCAGTAGAGGTTTCTCAAAGTCAAAGGATGAAAATGCTGCATGAAGTTCTCACGCCAGGGAGCGGCGGTTTTGTTTTTCATTAGCTGACTTCAGAGGTGGCCCGACGAGGCTTTCTGTAACTCAGACACAAGGCTGCACGTGTACCCGAGCAGCAAACGCCAGCCTCACCACGGTCTGGCACAGCACCGCAGAGGATTTAGCCCCACGGAACACATTCAGAGGTCTCACAGCGTAAGAACTCAGCACTTGGGAAGGAGCCGTGTTGAAATTACAGCTGGATGACGTAACCGCACCACACAGCTAGGAACATCTCATTCTAAGATCCTCATTTTGGATATATAAAAAACTTCCAGGGCCCCAATGAGTTCCTAAAGAGCCCAGGTCCTGCTCATCTCTGAGGCTCCCTCTCCACGCACACCCTACAGCTAACCTAGCCAGCAGTGACAGCAGTACTGGATGGATTCATCAGGAGGCCAGGAATCCTCACAAGAATCTGAGAATCCTGCACACTGAGTTTTTGTATTTGACTGAAAACACACAACAGACTGAGAGGAGGAAACTGGCAGGAAAAAAAGCTCATGTGCTGAGGCTGTACAGCAATTGTAAAACCTGGACAGCAGTGATGAATGGACTGACTGGGCAGCTGCTTGATTCCATTAGGGGTCATCTGTATTTTGACAGCTCTATCTATAAACAAAAAGGACAGGAGTATCAGCCCAGAGTAGCAGGAAAGCTAAGAGCAGCCCTCTTCTCTGAGACCACTGCTCGTACTCAAGCGTAGATCTCATCACCCCAAGACCTACACCAACAACTAACCTACCACCAAGCACACGACTTCAGGTTTCACCCAGGAGCCTAGGTACTTCAGAGGGACACCAACTATCCATTCACACGCAGCAGGGAAAGAGGGAGCAAGGCGTGTGTGCAGACACCAACAGGCTGAGTGTTTCCATATCGCAATCATCTTCCATCAATATGAGCACTTGAAATGCAGCTGAAGCTGTTCCCCTTCTGCTGCATTCCACCAAGTTGTACCACACCAGAATGGTCAGTCTGCATCTGTATTTTGTACTTCACATACCATGTGGTACATTTTGCAGCTTCGTCACTGAAGAACGTCATCTTACATGTCATGTAGGTATATGTTGTTACATGATTCTGCTCAGAGATGGATTTGAAGAGCTATTCTAAACCAGAAGTCATTCCAAAGCAAATATTATAGATCTAGAGCATTCAAAGTTATCTGCTATAAAGAGTAAAAATTGACCATCCAGCTGTTATGGTATGAGAAGCAGCTTACAGACATTATTTAAAAAAAAAAAAAAAAAGTATGTGTGAGTGGTAATGCATCTCAAAGCCAACACCATGGCAATAGCTGCTGAAAGTTCACCCACAGACAGCTGTGCACATTAAACCCGTCTTAGCTGGTTAACTTTGCTGCCAGCTGTAGCTAAGCGTTTGTTATGCCCTCAGTTATACAATCAAGATGGATTTAATAATGACAGACTATTGAATACAAGAACAGAACAGTATAAATAAAGCTACCAGCCACTTATATAGTAAAGAATAACAATTTAACTTCTTGCAAAAAATCTTTACAGATAGTGACAGGAAATACAAAAAGTCGAATCCAACCAAGGACTACAACAAAAATGCAGTGAAGGCATCATTGCTTCTGCCTGAAGCAAAAGACGAGACAGTCTCAGCAAGCAGTGCTTCCCACTTCTCTTCTACAGTACGGCTGAAGCTTGCAGCACCGAGGTTTGTGGGTATCTTCACAACGTGCTTCTCCGGAGCAACCAGTTTGGCTGTCTGCATACACCTGGCTAACGAGTATGACACTGGCCTTTCCAGAACTGTAATACCCCTGAAATACATCAGCAGGAGCTACAAAAGGGCTACGGGCTACAGTGATCCATTCTAGCCCGTGCTCTGCAATGAAAAAGGGAATGAACTAGCTACAGATGCCCTGTGGAAAACTTCCCATGTGCTCATACTTTGAAAAGTATTCTTCTCCCCACACTAATTCCGATGTGGAGCAAGGTCCAAAAGCTTTCTTAGCATAACTGAGCACAACAAATCCTTCCAAACCTAGGAATTTCAGCCTCGACTTCAAAACGCCTTTTGTCTGTATCACAGGTTTTACAGTTAAATGCGACTTTCCTGCTGCCTTAACAGCCCTGCTGCAGCTGGAATCCAGCTCTTCTCGTTCATCTTCCTCGGAGGCGCACTGCAGAGCGAGGGATCTGCAGGGCAGGCAGAAGAGGCAAGAGGACTGAGGTGATCAGCTGGCTGATGGTTATTTCTTTGCCTCTCAACCTGAGGAACGAAGGCATTCTGAAGCAAGACGCAAGCACTGAAAAATGAAGGGATAATTTATCCCACATGCTATGCATAAAAGCAGCACTGTGGATTGAAACAAGTAACACACGTCAGCTGTTGTGGTGAGCGTAACAAATACATTTGGAACATGCATACAACAAGAGCACAAGCATGTAGCCAGAAGGAGGGGAACCTAAACAAATCACAAGCTGTGATTTAGACCATAAAGCCAGCTGCAGACAGCGCAGGGACAGAACAGAGCAAAATATTACATTGCAGCAAGGCTGCGCTGTGGCAGGCCATTCATCTCCTGCCTTTGTTACTGGGAAATTGCTTCCGAGAAAGCGGCTGTTGCCCTACACAGAAGGCCCACATACTGACAGCTTTGTTGCAGAGCAAGCACTGATGCAACTGGAACAAGCCAGCATTTATGAGGAGCGGTGGAAGGTGGAGGGGACAGTGGGTGCTACGCTTTTGTCGGTGTTCTTCAAGCCAAGCTTCACGTTTCAAAAACAAAAAAATTTTTTGTCTGGCCGCCAAGGAAAAACTTCCAGTGCTCGACACCTCTCGCGCTCAGCCTATGAAGCTCTCCGTAAGGACCCTGGAAATTAAGCAGTTATTTGAAACCCTGCACCTCCAGCTACTTAGCGGCACTCAGTCTTATTCCAAGAGTCCAAATGGGAGCTGCAAGCACCCAGCTCCATTCCAGAGTAATACCTGGTTTCCATGATAACTTGCACCCTCAACAATTTGTCTCTCTTTTTACTGGCAGGCAGCAACGCTTCCGTCAACATGTGAGCTCTGCCACGCACCCCGCGCTTGAGAGTTAATCTTTGGCCGAGGCTGTTACACAGGCTAACGTGCTTAGCTTGGATCTTGACATTGTTCCATTCTTTTGGGTTTCTAAATGCATATGTGATCTTGCTGCGTAAAACGAAGCAGACATCAAATTCAATTCCTTCAGCAAAGGCTTTGATAAATTATGCAGAGAAAGATCCACATTCAAATGCCGATATACTCACTGGGAACTCGAGCCACAGGTCTGAATCAACATTTTGCATTTAATCTTTTGAGAGGAATACTTAGCAGATTAAAGCAAATCTGCCCCTCTCTGTTTCAGGCCACAATTATCGTAAGACAACCAGCGTAAGAAGCCAGCCAGCCTGCAACCAACGTTCAGCATTAGTGACTTAGTACAATTCATGCAGATTGCTCGAGGACCACTTTTGGCAAGCTATTAGTCGCAATATGAATGGGAAAAGATTAAACACCGATACAAATTCTACTACTTAGACCCAGCAACGTGTCACACCGAGTCCAAAACCATACAGAGAATTTGGTGATTAAAAGCTTTACTCTGGAGGCCGCCATACGTCTTGAGCAGAGACCAGCTTCTGTTGGGAACATGCAATCCAAATCCGCTTGAAATCTAACATGAGTGCATCATGTTTATTGTAACAGATGGCACGGGCAAGATTTTTCTTTTTGTTGCTGTCACTTCACACTACGCAATGACATCATAATTAGTGGGATTCATCAACCCAAAATCCAAAACAAAAGGGACAAGGCTTTTGGCAGGGAGCTGGAGCTAAAAATAATGTAAGAGCCTTTAAAGAGAAACCCAGAGATTAAAAATGCAAATGTTTGGCTTTTGATGTAAGCATCTCAGTTTTGAAATTAACACAGAGCAACTCCCAGAAAATACCAAGTAGTTTACCAAAGCTCTGGTCTGTCCTTGCAAGACCATCATCAGAAGAAGACTTCTGAGGTCCCAACACTGACTCTGCAGTGCTTTGAGGCAGCAGATTTAACAACACAAGCACAGCAGCTGTGCGAGAAAATGCAAGCCCATTAGGCTAGGGGAGTTAACAGAATAATGCAGCTTTCTCTCCTGCAAGAATTAAAAATCCACCAGCCAACGGCTCAGAACACAGCAGCCTCTCACAGTGTTTGCTGGTTGCAAAAATGAGTAAGGGCACTTCCAAGGTTAAACACTGCTTTTATTTAAACATATCTGGTGTGGCTGGTTGTCAGCTTGCCTGATGTGATCAGCAAGAAGTCGTCAGTAAGAAGATGATAATTAGCAACTCTTAAATGGAAACTCCACTAAGTACCAATCTACTGTTACAGTAAGGAGGAACCACGGCCCCAGCTGCCTCCGTTTGCATGTGCATCCCACCCCGTGTCCTTGACCTGAATCAGACCATACTTCTGACTGCTGTAATTTTGTTAGAGAGAAGCTTACCATATGAAATTACCTAAATGCATCCCTGTCACTGAGCCAAAGCCTGGGATCCCAGCGCTGAGGCACTGTTATCTTCCACTGCACCTCCATGCAATACCCGATGAGTCACGACATATGGAGCTGAGCCCATGGGTTAAGGCACATGGTGCTTCACAAAGCCAGCCAGGAAAGAAGGACCACCTCCAACCTTTTTTTTTTTTTTTTTTTTTAGGCTGCATCTAAATGATGCAGGCAATTTTTAAGCTCTTTGTATTTGGTGACTTGAAAAAACTCAAAGTCATCATTTCATAACGATTTTCAGTTAGTCTCAGAACACAGCAAAGCCACCCGAGCCAAACAATTATTGATTCTGTCTCCTCTGTAAACCCCTCTGAAGCTCATGTGCTGCATGGAATAACACCATCAGCCCCATCTGTACACCGAAGGGCTTGTCCAGCCTGCAGCATGGCTTATCTCAATGGGAAATCCTAAAGCATCTGCTGAAGTTTCCAAAGTTCCCAGTGAAGAACCCCAGAAAGGCACCCACAGATGAGACTGATGCAAACTATGGCCAGACGCTGTTCAGCAGCCTTGAAAACCAACACTTCCCCCAAAGCCAAACCATTACTAGAGGTTACCGCAGGGCCTGGTACAGTTTTCTGCAGAAAAAAAACCCATAGGGAAAAAAACCCTCAAGTGAAACCTCGCAGCCAGCACACTAACACCGTGCTCACCAAACACCAAGAGCTCTCAGCTTCTGTCAGCTGGCCAGGAGAGATCAACTGTTGATCTCTAAAACGGATAAAGAAACACATGCTCAGACATCAGGACTGCCTGTGGCAGAAGACAAATACCCCACGGCCCACGTCTCATTCACCAGGGTGCTTTCACCGTCAGCTCCCTCCTTGTGAAACACAGAATGAAATGGGATTTGATTGCCCAATAAATGGGAAGTGACGTCAGGCACCGGCCGCCAGCGCCGCGGCCAAGTCTGACTCCGCCACCAGCCAAGCAGAGATTGATGCAAGGACACGATCATCGCTGACAGCACAAAACCCACCCACCAAACGCTGTAACTAGATTTAACGCAGGTATGGGCTGATCTCCCCAAAGTAAGGGAAGTATTATTTTCCCCCCTGGCGACACACAGGCACCCCTGCAGCGCCTGGCGGTAAGCAGCTTACTGCTCCCGGTCAGGTGGGCGTCCCACTGCGCAGAGCCGCGCCGCGCTGCCGGCAGGATTAGCTGAGCGCGGCCTGCAGGAGATTAGGATGGCCACCGCTCGTCTCAAGTTGGAGGTTTGCAAAGGCAGATGGAGAATTCTGAATTTTAGGAGTCTGCCCAATGAGACAGCGGAGCGAGCAGTAGAGCCTACAGACCACCGTGCAGCCAGGAAAGAAAGTCAGTGACCCCTGTCTTCTCTTTTCTATGGAGTTCTTCAGGAATTTAGCCAGGAATACATCCTGAAGACCAGCTGAGAAGACAGCAAGTCTAGCGTTGAACAAGTTAAAAAACCATACCCATATGCAAGACCTACACGTGGAATTAGCAGTTTCCCACTGCAGTATTTGTAAATTAAAAGTGCAACTAACTTAGGAAATGACTAAAAAAAATCTAGTTATTTTTCCTGAAATTCATGTTTCTTCTGCACTGTCTCACGAACGCAGGTTCATTTGGTTCCTTCCCTGCAGCACCCAACCTGAAGCGTGACCTGTCCCACTGACACAACAGCAGTACCACGCTAAAGCTGCCTTCGAGCCCACGGCACGCAGCGAGGAGCCATCAGATCTCCTGAGCAAGGCGAAATAAATACACCATTTTGGAAAAACCACAGGAGAGAGAGGCCTGACAATGTATTCCATTCACTAAATAACCACAGACATGGAAGAGTTACTCTGTGACTTCACACAAGGCTGACAACCTGCTTTCTCTCTTCACAAACCTGAGATTTAATGGCACCTACAGGAAAGAGCTGAAATTCAGAATTGGAAACACAAAATGTGTATGGCCAGTGTACCTTACAGGCTCCATTGAGGCTAAAACCAGTATCATTTTTTGACAAAAAAAAAAAGGACAACCTTGCAAGATCAAATACAGCTCTGAAGTAGGAGCCTTACCAGAATGCTTTACAGGCCAGTGCAACTGTCTGAAGTTCTCCAGTTAAGAGCCAGCATCATCTTAAGCTAACGATGTTTCAGAGGCACTGACCACGTGAAATAAACAATAATAAAAAAATAAAAATCAATGACAAGTGCAATTAAGTTTTTCTGCACGTTAGGACCATGAGAGCAAACAGCTCAAGGAATACATCAGTTTAAACAACCTAAACAAGACAAGTCGGGGATGCCCAAGCGCAGGAAGGTAAAGGCTTTCAGTTCTGCCACGAAAAGGAACAGCTGGGGATCGCACAGGCCTTGGGTGCAGTACGTAATAAAGCTCAAACGCGGTTAAGCCACCCATATAGCGGATTTTGAACACCTCTCAGGTGCTGCAGTGGACGTTATGAACAGGAAAAAAAACTGCTGAACCCAAGGTGGAGAAATAATAATGCCGACATTACAGTTAGGAGAGGTGACAGACAAACGCCCTCCCAGGCCAGACACAGGGAGCTGAAGGCCTCCTCCAAAGCGTAGCGCTCACCTGATCGCAGCACGACAACGCAGCAGAAATTCCAGAGCCTCCCTGCAATATCAGACGTGCACCTGATTCGCTTGATTTCCTTATATGCATCTCTGCTTCTGCAAAGCATTGTGTAGGCTTAGATGAGGCATCGCAAGTAACTGCTTTCATACGAGAGCGAGAGTGTGTTTCTTAACGCTTTTGGGAAGTGAAGTTTGGGGAACTGAAAGCAAGCTAGAGGCCACATTCAAGACTGGAATTTTACCAAGCTGTTTCTAGTCACGACTTCAGCACAGAAGTGGAAATTTCCCCTAGGTGGAGTTCTTTGTTCAATGCAGCAGGCAATTAGAAGTCCCTAAGGTCTGCAGAAATGGCACAAGACTGGTATTTTTGTCAGCGAGAATCTGAGCATACCATGCTAAAATAACAACGTGAACTGCACAACTCTGAGGCAAGACAGCATGTTGTTTGTCTCACTCCAGACCTTGGTTATTTGAAAAAGACAGGTAACAGAAGCATTCAAGATAGCTTTGGAAAAAGACTACTAAAAATAAATGCGATTAAAAAAAAAAAAGGATCAAGTCTGCATTGCCTCAGATTCGATTACACAAAAAGGTCAAGTGATAAAAAAGAAACTTTGCATCTTTAAAGGCCTTGGGGGCACAGCACAAGTAGTTTATCACTGGAATACAGATCAAATTAGAATAGATTTATTTTCTTTTTCCAGTTGGCATCAGCGTCCTGTTTGAAGTTCTCTCAGATTTCACAAGCAATACACAGCAGTCCCTACACTCCTGACACAATCCTAGGACACATATTACTCTGGAAAGGTAGAAACATTATTCTGCTGGGTATCCACGCTCTTCTCTGAGCTCTTACATTCAAATCCATTTGAACAGAGACTGTCAAAGGTTATCTGCCAGCAACACGGTCTGAAAGGGAGACTGTCACCAGGGACAAACCCTGGGGAATGCCCGACTCAAAGGTTCTTATGCCAATAATTAAAAAATAAATAAATCTGCCACTCCCCGTCCTCCATGCAGGGGAAGAAGAAAAACAAATTGTAGTCGATAAGCAGATTAGTGGGTGTTCCAGGGACAGGGACGGGTAGCTAAGATAATCAGGCAAGGAAAATCCACCTAATGGGACCGCGCCAATTCAACTGGAGGCACTGCTACGCATTTTCCTTAACTCTGGAACGCTTCCAAACATCATCTCTATCAAAAAATAGAATAGAACAAAATAAATCAATCTCATTTTTCCATCACATTACCTGATATTCCCCAGTAAAGGTGATAAAAACAACAAGAACAGTCCAACCATTTCAATTCCTAAGCTCTGCATCCAGATACCATTCCGGAGAAAATCCGGCAGCACGAAGGACCGGAGAGCTGCAGATCCCCCCAGACAAGACAATGGCAGAGGTTGCAGCAAAAACAAGAACTAAAACATGCCAACTGACATTTCGTTAGCAGATTAAGGTGGCTGTCACGCCTCTGGAGATGTGGACTGTGCTGCAGGAACGGCTGAGCAGATTGCACACACCGACCGGCCCAGTGCACCAGCGTAACCCCAAGCTGGTGTCAGCACAGCCTGTGCCACCAGGCACGGCGATCCCGTGCCACGGAGCGAGGCACGAGTGGGTCCAGGCTAATCCTCCTCGCCCAACAGGTCAGCACCCCTGCACCGCGGGGCTGCTGCCAGCCCCTCCCAGGGCGCCGAGGGCTGCCAAAGCCTTCGCTGACCCTAGGGCTGGTGGATCCTGGGTTCTGCTTCCTCAGCCAGACGCACAGCTTTTGAATGAAATCACAGCTACAGTTGCTTCCTGAGGAGGAAGCTGCCTTTTCGTAACAGGAGCCCATGAGCACAGCAGCTTCCAGAAAGCATCTGGGATGGGGCAGAGGAAGTGACCCAGGGCTGGAGGAGTTTCTCAACAGGTGCAAGAGATCGGGTGGCACCGCCCAGGTCAGCACCCTGCCACGGAGGGGACACCCACCCCAGCACGGCAGCAGCCAGCTTCCCAGAAGGTAACCTCGGCGCCAGCTCCTCCACGTAAAATTGGTGCTACAACCCATCGATTTAAGGCAATTTAACACCAACACTGATACAAAGTAGGTGGAATGCAATGCCTTAACAGTGGCTGAAGAAGCAGGCAGAGGAAAGGTTATGGGCTAATGTTACCCAACACGTTAGAAACGTTAAAGGACCGTGCTCACTGCCAGCTAGCAGCTCAAGGCTTCAGATTCTTGCAGACGTTGACTCCACCGAGCCTGTTACATCTCACTGCAAGCTGTCAAACCACACCGCTCACAAGGAGCCAGAAGCCTGTTCTCTGTCCAGCCCCAAATAACCCAGAACAACAGAACCGTTCTGCATTTTCAAGCAACACTGAGGTGCACTTTATTAACATCTATTTACTTGCAGTGCCCGAAGCTCAGCACATGCGCTGCCGGTTCACGTTAATGGACGGGCTACAGCACAGCCCTGTGAACTGCCAGGATTTTCTCCTATCTATTTTGTTGTGTCAACAGCTAGATTACAGAGTTTTTATTTTTAGGGCTGAAGTCTGAATTTCCCTTCTCTAGCTACCTTCATGCATACGCACGTAAGCTCTACCCACACACACACGAACCGCAGCAATTAAGCCCTTTCTCTACCAAACGGCCAGCCCTTACTCGGAAGCATCACCCCCAAAACGCAACCTAACAGCTCCGAATGGAAACCGCGTTCGGGATCTGCCAGCGCGGTTCACCAAGCCAAGCGTTCACCCCCGACCTCCCGCAGCACCCCGGGGCTCGCAGCCGCCGCACCGGCCACCGGCGAACACTGCGGCACCCGCCCGGAGCCCGGCACCCGGGAAGATGGCGAGGAAGCCCCCGCGCACCTCCTCCTCCTCCTCCTCCTCCACCCAACGCTACCAGCCAACGCCCGGCCCCTCCGCCCCCGCGGCTC